>CM031599.1:107039760-107110177 GCA_018398815.1 Conus ventricosus
TACAGTATGTTGCTATTGGATCCCAAAACAACAGTACTTCATGTTCTGTGTGCAAAAGATCGCCTATTTGCATCTATGGGCTGAAAACAACACCTCATCTGACTATGCCACACAAGCGCAGGCTATATCTTTATACCGCGCGTTCTCCTGTCTTTAAGCGGACGTAGGACGTGACACTAGTTCAACCTCTACACTACCCCTCCAACTCGGGCTTCTCCCTTTTTGAGAACCCTCATACCTCGGGAGTGTGGGACGCACAGTGCGGGACGCTAAGTCAGCCCGTCTCCACATCAATGTCCTGAAGTGGAAGTGGCAGGCTTGCCCTCCCCCGCTCCCAACACCAGGTCTCGCACCGACTTGTTTCTCCTGCCCACGGACAACACTTCGGTGCCTTATGTCAAAAAAAAAAGAGGGGGGGGGGAGGGAGCTCGCTCCCTCAGCCTCTCCCTCCGAATAGAGCCCCCTTCTCTGTTGCCGTGCGGGATTCACCCTCTTGCAATACGCATAGCGGGGCCCCTCCTCACTGAAGGACCCTCAGCAGGCTAACCCTCAGCCCAGTGGGGAACAGTGTTCAGCCCAGGGTCGCTCACACCCCCCCCCCCCCCCCCCCCCCCCCCCCCCCCCTGGTCTGGCCTCATAACATACGCCTTCCCTCCATTTCCAATCCCCCACAGGGTGAGCCCTTTTCCAAGGGAGAGATGGCCTCCTGGGCTCAACTCTCTTCCTCCATCTGGCCTTCCAGTTTTCAGATAGGTAGTTCCTATCTCTCCTATCTTCTTGGTTAGGCTCTCGGCTGGCTCCATTTGGGGCTACTGGGAACCCCGCGCCCCAGGCTCTTCTCCCAGTCCTCTCTAGATGCTTCCAAGATCGGCAGATCAGCCTATGCCCAGACGTGTGAGGATCTCCCCGTCTTATCTCCCCGGTCCATGAGGGCAGGGCACTGGCCACTTCCACAGCGATCCAGCGCTGTCCTCAGGGATGAAACTCCTCCGCCGTCTCCGCCGTTATTTTTTCGCATCTCCGCCGAAAGAAAAAGTGTCCGCCGAAAAATTATCGAAGAATGAAGCTCAGAAACGATCTCAACTTGTCTGCACAGCGAATTTCTTCTCTGTCGGTAATGTTCTTAAACGGCGTAGTTCTCATTCTGCTTCCTTCCAGTATCATTTCTCATCATGGCGTCGATTCACAGTGAGAGTTTGCCGCCAGTGAGTGCAAACAAAGCGAAAATAAAAAGAAAGAAGTATGTGAACCACTAGAAGACCGAGTGGCAGCAGAAGGACGTGTGTGACCGCAGAGTCGCGGATGTAATAAGAAAACATGACAAAGACGGCGAATTTGAAGTGTTTTGCGAGCCTTGCCAAAAACGTGTCTACTTTAGTAGTCGTGCTTTGTGGCAATCGAGATCACATCGAGCGTCCCAGTCACCAACAGAAAATATGTGTGTTTCCCACACCATTACAGCATGTTTTCAGATCATTGGGTATGCAACAATCTACGTTTAATTTCCAAAGATAGTTTGACTCCTACTCTAAGTACTTCCACTCGTAAGTCTTCAAAGCAAGGGAAAAACGTCAAAGTGACAAAAAGAATATAAAAGAACAAATGACATCAAAATAAACTGATGTCACAACAGTATTGTGTAACACTTTTCCCCTGGTATAATACAAACGTTTGCTACATTTGTTAGGTGTCTGCTAACAGCCCCCCTATGAAATCCTTTTCCACCAGCCCACTCCCCCACTACCTATATACTTCCTCTACTCCTCCTTCTCCCCCAACCCCCACCCTCACCCCACAACACACATACCCCACACACTTCGCCCCCTCCCCCCCCACCCCCGTCCCCACCTCACACACACACACACACACACACACACACACACACACACACACACAAACACCCCCCCTCCCCCCCCACACACAATCACCCTCCCCCAACACACACACACACACACACACACTTGTCAAGGGAGGGGGGGGGGTATGATTAGTTGTGTGTGTGTGTGGGGGGGGGTACTGTTGTGACATCAGTTTGTTTTTATGTCATTTATTCTTTTATGTTCTTTTTTGTGTTTAGTGTTTCCTGACGAAGGGTCTAAGGCCCAAAGCTTCAGTTTTTTTTTTAAAGGACTTCAAAATAATCATTTTTCATATTGTGTTTATTGAAGTCCAGCAGTCGTTTTCATACATCTGATTTACTTAGTTTGATTTCCCACTCTGATTTACTTATCTACAGGCCTTATTTTTTATGTCCTGAAAGCACTGTTTGTCAAATGTTCTTTAGCTAGAGTTCTGAGGATTCATCATACTAAATGTTTGTCTCAATTGACATAGTTTCTTTCCACATCAGTCTCGGTCTTCATGGTGTTGAAAGCTGTTTCTATAGAATGAGTTGTTTAGAAGCAAGAAAGTGATTTCTAAAGATTTTTATGCCGTATTTAATACAAAATATGCTTCAGCTTCAGGGGGTGCCGCCCCCCGACCCCCGCCAGGCTGTTGCCCATGGACCCCACTGGGGGCCCATGGTGAACCCACAGATCCCCGCCAATCTCCTCTTTTTTTTAAAAAAAACTGTTTTCATCCCTGTGTCCTCTTGCACCACATCCTGGAGGCAGCCTACTGGCATCCGGAAAATCCCTTCATAAGCCTTTACTTTAGGGATGTCCGAAAGACCAGGGCTGATGGTTCTAGGGACTTCTTTTGCGGCTAACGCATCCATATCTATTCCTTTGCTAACCCCAAGAACCATTAGGGCACTAAGCCCTCCTCCGATTCCTTTGAATTCTGCATGGTCTGACATGGTACAGTATATGACGCCAAAATGGGGAGTTTGTATTATACTCCCTGTTTGGCTAGTATACTTACCATGTCAGACTCTAATGCCCACCCTACCTTCCCCGCTAGCGCTGTGGTTCTCGGGTTACCTTGCGCATATGCCTCGTTGAATGAGGAACAGGAAGTTTACACCGCTTCTTCTCTGGCAGAAGTAGTGTGGGCGTCACGTGATGGTCTTATTACTGCATTAGCCACAAAAAATCTCGGCCTGGCAGAGCTGACTAACTGCCGTGGAATGCTATGGTCTGACATGGTAAGTATACTAGCCAAACAGGGAGTATAATACAAACTCCCCATTTATGCGTAAATCCCCATCGCCAGCCATTTAAAAAAAAAACTCATTTTATACCAGCATATGTGAAACACGGATATCTCTGGAACTAAACAACCAATTCTCATGCTATTTTTTGTAAAACGGAGGAGATACACTGTACTTTTATTATATTATAACACGTTAGTAATGGTTAATCAGCAACAATTTCAAATTTTTAATAATTTTAAGTGCAAAAAAGACGCAAACTGAAAAAAATGAATTATGTTTCTTTTCAACGTAAAAAAATGAAGAAAGCGTGCCAACAAGGGAGGAAAAACACTCCACTCACAACTGAAGACCAGAAAGTATGGTATATCCAACAGAAAAATGGAAGAAACGGCCATAAATCCAACAATTCCAATAACAGGGAACACGCACACACACACATACACACACACACACACACACACACACACACACACACACACACACACACACCCCACATTCTTATGCCTAACTGGTACACATGTAAAAAATAAAAAGGGAACACACATGCACTCACGCACGCACGCACGCACACACACACACGCACACTCACACACACACACACACATCCCTTTCACTCTCACTGTTGAAAGCAACATTTTTTAATGAAAACAAAGTCATTCATGTGCCTGTTGGTCTCTGAACCCTTGAGAGCCATTCCAGCTGATCATAAATCCCACTCAGATACATCACTGCTGCTCACCTCTGACCTGTGTCAGTCGGCCACGCCCCCTTCAACCTCGACCAGCAAGTGTTGGCCCACAGCGTGTGTGTGAAGTTCGTTGCCTAAAAAGTCTTAGTTCGCTCCCTCACATAGTCAACAGTCGGTCTGCTGGCTGGCTCAATGCCAAAACACGGGGCACACGCGGTACGCCAGCATTTAGTCTGATCTCTCGTCAGCTCGTCTCTCCCAACCAACTGGCCACAGTCCAACGCCTCACGTTGCAATAATTCGGTCAAGCCCTCGCTATTGCATGTTTCCTCGTGACTATCTGAGTCTTCTTCGTCTGAATTAGGAACAACTGACCGTCTGTTCAATATTTCCAGCACTTTTTTTTTTTTTTTTTTTTTTGCTGTCCCACTCTCTGCGCCACCTCAGAGGCAGTGCACCCACGCCGCTCATTCCGACACCCCGTCCACAGCCACAGCCCGGTCGGCCCCGCCGCAGCCCCGGCACCGGCAATCCACAGAAGCAGTCAATGTCAAGTCGTCGAGAGGCAACCCACCGGAGGAGACACTGCACTGCTGCCGAGTCACTTCGGTGGTGTTCAGTGGCACCTGTTCTGATCTAACATACGCAGGACACCACCTACTAAGCCCCCTACTGACGACAATAATTGCTTAGTCGCGGAGCCGGCGTGAGTGAGCTCTCCCCCGGAGGGCGCCACCACGTCCGTCCAACGACAGCCCCCATGGACTCGCCGATACCGGTTACCTCGACGGAACCAAACCAAGGTCACAGACGTGGAGAGGACATCGAAATTGAGGTCACCATGAGAGCTGGGCATGAAGGGCCACAGAATTTGAGACATTTTTTTTTTTAATGCTGATCGATGAGAATGAGGATGATTAAGATGATGCTACGGATTTCCGTTTCGGTCTGAGACTACATGACAGGGCTGTACTCTACGCTTCCTTTCATAATATATCCCGGCGTCAACCAGGCCCGAGAGATACAGGCACCTGCAGTGTTGGTCATGAAATTTGAGCAACACTCTCAGAAACGCATCCATTAAGTGGATGAAACTCAACTGTATGGTCCCAGTCTTCCCAACTGAGTCCGCAGCAAACTCAACTCTGGGTAGGAGCCGGTCGGGGCAGAAAAAACCCACATGACTTCTGATGGGATTCGAACCCACGACCTCCCAGCCGGGAGTCCGCGACGTTAACCACTTCGCCACGGCGGCTGGTATTTCCAGCACTTGATCTGTGGTAAATGTTGAGTACGTAAAGTGCTTGGTTGTGACGTCATAGTGAATGGGAAAACAATCGGAATAAAGTCGATCAAAAAAAACTTGACTGACAGTGCTCTGACAAAGAAAATGGCTGTGAGCATGGGCCAGACCATCCTCCAACTATGATGTTTATGCTGCCTTTCTATCTCATGAACTTGGATCGTGAGAGTATCGGGAGAGGTAACACTAGTTGGTCGCCTTTCGGCGACGTTGGTGGTGAGCCACGTTGTCGCCGAACGGCGACGTTGGTGGCGTAAGGGTTAAAGGGCAAAGTTAGTTCCCCGCTCTTGGTTTTTATCATTTTTTGTGGGAATTCTGAAGTATGGTGTTGTTCCATGCCTAGTGGAGATACGGCATTTGTATAGGTAAGTAAGTATGAAGAGAAAGCCTGATCATTGATGAGCTTTTGGTTGGACAGGTCTACCCGTGTGCATTGTTTCAGTTCATAGGAAGCACCAGGTGAAAAGTGCTGCGTTTGACATTGGTGTTTTCTGACCAAGATGCTGTGTGTTCTGTTCAGGAGGATGGCCTCCGGCACAGCCCACCAGTGTGTGGGAACTGGAAAACACATTGACTTCACCACCAGTGAAGGTTGATCTGGAGAAGATGAGGAAGGTGAATGTTGATACATCACTTCATTCTGTCCATGTCCCTGTCTGTCTCTGTCTCATGCTGGTTGTCTTGTGTCTGCTTTACTTTCTTTCTCTCAGTTGATGTTCAGCGTGAGTCTACTTGGCACAATTATGAGAAGATAATAGAAACTGGCATATGTCTGTTGATATTCTTGCTAAACAGGTATGCATTGATATATTCTGCTCCATGTCCAGTATTTTCGACCTGTGGACAGTTTACCTGCTCAGTTTGGCCAGCCTTTGTGGCTAAGACAGTACTAAGATGCTTTGCGTAGTGGCCCACAGCATGTAAGACCATTGTTAGCTAAAGTGGCAGGTTTGATGCATGGAAGGGCTGTTTCTACCAGCAAGCCCTTGAGTACTCAGCTTTGTAATCACCCGGCACATTTGTTATCATCAGTGAATCTGTCTGCTATGGTTCAAGGCTATGATCCTGCTGTTTGCACTACTATCAGATAGCAGCTGACAGGAGAAAAGGGGGGAGGGGATCTGTACACAATTTGCTCTCTGAGAAGTCTGTTGGTTCACTCTGAGGCAGACACAAAATCCAGAAGAGTGTTCTCCAGGAACCTCTTTTTGGTCTTTGACTCTCTCTGAAAAGTGCCCCATGACCCTGTCCATTATCCTTGTATAAATGACCATCTTCCTTTTTTCTCTTGCTGTTGGCATTTGTAGGAGCAAAATCTTTGGTTTGAGTAGTGACTTGCAGGACATCGGTCTTCTTGTAAGAATTCCTGGCAAAGAAGTAAGAACAGGTTAATCCTGCACTGTCCCAAAGTGTGAAAGGCTCTTCTCACAGGTCATGGGTATGGAAGAAGAGGAGAGAAAGTGCCTGTGCATATCACTGTTAGAGTGAGTGAGTGAGTTAATTTAGTCTGTTCACACTTGGTGATATTAGACTTTAAAAAAAAAAAAAAAGGGGGGGGGGGGGGGGGGGGGGGGCAAGGGAAGGGGAGCGTTTAATAATCTATTGATTTGATGCATGGAAAGCACTTCTGCTATTTGCACAATTTCTGGTTTGTGGGTTATTGTTTTGATAAAAATCATGTACTGACACATCCACGTTCGATTCTTTTACAATGAAGTTAATATTGAACAATGAAAAAGAATATGGTCCACTGATAGAAGATTTGAACAATCACATGCTACACTTTGGGAAAACTTGGTTTTCCACGAATTCAGTCGAAGCTTGTATACAAAAGATGACAAATATCGTGGACATGATAAGATTTCATACTTCTCTGGAAGGTGTTCACTATTCATGCATTTTTCTAATAATTAATTTCTTAAACATCAAATTTTAAATTACTCTCAGGTGTTTTTTCTTAACGCACCATCTCTAGCTAATTTATCTGCTGTTTCATTTACCAGATATGCCACAGTGTGATGGAATCCAGCAAAAAGTACCCCAATTCCTTTCAACATAATAACATGTAGAGTAGTGGCGGTAGAGTGCGCTACCTTAAGCAGTAAAACACAGCTGAGAAGTCTCCGATGCGGAGCCAGATAACGTCTGTGTCATGAACGTGTCTAAAAATAGGTCTCCTGTAAGCGGGACAACGCGCCACCCTTCATTCCATTCGTTTCTTTTTCAGCAGTAGTAAAAGTGAAGGATGTGAGTGGCGACTCAGTGCGCTATGTGTTGGGTTAGCGCGCCAGGCGCTGGGGGTGTTGCGCTAGTGGAGGGTGAGCGCGCCAGGTCATGTCGGCTATTGCGCTACTTGTCTATAAGTTCATTATTTCTTCAAGACAATTAGATGTTAAAAAACACATTAAACATTTAGCAAAGCATATTCCTACTTTCCATAGGCAATACCTTGACAGACAGACAGAAGATAAGAAAAATATGGACAAAGAAAACAAGCCCAAATCGTCGCAATAAGGCTGAGAAATAAATGATTTTACAAGGTTTAATCAATCATGTGATTGAAAGCTAACTAGCATTTTAAGTAAACAGTCAAGTCAAAAATAATGGACAGAATTAATTCAAGACAGCAGTAATGAACATAATGCAGGGGTTAAAAACGTGTGCCACTGTGTAAAGGTCAAATGACATCGATCCTTGAACAAAAAATTGTATCCCCCCTCCCCCCTTCCCACCCTCTTCCTCTCTCCTCTCAGACCTATTTTGGTAAGGACAGGATATATGTCTAAAGTCTCTCTCCATTTCCCTCTTCTTGCATGCAAACGTTTCTAGTACAGTTGGACACGCCCACTAGAATGGCAAAGATGCCGGGGCAACAACTGCAATCTCACATCTGCCACTTGACATTTCTCACAAAAAACTCCACGTCCATGGCTTCGATGTCTTCCTGAGCCTTCCCTGTCAGGTCCATGTGAGACACACATTCTGTGTGCCACCAACTGTCACACAACACACACTGCACTCTCACATTGGCCCTTGTGTCATGCTTGCATTTCATGCACACATCATTCATCTCGTCAATCATATCATCGGAATCATCATCCAGCACTGGCTCAGCTCCACTGTCAGAAGAGTCACTCTCTTTCTTCGTTTGCTTTTGGAGGCAGCTAAAATTTTCTTCATTTCTTTTGCTTCTCTGTTTCTCCTCTTCTTTTCCTCTTTCTCTTTCTTGAGCTGTTCCCTTTCCTTTTTCTTTTCTTCCATTTTCCGTTTCTTTGTCACAGCAGCCCTCTTCCCTTTCCTTCTTTCTCTCCTCTCGTTTCCTTTTTCTTTCTTCCTTTTGTCTTTCTTCCTCATCTTTCTTCCTCTGTTTTTCTTGAACCATCTGTCTGTACTCCACCCCACTGATGGAGAATGGCATTGCTGCGCTTGCTTTCTTCACCCTTTTCTTTTTTGGAACGTAGGCAGAACCAGGAAATCGTCAATTGATTTTGCTTTCTGAACTGGACAACTCAGTGGTCTTGGAGATGGAGACTGAGGCCCCGGGGAAAGATTTAGAGTTGGAAGTCTGGGTGTCTTGGAAAGGGGTGGAAGGCTGGGTTCTTGGTAGATTTTGGAAGGCTGTGGTGTCTTGGGAGAGGTGGAAGACTGGGGTTCTTTGGTAGAGGTGGAAGACTGGGTGTCTTGGGGAGAGGTGAAAGACGGGGGTTCTTGGAAAGAGATGGAAGGCTGGGGTTTCTTGGGTAGAGTTGGAAGGCTGGGTGTCTTGGGGAGAGGTGGAAGGCTGGGTGTCTTGAAAGAGGTGGCAGGCTGGGGATCTTTGGCTGGGGCAGGAGGCTGAGGTGGCTGATTCAGTGATTTGTCCACCAGAGATTTCCATGTGATATAGGTGGAATCTTGGAGGTTGTACTGCTCCTCGTACCTCTTCATGTACTTCATCACCGTTTGTTCCCCAAGGGAGAAGTTGAGTTTCATCAACTGGAAGAGGTTGGAGACTCCCCCAGCTGCTGGTGGGATGGTAGGTCTCAGCTGAGAACAGGTGGGTAATGCAGGATCTCCTGAAGATGGTGAATTGGGGGAGGAGACTGAGGCAGCAGGCATGCTGATGAAGCTGCAGCTTGGTGCAAGCTTGTCAGAGCTCAGCACAGTTTCGGGATTGAAAGGGAAAATCCCAGACTTGGAAAAGCCCTTCAATGCCAGCTCTGGCCGAGCGGTGGTGTCCCATGCCTTTTTAAGTGTAGGGCGAAGGTTTTCATTGTCACGCTTTCGCCAGTGTCGTACTGGAACTTCCTCACAGCTTCATTCCATGCTGGTTTAATGGCCCCCAAAAAATGCTTGGTCCAATGGCTGGATGAGATGACTGCATGCGATTGAGGCAGTAGAGGATGATGCCATATCTTCACACAGGGTGCTGATGGCCATAGAATGGTGACTGGAATGGCCATCAACAAATAGCACCACTGGCCGTTTGGATCTGAGACCAGGGATGAAGATGTCCCTCAGAAAAGTGAAGAACACCTCCTCAGTAATCCAGCCTTGGGTGTCTTCTGGAAGAAGGCATCCTCAAACCCTCCAGAGCATTGAATCGAGGGTCTCGAGTGTAGGGAAAGATCAGCAATGGCGGATTGTATTGCCCTACTGCTGAAGCACAGGCAAGCACTGTCACTTGCTGCCGAGTGCCACTAGTCACTGAGTATACATGCTTTGTTCCCCTCATAGTGATAACCTTTTTTGTTTTGGGGCAAATACTAAATCCTGACTCATCAGCATTAAAAATGCGGTTCAGGGGACAACAACAGAGTTGGGTCCATAGCGTCTACGTAATTTTTCATCTCCTCAAACCAGGCTGACAGCCCATCTCTTGTCACTACTTCTCTCCCTCCCGGCCCAGTGGGCTGGGCCATTCTTTGAGCCACCTCAGGATGCCTCTTGAAGAAGGCCATGATCCAATCCTTTCCAGGGCGGTTGTTGGTGAAGACGGTCTTGGCTCCTCGATCATCAAGAATCCTTTTTTACCATGTCCTTGAGGTCATCTTTGGTGCGGCCAAAGCCTCTTCTTGCAAGCTCCAGCAGCCACTTGACCAGCTTCTTCTCCTCCTCACATGACAGCACAGTTTTGGGGGCAGCCTTCATCGGTCTTCGACCACGCACTTTGTCCCCCAAAGTGGCATAAGGGATGCCGAATGCTTTGGAGGCACCGTTGAGGGACATCTCCTTTGATCTCACCACCTCCACAGCTCTCTCCACCTGCTCTTGCGTATATCCATGAGGTGAATGCCATTTCAACAGATCTGCAAAATAAACTAATATTTTAAGTACAGGTTCACACACACACACACACACACACACACACATACACACACACACACACCGTCATATGCTCACACACACACACAAAGTATGTTATTTTTCCTTAGATAAAAATACAGAAACAATTAATTTAACTTGCAATTCACGATTATACTATTCATAAAAACATTTGTGAAAAGGCAGTGATAAAATGATTGTGAGCGCATAGACACGACGATGTTATTTTTGGTGTCGGATGACGCGCTACCCACGTGGCGCACGAGACGAAACCAGTATTACTGTCGGGCATGTGCGCCACCCCCCACAAAAGCTCACACACTGAGGTTAAGCCTGTTTACGACCACTGAGTGTTTACTCACGCTCTTTAAACTACAAATCTATCAACATGCACTGTTGAGTTCGAATCAAAATTGACCATAGTGACTATGGCCTTCGGCAATGTGCATTAAGGGAAACCATTAACAAATGGCAGTGAAATACAACTTACCTCGCCACGGGAAAACAAACACCGCGTCACTCAGGCAGGCCGGCGCAAAGAAGGGAGCAACTTTGGCGGGAACGCGGGAAGTCTAGTCACGTTGTTTCCGCAATGATTGGCCTTTGTTTTAGGTAACTTAGCGCGCAGACCCGATGAGCGCACAGACCCTCCTCTACTCTATGTAATGTCTTATTTCAAAAAGTAAATCTTTTCTTATTTTTTATTCCCAGTTTTGCAAGCTGTATAGAACTGACTTGGAATCAATGCAGAAAAGTATATTATAGACAGCAGCGTTATTGTCACACATGAAAATCAACGTCATAAGAATAGCACACAGTTCTGCCGTAAATATGGAGAACTGTTTCCCTAGAGAAAAGGATCTACGAAATTTCAGAAATGGAATCACAGATCCGGACCCTGCACATGAGTCTAAAATTGAGCCATCTGTAGAAATCTTCAGATGATATGGATACATAGTTTCAAGGTGTTTTTTTGCTTCACATGACAGAATATTAATGTTATTAGCCTTCTTCATGTCAGTGTAATCTATATCAAATTTAGCTTGGATATGCTGCAGAAAAACAGTAAAATGCCAATCCTAGCTCACCCCGCCCTCACCAGTTCGGGCGGCTGCCCTAGGATTGGCATTTTACTGTTCTCTCCTAGTAAACCCTACAAACAAACATACTGTGTAGGATTATCCGTTTTCAATACTAATTTACTAAACTTTTCAGATTTTAGTTTTTGCTTAATCCTATGTTTTTCCTGATCATTTTCAATAACATCATTTTTGCGCAAACATTCTTCAAATGAGTCTCTGTCTTTCATGTGAAATAAAACTACAGTCTTTAACTGTTCTCTAAAGTCTTTTAAAACTGAGTTATATTTTTGACAAAAAAAAAAAAGGGGCAGCAGAGGGACATCCGGAGTCATGAACCGGGTGTGGCCCAACCCCCCTAGAGTGTCAGGAGATAAGGGCCGAAACACTTGCTTGAAGGGGGCCTCTCTTCTGAGGACTCTCTGCTGCCACGCTCTCCACGAGTTTCTTTCTACTGATGCATGGGTAAACCATTGACTTCCGGGAATAGGCCGGAGGACGTCCGGGAAAGACCGGAGGACACTGGGAAAGACCAGAACCAAGGGCTCTGTGGGCTGGCTCCCCACTTTGCCTTAAACATGTGGCTACTAAAAATAAAGGAAAAGATGCTCCCAGGATTCACCGAAAGGGGGAGAGAATGATGAATCCATCGGTGCTCAACCAATCACGACTGCAAATCCCAAACGGACTATGAACATGGACCAAATGGAATATCCATGTGTCTGTGGAAAGCGTTTCGCTACCACCCGTGGCATGAAGATCCACAGGACAAAGATGGGATGTGTGAAGACTCATCTGAATGAGCAGCAGCGCACTGCATCAGCAGATAAGACGTCGGAAGACCAAGGCCAGGATTTAAACCACAGTGCCAAGGACATCCACGCTGTTGGTTCGGATGAGGAATTTGCACAGGGCCCTCGATGCCAGGCGCCTGAAACTCAACCTGCCACGAGCAAACGAAACTGAAGATTGGAGAAACTGGATGCAAAAATCGTCCAAAGACTCGATGCACTGATAGGGAAAAGCACCTGGAACACAAACTAGCCACATATGGGGACATTGTGTATGCCACATGTAGAGACGCCTATGGAGTAAAACTACCCAAAGAGAAAACACCTCCAAAGAAATCCAGACGCCAAGAAAAGATGGACAAGATCAGAGTCCAAAAAAACAACCTCAAGAAGCAAATGAAGACCGCACTGCCAGCTGAAAAACAAGGCTTGGAAAAAACTGTGGGAAGACCTGAAAGAAAAACACAGCGCCCTCAGCAAAGCGGAATCTGCGAGGAGGAGGAAGAGCAAAAAGAAGAAGACACAAGAGCGCTTCTTCAGAGACCCCTTCCAGTTTGCCAGAACACTGTTTGAGCAGCCAAAATCTGGGACCCTAAGTGTGGACAAAGGAGTTCTTGAGCAGCATCTGAGGAAAACATACTCTGACTCACAGAGCAAAGCACAACTCGACATTCAAGATCTGGTGTGGCCAACCAACCCTGAGGAACAGTTCAATGGCAAGCCTCCAACGTTGGCGGAAATCAAGAAGGTGGTCGACAAAGCCAGAGCCAAATCATCACCAGGGCCAAACGGAATACCTTACCAGCTTTACAAGAAATGTCCCAAGGTGCTGGAGTGGCTCCACAGGCTGCTGCGATCGGCTTGGAGAAAACCAGAAGATCAGCGGCCAGTGGATGACGGCAGAGGGTGGTGTACATCCCCAAAGAGCAAAACTCAAGTGACATCAGCCAGTTCAGGCCAATATCACTACTGAACGTCGAAGGGAAAATCTTCTTCTCTGTCATGGCAGCAAGGCTGACCAAGTACCTGATGGAAAACAAGTACTTGGATGTGTCAGTCCAGAAAGGTGGCATCCCAGGCGTGGCTGGCTGTGTAGAACACGCCACAATGATCTGGGACGCAATCCAAAAAGCAAAAACAGAAAAGAGAGACCTGGACGTAGTGTGGCTTGATCTGGCAAACGCATATGGATCTGTGCCCCATGAGATGATACAGTTGGCTCTTGAGATGTACCATGTGCCAAAGAACATCCGCGACATGCTCAAGAAGTACTTCAATGGCTTCTCAATGCGGTTCTCTACCAAGGAGTACACAACTGATTGGATCAACTTGGAAGTGGGCATTGCAATGGGCTGTGCAATTTCCCCGATACTGTTCGTGCTGGCAATGGAACTCATCTTGAAAGCAGCAACAAACAACGCGAGACAAACAGACCTTGGCGATGGATACAAGATGCCTCCTCTCAAGGCCTTCATGGATGACACTACAGTGATTTTCATCCAGAGAAGACGAGACACGTCATGTGCTGGAGAGGCTGGACGACATAGTTGCCTCATCCAGAATGAAGTTCAAGCCAAAGAAATCACGGAGTCTCTCACTGAGGAAAGGAAAAGTGGCCGAATCTGTGGTCTTCAGTGTTGCCAACCAGGCCATTCCAACAGTCACAGAAGAACCAGTCAAGAGCCTTGGAAGATGGTATGATGATACACTGAAAGACACACAAAGAGCAAAAGAAACCAAGCAGATGGCGGAAGAAGGCTTGGAGACCATTGACCACTGTGGCTCCCTGGCAAATACAAGGTCTGGTGTCTGCAGTTCATGCTGATACCAAAGCTCCTATGGCCTCTGATGATATACGACATCTGCCCCAGCACAGTGGAGGCAATGGAAGCCAAAATCAACAAGTTCAAAATGGAAATGGCTTGGTGTCCCACCCTGTCTGACTGACATCGCGCTGTACTGTCGTCAAGCAAAGCTCAAACTACCACTGAATCCATCCTGGAGGAATACAAAGCAGGGAAGATCAGACTTCAAAAGCATGCTGGAGGACTCAGGAGACAAGGTGATAGAAGCAATCAAGCCCCCGCTGAAGACAGGCAGAAAATGGAAAGTTCAAGAGGCGATGGATTCTGCAAAAGAAAGTCTCAAGATCAGAGAAATAACAGGACACACACAGACCAACAGACAAGGACTGGGGGTGACCAAAACTGAATGGTGGGCAAAGGCCAAAGGAAAAGCCAAAAGAGACATGATGATTCAGGAGATGAGAAGAGAAGAAGACCAAAAAAGACTCCAAAAAGCAGTCCAGCAGAGCCAGCAAGGGCAATGGACAACGTGGGAGAATGCACTCCAAAGAAGTCTAACTTGGAATGACATTTGGCACATGGCCCTCTCAGGATCAGCTTCATTCTCAGATCTGCATATGACCTTCTGCCCTCAAATGCAAACCTGGTGAAGTGGGGGAAAACAGACGATCCTGCATGCCCCTCTGCCATGAAAAACAAACAGTGGAGCATGTTCTAAGCTCATGTAAAGTAGCCCTGGCTCAAGGAAGGTACACATGGAGGCACAACCCAAATGCTCAAAGAAATTGTACAAGTAGTCTGGGCTAGTACCAACACCCCAAAAAGGGGGAATCAGGACTCCAAAAGCACCCGCAACATTCTTCACGGCAGGAGGCAGCAATCATGGCCAAGAACAACAGTGGCCACTCGAAACATGCAGGCAGAGTCTGCTGGATGGGGCAGATGACTGGGAGTGCACTGCAGACCTCCAGAATGGAAGAGTCACCCAGAGATCATCAGCAAGAGTGGCATGAGACCAGACATAGTAGTCCACTCTAAGTCAACCAAGCAGCTGATCATGATCGAGCTCACGGTGCCATTTGAGAACAGAATGGAGGCAGCTCAAATCTACAAGACTGGAAAAGTATGCTGATCTGGCAAACAGCCTGAGGAGAGAAGGCTATCAGGTCAAAGTCCTCACTGCAGAAATTGGAGCTAGGGATTGTGGAACGTCTGCATACAGCCTCATGAAACAGCTCTCAGTTGCAGGGAAGGAAAAAACCAGAGCCCTGAAAGCAATGGCAGAAGCGGCCCGAGAGGTGTTCAAGCTGGATCTGGTCAAGGAGGAACAAAAGTGAACTTCATAAGGCTTAATTTCCCTACAAATATCAGGTGTCCCTGTGGCTCAGTGGTTAAAGCGCGAGTCATTAAGTAGAAAATGAGCATGTCCAGAGGGTCATGGGTTCGAATCCCAGCCATGGCTCGTCCAAGATGGGGGAAAAAAAAAAAAGGGGCAGCAGAGGGACATCCGAGTCATGAACCGGGTGTGGCCCAACCCCCCAGAGTGTCAGGAGATAAGGGCCGAAACACTTGCTTGAAGGGGGCCCCTCTTCTGAGGACTCTCTGCTGCCACGCTCTCCAACGAGTTTCTTTCTACTACATTGACATAAAATCCACACACTTATCCCAGCATGTCTTCCACTGAAAGCCAGTTTTGATAAAGTGTTTCTCTTTTTAACTATGTCTCTTTCTGCCGAACAGTCATCTATAATAAATAGTGTCTGCGTTCCCTCAAACAATTTATAAATGAGTTCTAAACACTCACTCAGACTTATTGCTGGGATCAATCAAATATATATGTTATCATCTGTCCATATAAACCTATCATGATATGCTTTGTTCCATTTAAGTGTTGGGCAGAAAATCACAATATGATCAAAATTATAGCGATAAACTGTTTGTAATAGGTCTAGGATAAATATTGTTTTTCCCACCATCACCAGTTCCACAAATCAAAGTGAACAATGAGGGTTTTGTTTAAATATCATAAAGTTTTAACATCGGCATTGACACACAAAGTCGTCTGCTCCATAGTTTTTTTATCAGAATTTAAATCTACTCCAGTTATTGTTTTTATAAACTTTCTGTCAGAAAGCTTGTTCAGTATAATAAAAATCCTATGAGTGCCTAAATGTGTAAGATTAACCATTCAGTTCTGTAAGATTGTTTCTATTTAAGTCAACATTGATTTATGTGATATGCCTTGTTGTTATGACCTTAATAATCCACACCATTGTGAAGAACGACGATGGATAACTTTAAGACGTATAAAACGTCCTAAGTTTTGCCAGCTAATTTAATTCCTTATTATAAGGACGTCACTAACGCCCACAATCCCAACCCTCTCCACATCTTTACAGACAGAAATATTCAATATCATGTGAACGTGTGTCTCATAATTTTCTGCGTGGAATGAACTGTATTTTGTAAGAAGCTTCCTTTAAAACCAGCCCTGATGTGGCCCTTTGTGCGTCGGCTGGCTATAAGCAACATTACTTATCTCCTTTAAAACCTGTTTCTCTTCTGTGGAGGATGTACAGATTTTTCCCATACACGTTATTTTCAATCCTTTCCGACATATTGTCCTCTGTCATTAGACTTATATGTAAAGGGCCAAGTTAATGCTTTTCTGAAACTTTATTGACGGCTCAAAAATGAAATGGGCTTAAGAATACAAATTTTATGTCCCATTCTAAATATGGTTCTAAGTGCCATTTGCAGTCAGGTTTTCTAACACTTTATATATACATACTGAGGCCGGCATTATTTGCTTCTACATTGCGAAGAGATGCTCTAGTTAGTAAACTTTTTGTTCTGTTCGTGCCAACCTCTTTGCGATTTTTTATAATCCCATCTTTAGTGTACTCAAAACATACAAAGCGCCTATTACTCCGATATTGCACCCTGGTTTAGCTTGGTGCAAACTGCATATAAGGTCTTACTTTAGAATTTTTTGTCGATAAATTGTTACAAACAGTCTACATTACATATAACTCGGGGCATGAAAATTCCTCCTATATATACGGAAATTCCGACTAAAAATTTCGCCGCTGACCCGGACAAAAAAAACACAATTCCGACCAAAAATAAAAAAATACCGAACATTGAAAAGTAAAACGGCGTCCCTGACTATTATTAGCGGGCATTTCGCAAAACTGCGGTGTGTAGACACCGCTCAATAGCTACTTCCGGCATGATACTAACATCCGGCCGTTTATCGCCTCGGCGATCGTTCAAAATGGCGAAGTTTGTGCACGCACTCGGTTCATTAATGCGAAAAGAAGTCTGAAGAACGATTGTGCCCCTGTGGGATTGGTTAGACAAACCAGGTGGACGATGATAGCGCGGTCGGCGATGTCTTCCGGAAACTGTGGTAGAACGTGGCAGTGTTTCAAATTTATCGGGTTCCCTGCCCAGAAGAAAGTCAATTAATCGAATCGAGGTTTCAAGGCTTTAGTAGCACACCTCGAGAGTCCCTCACACAAGAAGAACGCAAGATCCGTGAAGGATAATTACAACTAATTGCAGGTAAATATACTTTTTCTTTTTTAGGCGGACAAAGTGAGTTGGTTAGGGGTCAAAAGAGAATCATGCACATAAAGCTTCGCGACCTGAATTGAAAAAAAGTAGTCTACTTAGGGAGAGGTGGAAACTCGGCGTGATTTCTCTCTCTGCTCTCTCTCTGGTTCTCTCTCACTCTCACACTCTCACTATCTCGTCTCTCCATCTCCTCCATCTCTCTCTCTCTCTCTGGGTCTCACTCTCTCTCTCACTTTCTCTCTGGTTTTCTCTCTCCTCTCACTCTCGTCTCAGAGCGGGGTGTCGTCTCTCTCTCTCTCCTCTGAGTCTCTCTCTCGGCGGTCGTCTTCGTCTCACATCTCTCTCTCTCTCGTCTCTCCTCTCTCTCTCTCTCTCCTCTCGGTTTTTTCTCTCTCTTTTCTTCGGTTTTCTTCTCTTCTCTCTTCTCTCTCCCCTCTCTCATCTCTCACCGGGGGGGGGGGCCGGGGGGGGGGGGGGCACCATCCCTCTCTCTCTCTCTCCCTCTCTCTCTCTCTCTTTCTTCCCTCGTCTTCGGGGTCGGGTCGTCCTCTCTCTCGGGTGCACGGGTTGAGGGTCTCTCTCCACATCTCACTCTCTCTCTCTCTCTCTCGACTCTCTCCTCTCTGTTTTCTCACATCTTTCTCTCTTTCTCTCGGTTTTCTCACTCTCCTCCTATCTCTCTCTCTCTCTTCTCTCCTCCCCCTTCTCAATCTCACGTTCTCTCTCTCTCACCCCCCCTCTCTCTCACTGTCTCTCTCTCACTCCTCTCGCTCTCCTCTCCCTCTCCCTCTCCTCACGGTCTCTCTCTTTACACATACCCGTATTGTGTGTACCGTCTGACAGTGTTTTAGTGTGTTTTGTGTAGTGTGTGTTTGTGTGTGTGTGAGTGGTGCGCTCGCCTTTGTATTTATATGTGTGTGTGTGTGTTGCAGACACAATTTATAAATTTTTATGTTATGATGCGTATATGTATTTTTATTTCACGTATTTTGTTTTATTCTTGCGCATTTGTATTTGGGGCAAGGAGTAAAAGTACCAGTTTGTGCTTATCAGACCATCTTTCCCAATAAATAGTTCAGCTGATCTGTGTCAGTCTGTCAGACTGTCTGTCTCTCTCTCTCTTCTCTCCTCCTCCCTTCTCTCTCTACCGCGACTCACTCTCTCTCTCTTCTCTCTTCACACACACACACAACACACGACACACACACACACACACACACACACACACACTACACACTGTAGTACTTGTTTCTCACTACTTCAAATGACACCAAGGCCAACAGCAGAAAAAGTTGATATCAGAAAAAAAACAGTGCGTCCCATCTCCTCCCCCCCCCCTTTCCAAAATGACAAGAAATTATTCATTTTATCATTGTATATCATTGAGAAAGACAGAGAGAGACAGAGAGAGAGAGAATTCTGGAGTCTGTGCTTGCAAGTCATGCCTAATTTTTTATCAATGAGTGTGTGTGTGTGTATGTGAGTGTGTGTTGTGGGTGTGTGTGTTCCTCCTTTATATTAAACATACGTGTGTGCTTAGAAGCATTGTTCATGACATGTGAAATACCCGGTGAATAATATGCAATGCATTGACAATTAATTCTTAAAATTATAATGAAAAATTAAATAAAAAAGTTAAATTATTTCCTTCTTCCATCAGAACACCGGGTCGCAATTCCTGTGGGCAAACCCCAAATAATTCAATCAAAGCAACATTTCAAAACCTGCATATCTAGGTATTGGGGTATTGTTGTGTGTGTTTGTGGGGGGGGGGGGTGGGGGGGGGGGGGGGGCACTTTTTTATCCCACCCTATCTTGAATGGCTATATATAATAGTCTTTGTATCAATTTCATGTGAGGTGTTGAGGCGAGGTCCAGATTGGTCTATGGCATTTTTGTCCATCTGCCGAAAGCAGCTGCAGCGACAAAGACACCATCAGTTTACCCACTGATACCGAAGCATATCCCTCGCTGGTCAGCAAAGAAACTGCAACTTGTGAGGCTTTGACCCCTTGGCTTTCATTGGGGGAAACTACCATCGCTGGCAACTGTTTCCGAAGCACGTATTGACTAAGCCAAAAGTAAGGTAAACTTTTAATCACTATATTTGGCTTATGGAAGTTTACACAAAAGTAGGTCACTTGGAAGTGTGTGTGTGTGTGTGTACATGGTGTGTGTGTGTGTGTGTTTGACTGTGTTGTGAGTGTGTGTGTTGTGTTTGTGTGTGTTGCACAGCGGTGTGTTGTGTTATGTATGTGTGTGTGAGTGTGTGATGTGTGCTTCCTATAATTTAATAATGATTTGGCGTAAGGAATGAGACTGACACATCTATTGACTGCATGTACCTGCATGTATCTTTTTTTTCCCCAGGCTATGGCTCGTGGACGATCAAGGGCACTGGAGCAGCTGAATATGTCCACGCCACGGCGCTTCGTACAAGCTCCGGTAAGACGGGCTTTGGAAAACATGCAATGACTCCTGCAATATGCACTGAGGAGCGGCTGCTCCAGCCTCACATAGACGACTCGACCATCAAGACTCGGAGCATGAGAGTCCTCACTGTCATGTTCAGAGCAACTTCTCGCCATTCGTTACAGAGGATATGAAACATCACCTATGGGCTCCATTAGCCTTCGGTAAAGTGAATGCAGAAAACCATATTCCGAGAACTTCGTGAAACTGTGTAACTCTGTCATGAACTCGCATGGGAGAACCATTTGTGTCGTGAGTTATTGGAATTCCTGCAGTGGTCATGGATGGGTCCCCAAGGCAGGTTGGAGGTTAAAGCTTCATGAGTTGCACCACAGCTCCGTGACAATGATGGAGACACATGCCACCAAGCACACATCTAATCCTTCCAGGAAATTCTTTGGCAGAATTTGGAGGGAAGTAGACAGGCCTTCTGAAGACCTGCACACCCACTTCAGATGGAGCGTGGACCATACAGAACTCCTCGCTGACCTCTGCCATATCATCGGCAATCGCCCCATCTGCACTGTAGCGGTAACGATGCCACAATCGCTGGCTGTCAGTGTATGATGTGACAGTGAGAGCGATGGAGCAGTTCGATGCCATCACGCTGTTCTTACTCAGCATTCTCTCTTCAAAAGACCAGGAGATCACAAAGCCATTGTGGGAACGTTATGATCAGCGCAGTGATGCAGAGCAAGGCCGGGACTTCTTGTGAGCACGATCCAGAGAGACCTTTCCAAGAAGGCGGCCACCTTCACAGCTGATTGGGAATCAATGAAGGCAGGTGACAGGCAGTGTTTGTAATGCGAGCCACACACGCCACCTCACCTAGGAATGTCTTCCAAGCCATACTGCCCAGTCCTCCAAGAGTATGTTGAAGCTCTTTCAGAGCAGAAGCCAATGATCCATACTCTTCTTGCAGAACAGCACAGGCTCCTGAAGATTTCTTCTCCTTTGTAGATCCAACAGCACTGATAAACCACTAGGATGCAGCAAAAACCTGGCAAGTCCTACTTGAAGGACCCTGACCTGGACGATGTGGAGAACCTGCAGCGGCTAACCTTATGTTTGTCGGCGAAGCCACACAGAAGTTGATGATAGAGCATCTGAAGAAAAAGCCTGTCGTCACAACTGCAGTCAGGTCAGGTCCCAAAGATCTGAAGAAAAGTCCCGTTCCTCTTTCGTTGCATTGGAAGTGCCTTCAGATAAGTATGCACTTGACAATGATAACCTAGTCCAGCTGTTCTGCTCTTGACACCCAAACAGTAAGGTATCGCGGTTCAACATTGGAGTGCCTGCTTCAAATCCAAACAAGCAAAGCGCCTTCAGTGGAGACTGTGACGAATTACCAAAAGAAGATAAGGTCCCTACATCATGACGCCGACACTTGAGTTGGAAGAAACACAGATGTTCCCGTGGACACCTGTGGGCTGTTGGTTGGCACAAAGGTATCCCATGCTGAGCAAAGGAGCCAAAGGCACACTTGAGACAGTTTTCCATGGACCCATAGAGGAGAGGGAGCTTCAGTGCCCATGAGTGATATCATGGATTCTCATTCATCTCAGATGAGTGTAGAGACCTACTCCTTCTCCGCTGCCCAGACTTGTTAGGACCGATCACTTGATTGCTAGGGAGCAGACTGCTGTGCAGGCCTAGGGAAGAGAACCCAGTAACAGGACCCAGTGGACAGAAAGGCTAGAGAAAGGAAAAGGCGATTCTAGTCTTTTCTCACCCTCACTCTGTTTCGGGTGAAAAGCTAAGGAATCCGACCTTTTCCTGTTCTCTCTAGTAAACCTTACAAACCAAACATACTGTGTAGGATTATCCGTTTTCAAACTAATTTACTAAACATACTTTTTAGATTTCAGTTTTGGCTTAATCCTGTGTTTTTTCCAGATCATTTTTCAATAACATCATTTCACGCAAACAATCTATCAAATGAGTCTCTGCATTCATGTGAAATAAAACTACAGTCTTTAACTGTTCACTAAAGTCTTTTAAAATGAGTATAAATTTTTGAACATAAAATCCACACACTTATTCTAGCAAGTCTTCCACTGAAAGCTAGTTTTGATAAAGTGTTTCTCCCTTTTTTTAACTATGTCTCTTTCTGCCATGAACAGTCCTCTATAACAAATATGTCGGTTCCTTCAAACAGTATATAAAACTGTTCTAGAATAACACTCACATCAGCAGGGCTTAAAACGTTCCGTCGTCTGGCGGAATTCCGCGATTTTCGGTTTTGTCAAAAAAAAAAAAAAAAAGTACTGATAGAAGCAAGGAAAAACTTGATTGACAACACATGCCGGTACGAAAGTACTGATAGATAGATGGTCCAAACACAGCCGGTACGAAAGTACTGATAGATCAATGAAAAACTCGATTGAACAACACATGCCTGGTACAATTAAACTCTGTTTCTAAAAAACACTCACATACAACCTCAAAGGGGCTTATATACTTTATTAATGAGTCCCAAGGCACAAAAGGATACTCGTTGATATTGAATCTCTGATAATTATTTTTTTTTAATATAAATAAAAATTTCAGTTTAGAAAAGACAGACCACGGAAACGAGCTAGGTTTCCGGACAAATTGGCCGGAGCCCGTTCGCGTGGATCAAAAAAACTTCGCTAGCAAATGTGGCGCGTATACTTTGAAGCGGAGTGGTTAAGCTCGTACAGATGAGATTACTATAGTCGCGAACGTTTATTCTGTACTTATCTAAGGACAGATCACACCATGTAAAATTGAAAGAACACGTTAAGGCCTGAGGACGGAGAATCTCACCGCTCCGACCGTCCCCACGCGTGATCGCATCAAAAAGTCAGACGGTAGCCTCCCACGAGACTTCGGTAAAGTCCGTGCGCTTCGGAATGATGTGTTCGGGCATCCATCATGGAACTCAGTAATAGCTCGTTTCCGTGGTCCAGCTGGAACAGACGTGGTAAAAAGAACTTAGAGCGGGTTCAAACTGAAAAGGAAAAAGGGCCTTGCAGAAACATCCCCAGAGTTACATTGGCTGTCCCCGCAATGAAGTCACTGTTTATACCAGAAAACTTAAATACTGATCGCGATGTGAGCTAGAACCAACGGAATCGCTTTCTGTCGACGTTGCTTATTGTGTAGATCGCGGCAGACGGCCAGTCCATCATGTGAACGTCACCAGTCCAAGAGAAGTTAAATAGCCATGCCAAGAATTAAGAGTTGATTACCTCCCGATATCTTGAAATACAGGAGAAAATGCCCACTTTCGTCGGATCTGATTTCGTTGATCGTGTGGAGCAGAGAACAGCATTTTTACAAAACCAATCCTGCTCACATGCTCCTCCACCAAGATTTTGGGCGAAAGTGTGCCTAAAGCCCGCCATTCCTCCCCTGTCTCTGTGACAAGTAAGACTTCCAATAACCAACAAAAACGATTATCTACAAACAAACATACAGGGAGGGTTATCCGTTTTCAATACTAAATTACAAAACTTTCAATTCAAATAACATCATTTTCCACGCATACAGGTCTAAACTGTCTCTAAAGTCTGTTTCAATGAAAGTGTAAAGTAAATTACTCATGTAGTCACCATAAGCTGTATATTCATCAACAGCGACTCAAACATTTTTCCTTGGTAGTCATCATGAGCGCTGTGATTTCCTATCACCCCCTGATAGATGTCTTCTTTGTTTACGGGTAATATGAGAAAGAGTAAATGACGGGGGGCAAATCTCTAATTGCCGGTGCAGAGGTAAAACTTGTACACAGGTCATGGAAATACGGAGCTAGGCTGACACATGATTATACTTAATGAATAATTTGTGCTGTGGGGCTTTATACGCCTTGGAAGGGTGCAATAAGTATTACGCCTGAGGCAAAAACAAATCTAGACATGTTTCTTACATACACCAACCATAACTAAGATTTAACACGTTATAGTAAAAGACGTCACATCTGCCCCCCAGCACTGTGTTGGCTTGACAACCGACCACAGCCGATTGACATTCTTCTTGGGGTTTTGTGCGCTAAGACGCGTGATAATTTACAGTGAGAAAATTGGTTGACTTTAGTTAGCCATTTTGATCATGGCAAAAACAAATAAGGAGTGATATACTCATATGACAATACTTTAAGACGTCTTGAGTAAACCCATCTCAATTTCTTCATGTTTTGGATGACTAGAAAAACATCAGGCCCATCTACAAGTGAGAAACTACCTAAACATCCTTCACAACCCAAACGAAAACTCCACCGCACAAGTGGAGAAACTACCTAAACTTCCTTCAACAACCCCAAACTAAAAACTCACCGCCTTGTATGGAGGAAAAGCAAAGAAATCCAAAACAAACAAGGAATCCAAATGAACTACACAATTAGTTTACAGTCCAAAATTGTTGATGTGTCAGAAGAAAGTTAGAAAAGAGGTGTTCTTTTTCAATCTGGTAAGAAATTTAATCATCCGCAAAGTGCTGTTCAAAGCTAGATAGATGGATATAGACAACAAGCACGACAATAAGCAACCACAATGGCTTAATAAAACCTGGCAATAACGGGGGACTTTTAGAAGTGCTTTACAAGTTTTTTTGAGGTGGAAGAAGAAAGGAAAGGGACTCACAGTAAAACGTGGGATGAATGGCTGAAGGGTAAATGTTGGAATTAGCCCTTCAAAAATGCAACGAGACTGAGATAGATAAGCCCGTTTGTTGTAACCATAGATATCCAAATTATAGGCACAGTGTTTGGGCTGTCTTTCTATGAATCTTTCCGCCTTAAAAAGGAGCTCCATTCTCAATGTTTTGGAGAGCAGCGAGGAGATTCGGAACTACTGGGCAGAGAACATACCGAAACAAAGGTTCCAACACGCACATCAATCATCGCAAGAGTAGAAAATAGCATGAAGAACCATGAAACACCTGCCTGCTATAGGAATGTAGCTGACCAGAGCATTGCTTTGTTAACAAGAATAAAAAAAAAAAAAAAAAGAAAAATAAAAGTAGAACCGCAACTGCCTTTAGCTCTCAAATAGGTCAACTCTTATAGGACCCACGTGCAGATATCACTTACATCACTGCCTCCTTTCACTGCTCAACGCCCTGCTTCACATATTTTGGCTGCCTTCGGGCGCCACAGAGTGTACTTTATTCAATCTGACTTGTTATATTAAATCAAGACTTTTGATAAATGCACATTGGTGGCTGCTTTGAGAAACGTTGCAACAAAAGAGCCAAGTGAATCACAAAACGCAAGCACCGCTTGCAAACCAAGTTGGTGTTACACATGACAAATAATAAAGCTCTGATTACACCACACACACTGCACCTACCCCCCAAGTCCCCCACGTTCTTAATTAAGTTTTTAATTAAGTCACCCCAAGTTCTTAAAAGTTTTTAAATAGTTACTTCCAAGTTCTTAATAAGATACTTGAATAAGTAACATCTAAGTCTTGATTAAGTCACCTCAAGAACATAACAAGTCATCCTTTAGTACAACCAAGTCTTATTCCAAGTTACTTAATAATTATCAAAAAAATACAATCTATGTTTTTTATCTTAAATAGTAGATGTCTAATAGAGTACACCTCACGCCTCAAAAAACGTGTCAACGTTGAGGATGTCTTGCTCATCGATCTCTGCATAGGAACTTAATTAAGGTTCTTACATCCAAGCAACCGCATTGAGACAATCTGGTCTAGGAAATGTCTTTTATAGAACCTCCATTTCTTTTATTTATTTGACTTCATCATTTTATAATGCGCCATGATTTAATTATATTAAACAAATATGAAAAATTAAGTTCTAAAAATATTAATCCTACTGAACGGGAACAAATGAATCTATGTTGGATTTTTTTATTGGCGTGCAGACGTGCTGGTTTGTTTTTTGAATTTAGCGGTTTCATATTATTTTGAAGCTTTTGTTATGGCTGCCATTTGAGTTTAAATATATAATAACATGTAATAACCACCCCCATCATCAGCAAGGCCGCCAAAAAGGCCAACAGTTTTTAAGTCAAATATACCATGAAACTTTGGTGCTTAGGCCTTGAAATCACTGAGTTTTTATAGCTGGCATTGAATTCAACTTGTCTGGCGTGGCGGTGTTTATGTTTTTCCAAAAAAGTTATATTGCTGTAACATTAATTTTTTTTGTCTGATCCCACTCTGCTGAATTTACTTCCGGCTTTAACACGCCCCGAGGATGATGATGCTTTTCACTGGCTCCACCAATTCAGTGTGTTTTCCTGCAGATTTTCTGGCTTGGTTACTTTCTCCACCGAATCAGGTGTTTTCTGATTCTGCTGATTTTCAATCTTGGCTCGGGACATTTAGAAGGGAAATAAAATCCTATAAGAATAACATTATTATCCCATGATTAAAGGCGATAACAATTTTCCAAAACTGTAGTAACGATCACATGCCTAGAGACTCTAATGACTTTGTAAAACTGATCTTGCGTTAAATCATACGTAAGATCTTGTATCAAGAATCATGGGAAGCAAATCTACTTACTAGTTTAGTGTACAAACTAAGAAACCTTTTGGCCCAACGCTTTTACCAATCTCGACCCCCACTGCTAACAGCGCCTCAATACCTGATTATGATACTTATATAATGTTCCTTGTGGCGACATCTGTTGAATCTGTTTCTAATGCTGAATTTCAGTTTCCGAGGACCTGATTTGGTTTTTCCACATGCTGCCAAAGAATACAGCCCTCTCCTTTTGGGCATAATAGCTTGGTTCATCACTTGGTCATTCCAATAGTTCAGAATGATTTTTAGGCCGCCCGTAGCTGATAGAATATGGCTGTTCAATGTTTTGTTATTAATTATAATATTTTATTTTAAAATATCACCGAAAAAACTGTTACCAACCATGTATACCCTTCTGCTGTTTTGGAGTCTAAGTGTAGATACTCAATGCTTGGGTAAAAATCTTGTTACGATTAAACCAGCCAGAAACTTGCAAACTAGACTTTTGAGGATTCAGCAAAGCGATTGCTCATTAATTGCAGCTTCGTTAGCCACGAAGATTTTCATAGTCAAGCAAGGAATAATTCACACCAGAAAAAAAATGTTAATAAAAAATACATATATAAAAAATGGCTTTCCTCGAAATGATGGATAGGCGGGGGCTGCGGTGGTTAAATTGCGCTCGCTTTTAGTGGAAGTAAATTAACGCATTTAGAAACCTGCGATGATGAAGGCTAGAAGAAAAAGACCATAACAAAGCTGTGGAGCAACAACAGCCTGCACACACGATCGCTATGAAAGCAGAGAATTGAGCATTAAGAGATTTATATTAATACCCCTCTGAAAAACACAGGGGCATGCAGCTTACACCTTAACATGTGTTGACCAAGCGAGTAAAAGAATATTAACTTTGTAACAGGCTAACCAATCGAAACAGTGCCCACGGCCAAAATTCAGTTGACTTTTATCAACCATCAGAAAAACGAAAAATGCAAGAAATCGCGTTATTGCGCTTTTGGTTATATGACCGTTGTGTATTGTTTTCACATAATATTGGCTTATGTAAAAAATGAAACACAACTATTATCGCCCAAAAGGATATTGGGAAGGGAATCACGGCAATCAACAAGCCTAAGCAAGCGGCATGTGTCCAGTGAACAAACAGCAAAAGAAAGGTTATCTAAACAAGCATTTGGCAAATTTATTTTACCTGCGCCTAAACGAATACAGAGACCACATTTTTTCAATACAACACCAAACGACGACCCATCAAATGGACTTCTATATTTCCCCTCAGAATACGATTAGACAAAAAGATCTAAGTACGCACTCCACAGACATTGACAGAGGCTTCAAGATACAAAATATGTGCGTAGCCATTAACAACAACAGAGTTGCTTCTGCAGTTGTGTTTCTATACAACAGATAATACCAACGGGCCCCTCCATACTTATCCTCGCATGAATACAAGTCGATGATGGAAAAGAATTTAAAAGGCCCAGGTGAATCAATTATTGATAACACATAGAGATACCAATTACAAGAGGCATTCAGGAGTTCACAGATCACAGCTTTAGTTTGCAAACTTAAAACAACAGTTGCCGAAAGACTTTTCTCCTACCATATCACACAGAGAAGCTTATTGACAATTCTCGGCAACACAGAAGTTTATAAGAACTGCCCTCAGTTTTGCGCGTAAACAATGAATAATGAAGAATTATAAAGGGCTAAAAACCAGTACAGAGCAATCAAAAGAAAAACAATAATGATTGTTGAAGGAGAGACTTCATCCGGCAAACAATCCATTAGGTTTGAAAGTAAGGTACCTTTATTGTACCGGGGGAAGCAGAAGGGGACACTCGCATCATGGCAACAGATCCAGTTTGGATATGTTGACCCGATGAAATAAAAAGAAATGTAAAAATAGAATCCGCCCGTTGTATTTTTACGAGAAACTGACACAACAAAACAACCAGCTACCTCAAAGATCTTTGTGAAGGAAGAACTGCCACATAATTCCGCCAGACACCGTTCCGCTTACTTAAATTTACTACATATATTAGAGTTTACAATGGAATCTTCAGAAGGAAGCGCAGAATGGAAACAAGAATGGTATAGGGAAGAGACCTTGAAAATGATACGGAATCCATTTCCAGATGCTTGTGAATGCTATTACGGAAAACATTTTCGAGGTAATAATCAATCAATGCTAAAACATACCAATGCACCTACACATAACCCACAAAATGGACAAAGAATATCTGAAATAATAAAAAAAAATTCGAACGCGACCAAATCAAACAAGAGCAAAAGTTTTAAATGAATTGTAAGAAGCAATGATTGATCTTATAAAAATAAAAGTCGATGAAAAAAAATAAACCCCCCTGTTTATGCAGCCCTCCAGTGCCCGATTGCATATGAAAACACTGATAAACAAATACTCGTTTTGTGAATACTGTTCTATCTAACGACTCGTTTGTTACAACCGTTGTGTTGATCCTCATTTAGATTAGATATCGTAGTCTTTACGTTGTCATGATGAAAAGTCTTATGCCAAACAAATCATTCTTTGTAGTTGTCAAGTGATTATGTTTGACTGCACAAACGCTGCGATATATTGGGGGCCTGTGCTTTCTTAATGAATTATCTCCTGGCACGAATACAGTACATTTTTTGACCTTAAACCAACAACACTCCTTGACATCATTCCCAGATAATTCATTCATCCTTCATCTTTCTCAAAAACCTCATATTCGTAATTGAATGTCAAAGGCGAGTCTTTAGGAAAATCGGACGTGGTCATACCATCCTGCATGCCTATATGGCCCACATCTAATTCCATGTCTTTATAAATATCTTCCAGTAGGGATATATATAACAAAACTACTGTATCCTGTGTAAAGTACTACTCTGGACTCAGGATACGAGGGCTTAAGTAGTCCATAAAGAAACTCTAACATCAAAAGCTTTGATAATTCCTAAAACTGTAAACCCAATAAATAATACGAGTTTGCCAAATTGACTTTCTTTTTTTCAATCAATATGCCAAAAAGGTGATCATGAAAGTCTTCTTGACGTCCAGATAATTAGGTTTGAAGTCAGCTTCATAGCTTCGTTCTCTTTGTTGACCAATCTAACCATCTTTACCGCACTGATGCTGATACATCCATAGACTTTTCCAAAACAGCTGTTTTTCACCAGCTTGAAAAAGTCTTAGTTTCTGAGCATCTGTGGATTTAGTTCTGAGATCAGTGTTCTTCAAGATTTATGGTTTTCATGAACTTGTTATCTATGATCAAAAGCACTTTATGCGTGAACTCTGATCAACTTCAA
This sequence comes from Conus ventricosus, assembly GCA_018398815.1. Classification (NCBI taxonomy): domain Eukaryota; kingdom Metazoa; phylum Mollusca; class Gastropoda; order Neogastropoda; family Conidae; genus Conus; species Conus ventricosus. The sequence goes on from CM031599.1 coordinate 107,069,670, forward strand.
CCCATGTCTTAAATAAAATTTGCAGAATATCTGTAATGACATATCATAAATTTTTTGCCCTCGAAGGTTAGGCACGAAGTTTAAGGGCTGTTCTCTTGGATCCATCTTTAGACTTCTGGCAGCTAATGGATATTCATTATCATGTCATGGAGTTCAATGAGGATAGTCTAAGTCAACTTCTAGAATGAAGTTACCACGCTTGTTTATTAGGCGTTAAACTGCTCCACCACTTTAATGCCTTTTGATATTATTCGTACACCGCCCTGTAGAACATTTTAAAGTTGCGAAACGTAATTGATGCGGCCAGTAGCCGCCAAACAGATTGATTGCACTAAATACATAAAAAGTATAGACCTTTTACTGGATCATAGTCCGACCAAGGTATTTGTTGAATTGCATTTACATTACTGATGCGACGCCATACTAATTTCCTCCACGAAATCCGTTTTCAATCAACTCGGATCATTGTAAATCCGACAATAACTCAATCTGTACTCAATAAACTTTAAGAAAAGCGTCCCAACTCATCCCGGGCGCAGACATGTAATGCCGGACAGGCTATAATGTTCATGCAGGTCTTCTATAATTTAAAGACGTCCGCCCAACACACCAAAACATCGGCCATCAAGTATGTGAATCATGATAGTCCACCCATCGTGATTACACTCAAACATTCTGTCCACTCATCTTGAGCAGGCTGGTAAACCAGAATCACAGATGTCCTATCCTCTATGACTGAGAAAAGAACTTCGCCCTTTAGGGGAAGTTTTATCTGTCCATCAAACCTTCCCAACAGTTCATAAAGCTCATAAGGGTAAACGCCCTTTTCTAACGAGAGTTGGGTCAAAATATTCTTCTGTTATTGGGCAGGACTTTAAGGACATAGCCAGTGACTCTATAGAACCCATCAAGTGTTTGCAATTAGATTCATAAAAAGACATGTTATTTAGATTAAAGCACATGTAATATTCTGATGACTGTTTCAAGATGCATGACACCTGAAGGCATCGTGCCCACGTGCATTCATTATAAGAAGAGACGTCGTAATCCCTCGCAATTTGAAAGAAGATGGGCAGCTTCCATGTCTTATGATCAAACATTAGGTTGATGATTGCAGTTAAACTGTGCCTTGCTCCTTCTGAACTTTCGCGCTAATTGATCATGTTTCTCTTACTGTCGGATTGTTTCCTCACTGCGTAATCTAAACCGCCAATCCAACAATGTGTTGCTAATTTATACTGTTCTTGGTCTCGTGTGTCATTATGATTTCAGATAAGTTAGATTATAAGACAGTCCATTGCGCACTTGCTGCAAGCGATCATAAAGAATAATCTTCGCATTTGGGCCCTCAATATAATTTTATGTGTGCTTAGAATAGAAACGCCACCGACCAGACAACGGAATAAAGCACATGAACAAATTTGTATTACCACATGTAAGACTGTTTTTTTTTTTCGAAGATTTTTATGTGGCTCTGGGCCTCCTTCTAATAACAATGAGTGCTTCAAAGTTCTGCTGTAAACAACATATGGTGAATTTGCATCCGTTTTCCAGTTCTTAAACTAACTTTAATCCGGCGCTATTAGTGTAATTAGTTTCCGTAATAACGTCTACAGAACTATTTTTAACAATGTTTACTTATGTTCGCTCGAGGCTTTAACATATGGCATTCTTGTTAACATTAACTACAGAAATTCTTGTTTGTGCCCATCTTTTGAAGTATGCTAGCATTATTTTTACTCATTGATCGTTATTACTGTGTGAATGCCTGTAAGCCCCGCAGGTGAAAACAACCTAGTAAGGTCAACATGATTTTGTCTGGGGGGTTTCGCCAATTGTGTTGGGGGCTGTTCTTAGACACATTAATCGGCAGTATGATTAGTATCCTCATCCCATGGTGTATACTTAACAGTTTATTGGTTTGTTTGTTCTTCAACCAGATCAATGAACACGCCTAACAAGAAAGGAAATTCCACTAAAGTTTTAAGATCAAATGATGTAAGAACATAGTTAGACACTCACTCTGCGTTTTTGCGGAATATAAAGCAGCCTTTGCTAGAACACACCACATGAAACATTTTGTTTGTCTGAATTCTTTATGTATAGAACTGCACTTTTTGCGACAACTGCTGGAGGTATGGTAATTACGACTTGCCTACAATCGGCGCATCCTAGGGCCTGTTTTAATCTGATCTCAAAGACTCGCCACTCTACACCAGAGCCTCTCATTTTGGCCTTCTTCAGCGGCAGCGTGTCAAACTGTGCAAGCAGGTTCGACTGCAACCAGGTTTTTAGTCATTACGAGAAAGAATGTCTGTTATGTTTAGGTCGAGACCCAGACTCTAGATTTCATCATTTATTGTTACATAGTCGATTAAAAACAGCTAACAATACTTTAACAGGCGGGTCCTAAGGTTAGTTTAACCTTGGAACATGAAAATAGCATGTACAGACGCTTGCCCCGTCGGGACGTTATGATGGTTCAATGAACTTCTAAATCAAAATCCAATTCAGTGTCCTTGATAAACGCTCTCTCTCAAGCATTCCAATCAACAATCATCAGGTCCTTCATAATCCTAGAGCCAGTTGAGTATCTTTTCTAAAAACTCAAAATATTGATTTAAATTAAAAAAAATACCTTAATCAGAATCAATATCAACGGTCTTTTTTGCCGCTTGGACACATAAACTACAGTAAGTACCCACCTGGTCGATGTTGTTACTGTAGCTGTTTAGAACAGAGTTAGAATGTACTCGTTTTATCAATTTTTTAAGCATGACCGATAATTTATATCTGCTCGGTTATCTGCTCGCGTCTGGCTGTAAGAGAAAAACTTGACCTCAGCCTTTCTTTGAAGATCAACTTATGGTCTTTTTATATTCAACAAAAACGGCCTGAAATGATTAAAATACATCATCCGTGATGTTTTGATGGTCAACTAGACGCATTATTATCTTGTCAGTTAGAACGAGCTACGTTTAGCTGTATAGTTGAAACCATAGCTGTGGCTTTTGGGAGTTTAGTTTTTAAATTTTTTGCCAGCCCACTTACAGCTAATGAACACAGACCGAGAGCTACAACAATCCTCCTAGAGGTAAAGCTGCTGGGTGGCGCCTATGCCCGTTGCAAAGAGGCCTACACCATGTTCCATGCCGATGCAGCACTAATAGTGAATGTCCCGCGAATTAACATATGTAACAAGCATTACTGCAGCAGAATACCTTCGTTTGGTTTTGCTGTATTTGTTGAAAGGTCCTGCTCTAGTTTTTGTTGGCATATTGGAGTAATATTGGTTAATCTTAAGGTTTTTAATGGTAATTAGTGTATAGTATTACTAGGGTTTTCTACTATACTCCCTTCTTTTGGTCGCGCTGTAGGCACCTTTGGATAACCTAACAGACATGCTTTTATAAAATAAAAAATAATTTAGTAATATGAATATCTTTTAAATACTGTTATCTAGAATATTCAACTGCGCATCATATATTACAAACAAATACACCTTAAGCGTTTATCGGGCTCTTGTTTCTTTATCAATTTTGAATGTTTATTATGTCTCTACAGTTTCTCACCCGCTTTCCCTGTAACCGATTACCTTCTAGTCGATCTTAGGACAATCTAAACCGTAAATCTGGTGTAAATAAATAACAATTCCTAACCCAGTGACGAATGCCAGACTATTAGACACAAGGTCCAACTGTATCAGATTTCTACCACCTCCTGGGGGGGGGGTGGGGCGCCTTCCAAACAGTTTTCTATTTCATCACAATAGATGATAGAGGTTTAAGCCCGCTAGCGTAGATTTTGTGTTAGACAGGCCCTCAATTGTACATTGCACTTTCGATATAATTTAGGATTAACAAAATATCAGTTTGTCTTTGTGAATGGTTCTACATCCTTCGCGTACACAATAAAAACATTAAGCGATCTTGCTGTGGCCACTAAAACTAAAATTCCATAATGTCTGTCCCTTGCATTTTAGGATATTTAGAATGATTGAACACTCTAACGTGTAATACAGATGCAAATATAAGGACTGATAATGATTTTTTGCAGTAATGCAACCTTTGCTAAGTCAGGGTTGTAAACAGTGTCAAACTACTAACGATATGACATAAATGCAGTACTATGCACCGATGTCTGTAATAAAATACCATAATTTTTGGACATTAAAAGTTAGATCATATGACAATCTGTCTTTATATGTGCTCCTTGAAAGTAAGGGGGCATGCGCAATTAACAACTCAAGAATCTGGGAATGAAAAAGCGATTTCCTCCGCATAACATACGGCTACAAACCCTTTTGCCGTCTTTAGCATTCTTCATTCAGCGCCTATTCTATGTTTTAGTCTCTTCAGTTTCGATTCCTTGAAAACGTCAAAACATCACTTTCCATCTCTGTTAGGCCATAGATCAGAATAGGTTAAAAATATGTCTGCATTGTGTAAGATAAAATAATTCTTGCCCACAAGTTTTATAGAAAATTTTCTTAAACGCTTGCCCGCCCCAAAATTTGTACCAACTTGTCCAGTTTGGGTCTGTTGTTGAAGCGCGTACTATTTTGAAAGTAAGACGTGCAGAGCCTGGCACAATCACTTCATCCGCCTCCAGGTCAGGAAAAATTTAACAGTAAAATAGAACTCAACAATAGTAGAAGGATAATTTTGGAAGCAGTAAAAATCCGTTTATTTCCCTGTCACCAAAGGGTTTCTTTCAGTCTTCTATGCGGGTCAAGAATCGAGCCCAAAAATGCTTGTGACATTTTTTTATAAAACAAAATAAAAAAAGTATAATACTTATTAAAGAAACAATGGCAGGCAATTGAAGAATGAAGATTATGATTTTATTAGATCCTGGCGACGACAAGAAGTGAAATGACTCCTATGACAAACCACGCTCGGGGCTCCTCTTTGCGTCGTGAATAAACAGAAAGTAAGGTCATATTCATTATAACCAAAGTTTAGGCCAAGAACCTCCCGAATTTATAGACCAAATGATTTTGAAGCAAAAGATGAACATTAGTTTGTGAGGAGCGCCCAAGAGAGAACCTGTCGGCTTCAACTAACCAGACTCATCAAAGTATTTTAGCCATGGTGGTAGAACAATTTAGACAAAGGCTCAGGGAGAGCGATCCAAAATCGCCTGGCATAACTAAACCAACAATTAGAATAGGAAGCAGTTGATAAACTTCAAAACACGTCACAAAGAACTCTCCTCAACGATAAACAAATACAAAACATGGAAATCAAGATTAAAGTCAAACAGCGGACAACGTAATGTGCAAGCAGAAACCGATTTTTTTTTTCGAAGAAACAGCATTAAAACAATTAATGATTCCCCCGCTAGCCCATGCCGAGAAATAAGCGCCCTTGAACAAGAGCTTTAAGAACCATTAGAGGCGAATTAACAAACAATTTATCAAACCTGGGTGAAATAGATGAGCATGAATAAAAGAGAAAAAGAAAAACGCGTTGAGGCAGAAAACGCCAACTTAGGGTCTGTAAATAAATAAAGAATAATCCAAAGACTAATAGTTCTTGAACAAGAAAGATCAAGCAAGACTAAAGCGTTGTCCTACTACCGATAACATTACAAACTCAAGTGAGCCAGAAAAAGAGCAACTCTCCAAAGAATTTTATAATATGAAGACACAACGCTAGCAGAAAAGAATAAGAATGCTGAATAGATAGCAAGGAACACTCATTAGCAACGTTATACCGTGCCTTAGGATTTGCAATAAGTACACAGGTTTGGCTATTACAGGCGGCGGTGGTCAAAGCCCAGTGCCCCCCGCCACCATCGCCACCATCGCCGCCTTATAATCATGGGTTAAAAAACAGCAATGATCAATCTATGCGAGTTATTAAAAAAATTAGCCGGTAAAGCTATAGACTCTTTATTACCTGTATATAGGTGGTAATGTTAGCCTGGCTTTTCTACAGCAACAAATTAGTTGGCATTTATGGCCCGACACGTTATGGCATTATTCTCTTAATAGTTTGGTTAATATTTAGTAAATAAAGACACAGAGTAATCCTAGGCCAGTTACTCCAAGAACAAGCGCTGTCTTTTCATATTCATGGGCCATCGCGAACAGAGTCAGCGAGCTTTGGCTGCAGATCTTCAACGGTCTTTCTGTGGCTATTGGTCCACGGGATTGGATGACTTCATCTTATGGGTGGTTCAACTTGTAATTTTTACTGCATGCATATTACATGGTCTCAGAAACTAAGTCTGATTTTGTCCAACCTTCTGTTTTCATTTCCTGCAACGAAGGAATTTCATTGATGTAGTTCATTATTGTCCAACCTGGATTCCTGAGGTCAGCAGGTACATTATCCACCATGCCAACAGCCAAAGTCTACTTTTTGATCTTGCGTAATTGAAAAACATTTTGGTACCTATTTAATACTGGAAGGTAAATCAACTGACTAATTAATAGCAAGCCTCTAAATTTGCTACGTCTTGTTTTTGTGCATCAACGCCATAGAAGGATCAGTTATGGCCTGCCCCCGATCTTGGGCCAGGCTAGTGAACCAAGCAAACACCAAACGTAGTACGAATAGAGTCATTTATTCGATCTATACCAGCTTTATATAGAGGCCCTAAGAAGTAACTAAGATAAATCTTGTCCATGCGAGTGTTAATGCTCTGCTCTATGGACCCGAGGTGAAAAAGCTGTGGCCTGAAGAGAAAGATGTGTAAGGAGGATTCCCCTCAACTTATTACTTTCAGTGCACGCCCCAAATAATAAGGGGTGCCTCAGCAGATTGCGGTCCTAACAGATGTCAAAAATCTGTCTTATGTAAAAATGAAATTCGGATACAGATTCTTTCAAAAGCTTCATGTCTATTCTGTTGCTGAATGGAATAAACTTTTTGTGCAAATGGTAATAGGAGCTTTGCAGTTCAGATCCAAAATACGCCAGAGGTGTAATAAGAAATGAAATCTATACACTGACCTCACCAAAGTAATCAGATGATTTCTAAGTGATCAGCATAGTACTACACCCAACACCCCCAGTTTGTATGCTCAAAACACAGCAAAAGTTTAACTGGTTACTGATCAAACTGCATATCGGATGACTAAACCACACTTTTGCGATGTAGTCGTTTTTAACAGGTGATTAAGATATCTGCTTAATGGAGTACTAACCATTTTTAATAGAAAGGTGTCAGTCTGGACACAAAATTTCGAGGGTGTCATTGTTATATATTAAAGATAGAAGTAGCGGCCCAACATGAAATATTTTGCATCAGCGTATAATTTTTTTGAATGCACTCATTTTTTAATATTGTTTTAAAAAAAGTATTTTGTAACAATAACAACTCAAAGAACCGCCCTTCGATTTTAGAACATGCTATTAATAACGAAAGCGGAACCCTACGTACGCGCTCCATGAAAATATTCTACAAAGTCTGTAGGGTTTTTAATAAAACAATCCACGGAGAAAAATAAGATTAAAAAAGTAAAAATAGAGTCCAATTAGTAGTCCATTTAACTGAACCATACCTGATGGTTATTACGACGTGGATTTGCTCGCTAACATAGACGCACTGAGTAACTTCGACATTGCTCTCAAACTTAACAATGCAAAACTAAAACAATGTTGGCCCTTCAAACCTGAAGAAGAAGATATAGGGTACAATTTTGATAAAGTAGCTAGCTAAAATTTAGGCGTTTACACTGCCCATCGGCCCCTCATAGGTTTAGATTTGGCAGCAAACAAAACTACTTAATAGGGCGAAAATCCCTCGATCTTGCTTTACAATCATACTCTATACTCATTAGGATTGAGCTAAGCACATGAAGAAAAGCTTATATGATGAAGACCCTCCAACTGTTTTAAGAGCTCTTCCGACAGGGAAATCTGCATATTGCGATTATGAAATTAAACAATTCCCTAATTTACAGTTAACAAAACAGAATATTAAGTTAGGGACGGAACATTTAATATAAAAATCAAAGACAAACGGGGAAAGTGTGAAATGTGCTAACACTGCACATTGTATAGTGAAATAAAATACTACGTTACTAAAAAATAATGTCGCGAGGGCCAGCAGCAATCAGGAGTTACAATTAGCGCTGTAAGTTGTATAACCTTAAGCATTTAAAAGACCTTGCAGATGTTTGCGACTTTGAACAGAACGGTGAGATAGTCCTCTATAGTATGGTATTGAGTTACACTAAAGATGGTGATAATAAACCAAAGAAGGTTGGCGACAGCAAAAAGTTTACCTAAACTAACCAACTGCGCAATCGAGAGGCACATACAGTTGAGCCAGGTATTGACTACTAAAATAGATAGAAAACCAGACCCACAAATGGCAACTATAGAACCTATATTTAGAATGGGACATAAAAATTTGAATTCAATAAGCCCAATTACATGATTTTGGGGAGGGGTGGGGGGGGGGGGGGGGGTGGGAGGGGGGGGGGCCAGTCGGAGGAGGGGGAGGGGGGGAAGAGTTGCAGTGAAAAGCATTCAAGCTCTGGCCCTTTCATGTAAGTTCCTTATGCCGGACGACAATAGTCGGAAAGAAATTGAAATAACGCCTTAATGGGAAAAAAAAAGTACACCTCCCAGAAAAGAAACAGTTGTAAAAAAAGCTTCTACAAAATTACAGTTCTTTCCAAGCAGAAATTAGGAGACACGTCACAATGATATTTGAAATTTCTGTCTTTAAAGAATTGGAGAGTGATGGTATTGTTTGTTGGGCTATATGATGACCTTAAAAAAAGGAATTAAATTAGCTGCAAAACTTAGACGTTAAAAACGTCTTCACGTACCATCGTCGTTCTTCACAATGGAGAGTGATGATTAAGATCATAACAACAACAACCCAACAAAATCAAAGTTGACTTTAAATAGAAACAAACTTACAGAATCTGAATTGGATAATCCATTACACATTAGGCCTCGTAGGGTTTTATTAATACTGAAACAAGTTTTTGACGGAGAGTAATGATAAAAAATAAAAACGTGGATAAGATTTTAAATTCTGTTATAAAACTATGGAGCAGTTAAACTTTAAGATAACATCCCCTCATTGTTTCAATGATTTGTGGGCCGACTGGGATGTGGAAAAACAATATTAGTCCTAGACTTATTACAAACAGATGGTATCTCTATAATTTTGATCATATTGTAAATTCCTGTCCAACACTTAAAATGAACAAGCCCTATCATGTATAGAAGGTTTATATGACAGACAATGACGTAAATATAGTTTAACCCGAGCACTAAACTGAGTGATTGTTTTAGAAAACTTTTATAAAGTGTTTGAAGGAACGCAGACACTCATTATTATAGAAGACCAGTTCTGGCAAAAAAAAGATATATTTAAAAAGAGGAAACACTTTGTCAAAAGCTGGCTTTCAGCGGAAGACATGAATGGTATAAGTGTGTGGATTTTATGCCATAAATATCACTCAGTTATAAAAAAATACTTTAGAGAACAGTTAAAGACTGTAGTGTTATTTTCACTAGACAGACAGAGACTCATTTGTAAGTAATTGTTTTAGCGCGCAAAAGATGGTTATTGAAAACGATCAAGAAAAACATCGTGATTGAAAACTAAACTAAAATTCTGAAAAGTTTGTAAAATAGTATTACAAACGGATAACCCTACACAGTAATGTCTGTTTGTAGATAATCGTTATTTTTGGTTAATTGAAAGTCTTAAGCTTGTCAGATAACAGGAAAAGGCGGCATTATAGGCCCCTTTCGCCAAAAACTGTTGATCGCGAAAGTTGAGACCAATTTGGTAAAATGCTGTCACTGGAGCGAATCGGATGTTTATATACAATTTATCAAACATTTCATATTTCTTGCATAAGCTGACCAAATATAATACAGAAAACCTCTATAACTTATATAGACCTTAAAGGACGTGTTACGGTGTGGACGGAAGAAAGCTCTGATTCACATCGTTCAGCGAAGACACGTGTCAAACGTCAAGGCGCTGCGTGGAACTACAAGAAAGGTCACTGAAGACACTTTAGCAAGCATAAAAAACGTGCCAAGGATCGATCATTGCAATTTTTTTGTGAAAAAAGATGGTGATATAGAAAATGTGGAGAATTGCAAGCCAGAGCGGGAGGTAGCAAGGAAAAAGAGAGGGTTTGCAAACTAAACAAAGTCAAGTTTGTCACAAGAAGTGGATGAGAATGAAATAAAACTTGAGAGTGTGAAAACCAGACAGGAGAAAGCAATTAAACAGCAGACAAAGATAGGATTGAAAATTCAAGTAAGCAAGAAGGGGGATGTCAAAGACTTGTAGACAAAGCAAGCACAAGAAGAAACAGAGTTCCTTGCTATGTTACTTCAAATGCCTCTCCACCACCCAAACACGCCACACAACAAAGCTGTGTGTGTGTGTGTGTGTGGTGTGTGTGTGTGTGTGTGTGTGTGTGTGCCTTGTAAATCCTGTATTTCAGTGTTTTTAATAGTAATTTAGGAACTTCAAAATTTGGACTTTCAGTATGTGCAGAATCCACAAGTTTCTCATTTATCAAATTGGATATTGTGACTTTCAAAATGTGCTGATATCCACAAGGTTGATCTCTCTTTATATGAGACTGAACTTTAAAGTATGATGCAGTCTACTGACTTTTGTTGCACCAACTTCAAACTTGATATTGTGTGATCATTAAACCTGGAAAAGTGAAACTTATTGGAGGCAACCCCAGAATGAGATTCATCCAAGACTAAGTTGTGAACACTCTGTAAAAACACTCAAGTTAAAGGGGGAGTGTTCAATTTTAATTATGGTATAAACCCCCTACTCCCCTTGTCCCAAATAAATCTCCTGTAATTAATTATTGTATACAGCAATTTTTTATGCACTAAATAACTCTTGAAATTATGTCCATAAAAGCGCGAAAATGGGCATAGATATACACTCGGTATTAAAAAAAATTTTCCGGGGGCAGCCACCCCGGACGCCCCCTAGTTTTCAGTTGGATTTTTCCTCTCCTCCGTTTTAAGCCCTGTTAGTAACATGTAACTGTACCTTATTTACATTACTACTGTTGGAACGGGTGTCTCTAAGATCTCTTGATCTGCCAACATGGTGCACAAATATTTACTACCCTCATGTAACATTATTACAAGGTAATCGAGAGACTTTGGTCCTCGTACAGCCATGGTTGCCGGGTTATAAGTGTACACAGTTTTACAGTGCCCGACCCTTCGTCCTCGGTATTTCTAGTACACACAGATCGAGGTTTTTCGAAACTGGCCAGCACACAGTATAACTGTTCTAGTACAGGTAATGAATTTTTCTATCTATTTCACTGATCCCCTTGTAAACGCAAACGAGCGACTTACGATCTCGCTCACTAATTATCGGTGCTTAATCTATCGGTAACTAGTTCACACGGTCGAATCGAGTTTTATATACCAATTTTCCTCGATCGACAGACTTGTATCCTCATTGTGCTCGTGTGCTCTGGATTTGATCATGGCCACCATTGCCCAAACATGGTGAAAGGAAAACCGACGTGGTCGAGCCACTTTGCCGTCCAGAAGTCCACACGTGACCCCGGAGATGCCCGTGTGTACGATCCAATTCAAGCAATACGATCTTACCTCGGAAGAACGTACGGCCAGGGTAGGAGAAAGCAGTTCCGCGGAGGTGACGCGTGACCTCCCTCCTCAACCCGACCGACGACCCACGATCACTGCGTCCGAAAGGCTAACAAGGCAAGCGGCCGCCAATTACAAAATTGCCATTCCTTTCGACCTGCCCAGAAAATCTAAGGGCAAGGTCTCCCCTAAAAGGGCAAAGCCAAGGTCAAAACGTCTCGTTGAAAATCTCCCTCTCTCCCCCGACATCTAACGTTCGTCCAGCTTGCCTTCTACCTTTCTGCTCACAGTGAGACTCACTCTGTCACCTGCTTCAGCGGCGACCCTCAGGGAGGCCCCCAGAACATTGCCGATACGCGGACCATTACAGTGACGGGTCGGTGCAGGAATCACCCGTCTGTCACATCGCCTTGATGATCTGCGTGTCAATAGTTATCCCCTCCCCGAACTTGACACGTGGACGCACGACAACTCTCCCCCCCACCGGGCACAGGTGCACCAAACACCTGTGCATTCGGGAGCATCCTCCATACGCAGGAAGCATACTTACGGGCACGCAGTGGCAAGAGCTCAGATGGAGTCCAAAAACAAGTCGGTCAGACCACCCCCGATTGTGACCGTAGCATAATACGCCAAGGGGTACAGGATGTTGGGTAGTGGAAGGATCGACAAGCAGGTCCATGGGTAGACCAGGCCCTACTCCACTCGGGGGAGGACCATGGTGCCGCAGCCAGCCCAATCCGCACATAGGCGGGTATGGGGCTTGGTCTAACCGTGTCCTCCTCCGCACCGACCATTAGGGCCCTCCAGGCCCACACCGGAATGTATGCGGCAGTGCATGCTCTGCTGGGGTGCGGGAACGACAGCAACGACCTCTCTATACTCCCCCCCCCGCCCCCCAGCCCCCCGCCCCCCCACCGGATTTTTCAGTTACCCGCGTCCCGGGACGATTCTTTCTTGCCCAGTACCCCCAGGGCGCCACACGGGCCTGTCAACCTCCCCGGGGACCAGTGGCTCTATGCCCTGCCGAAGAGACCATTGGGCTTAATTCCCACAGCCCAACACGACCAGCTAATCCACGGCCGAATGTGGCACCCAGTTCATCCACCTGGGTCTATCCACATGTCTCCCAACTCGGGCGCTGTCCAACCGGCAGGAAGGGCTGTCCCCACCCTAGTACTGGCGCGGCCGTGATCATAGAGCAAGAGGGACCCCCCTCGCATTTCCCCCACTGACCCACTAGGGCGTGACCCTTTACGCACGCCCCTGCATTCCTTCTGACGAAGGATCCACACAACCTCTCCAGTACCCGACGACCCAGAGGCTGATTGATGAAGGTAAGAACCCTACTCCTCACCGTGCGATGAGTACAAACCCTGAACAATGGCCGCCTACCTGGTTGTGAGGAAGCCCCACCCCTCTGACAACATCCTTCTTTGTCATAATTCGCCACATGCCCACTGCCCAGCGATCTAAACCCAGGAACATGCGCACCTCAGTCACTCACCTTGATTATGAAGGTCCGGCAACTACGGCCAGGGTGCACAAGCCGTCCCTCTGCCAGGACAAGGTCCATCTCGGCCCTAATTCGGCCCAAAGTCGGCACTCCCTCCTCGGGACCGCAAGAACTCCGCAGTCGCCTTCCTGTATCGACTCTTCCGACTATCCTGTTAGCGCAGGGAACTGTGGCATTTCCCAGGCAGACTTCGGCTGATTCTCACTGGTCCCCCCCCTACTTCCGCACCATCTCCATTAAAACCTAAAGGATGGGACCGGGTAGCCAGAATGGGGATCCTAACCCACCACTGCTGGTCATGCCTTTCTAGGCAAGCTCTGCTGCGTCGGGAGGTACTCTATCCCTAGGAGGATGCACCGTCCCAGGTTGATCAACGACTTCAGGCTCTGAGACACACCAGGAGACGACTCTCGCTTGTCAGCGACCCATGTATGCGACACCTGGCCAACAGGATATTGCTCAATCATCACCATTCAAGCCGGTGGACAGCGCAGCCAGAGCCACATTACCTCCTGTTGGTAGCTGGAGATGCCGTGCTTGCACTGTCCATCGTCTCTCCCCGCGCTTTAGGCAGCCTTGCGGTGCATCCCGAGCCAGGACGCAGTCGCTCTTCACGACTATTCGACTGCGGTCATATCGCATCAGTCCGAAGAACGCAAGCAGGCAGCGTCATTAAGTTGCCAGCCACCGCCACGCCCATGCCAATGCCCCATTGCATTCCTCCCCCGCCTTCCTCCAGACCCCAACCCATCCCATGCAGTCTCCTTCACACACCCGCACGGCCCGCCAAGCCACCCTAATAACCCCTCTAGGCCAAAACCGAAACCTCCCCTAGCAACATTTTTCGTTTCGCCAGCAGACACAGACCCGCAGGATGACAGGGGGACCGACACACCACCCACCTCCAGAGCCTTGGTTCCACACTAGGGTTGGTCACCAAACCCCAGCAAGTGCGACTCAACCCATTCAGCTGGTCCCTTTCTGGCATGGGTTTCTACACGATCTCCATGTAGGTCTCCCCGAACCCTGGAGAGGTCCGCCCCATAGTGGTTCTCATCTCCCGCCGTCCCCCGCTGGGCATCCTGCAACACCTCATCCAGATACCCAGACCTCCCTCCAAGGATGAAGGTAGGTCCCACCACGTCCCTCGTCCCCGCCTGGGCCGGGTCTACAAACGCCTACGTCAAAGGGGAGTTCCGTCGTCGTTGGCCTCAGACCTCTCACCGCTGGACCAGAAAAAAAACCCCCATTCCCACTCGGGCCTTGGTTCCATTGGGCTACGGAGAGTGGCTCAACCCCTCCACACTGTCCCCCGGGGGTTCCCATCTCCCCCCAACTCAGCCCCTGGAACTCAACACTGACGCCACTCAACGTGGTCCCCCTGGGGCGCCAAGCTTGTAGGACCAGTCATAGGCCTCGGTAGTGTGGGAATGGCACATAACTGGCACCTCACCACATCAACTGTCCATAGAATAGGAAGCAGTACGGGCCACCCTCCTCGCGCTCCAACACCAGTTCTATCACCAACTTGTTCTCCTCCTCACGGACAAAAACACGTCTGTGGCTTGCAATGTCAACAAAGGGGGTGGGCTCGCTCCCTCTCCTCTTCGGACAGATTCCCTCCTTCACTGGTGTCACGCACTGGGGAATCACCCTCCGCGCGAGAACATTGCGGGGACCCGCAGTAATCCTAGGCAGACTCCCTCATCCGTTCCAGTCCCTCCAGTCCTACACACGGAATGGGCCCTCATCATGCTAACCCTGACCATGGTGGAAACATTGGTTCAGGCCCATGGTCGTAGCTCTCTTTGCCACCCGATCAACACTCGTCTGCATGGATGCCCCTCCAAGCCGCTTATCCCCAACATATGCAGTTGATGCTCTCTCCCACCCAGTCGGGCTCACTCAGAGTCCTGCTTTTGAGCCATCCTTCCTATGGGAGAGACGTCAGATCGTCTTTGCCGCCGGCTTATAAGGCTCTACCACGTCCTTCTCCCTGGTCCCATGAGAGTCAGGGCGCTGGCCACTTCCCCAGTGATCCACACTCTGTCCTCTTGCGCACCACCTGGAGCAGCCTACTGGGGTGTGCGTGAAAACCCCTTCATAAACCTTCAGGGATTTCCTGCATGACCAGTAGGCAGATGTACTAGGACTCCTTTTTTGCGGCTAACGCAGCCATATCTATTTCTCTGCTAACCCAAGAACCACTGAGGCACTAAGAACAACCACCATTCCTTTAATTATCTGCTATAGTCAGACATTGTAATGTATCTGACACCAAAAAGGAAATTGGTTGTTATACTCCAATTGGCTATATACTTACCATGTTAGACACAAGCCCCACCCTGCCTTCCTGCAAGCGCTAATGATCAATCTGGGGTACCTTGCGCACTGCCTCGTTGAATGAGTGAACAGAAGTTGGCAACCGGCATTTCAAACCCAGGCGGAAGTAGTGTGGGCGTCACTGATGGTCGTATTACTGCATTACCACAAAAAATACGGTCCCTTGCAGAGCTAACTAACTGCCGTTGAATGCAATGGTACTTGACATGGTAGTAATTCTATGCCAAACAGGTATTTAATACAAACTCCCAATAGATATTAGAGACCAATGTCTGAGAAGGTGAATTACCATGTCTAACATTCCCACTCGCATAAGTCCTGAGAGAACTGTCATTGTAAGCATAGGCTCGTATTTTGTTGGAAATAGAGTTGAAGGCTTCAGGAATACAAAGTAAATTAAGGTTTTGAACAAGCCGATGCTATTATTGCAAAGCAATATGATTTTATGTATTTTTAATAAGATTCTTTGAATTTATTTGATTTAGCTGTCTCTGGAGTTGGAGTTGTGGTCTTATTCTTCAAACAATTGTGAGTACACACAACATTTGTGAAATGGCGACATAACTGATAGAGAATAATATTTGAACTTCTTATCCGAGTGCTCAGATTTCAACAAACTTGGTGCATGGAAAAAGAAGAGTTTGGCCCGCTTGATGGAGGTGGAACGAAAACAGCAGGAAGAAATCCAGAAGCAACAATGAGGAAGTGCGCTACAGACGGAGGCTTTGCATAGGGAGAAGGAACAGAAGGAGCGGGAGAAGGAAGACTAGAGAGACAGAGGATCCTAGAAATACAGGTTAGGTCAGTGGTCCCGTATTTCAATTTGCAGCAGGTGACAGAAAAAGGTGATACGAACACAATTATTAGATAATCAGTGAAGCTGAAATTGAGTCCAAAGTAAGAATATCAGAGCATTATCCAAAAATTACAACCGTAATTTATCCCTAACAATTTCACCGTATTTGTACAGTTTTGGAGGAATATCAGACTTTTATATCCTACAATGTCACTGTATTTGTCATGTGTGGAGGAATATCGAACCTTTTTAAATCCTACAAATTCACGCGTATTTTGTACATGCTTGGAGGAATATCAGACACTTTTTATCCTAAACAATTACACCGTATTTGAACATGTATAAAGAATATCAGCCCTTTATATATCCAACAATTTCACTGTAAATTGTAGCAAATGATCTGAGAAAACTCATACGTTTTTATCCTACAATTTCACTGTATTTTGTACAAGTTTGTGAGGAAAATACAAGTATTGCAAGGAACTGCTGGCAAAAAAATACTACAAAAAAAATCTGGAGATGAATTTCATGAGAGATAATGTTACATGCGGATGAACCCAGTTTTAATAGAGTGCAATGACGGATGATGACACTCCTAATTCCTGCAGCACCATCTCCTCTCACTGTGTTTGTGATGTCAAAGACATTTGAAACACAAAGTGGAGGCTACATGCTCTGAAATATAGTTTGGAGGGGGGGGGGGTAACGATGATAGCCTGATTTATGCAGAGAATGGCTGAAGAATCAGCTTGAAAGAAATTTGTATTGGAAAGAAACCATTTACACTGGGCATTAGAAAATCGGGTAACCGTGTACTGTTTCTGCTGTGTGATTATGGAAACCTCTCCTCCCAGGCCTTCCCACCTCCCACCTCCCCTCCCTACCTCCCAGGCCGCTCCTGGAAGATGTAAAACATATTGCTTTGTAGAAATATGCCACATTTTACTATATAAAAGAACACAGGAACCACAGTTTTTAGGGAAAACAGGTCTTGGAACATTTCATTCACGAAAAGAAAAATAGCAATTCAAATATTACTGTTATGCCGTACAGTGTGAAACCCTTTCCAAAGTGTCGTCATGTTGCACTAGATACCAGTAAGACTTTATTTTTTTTAACATTAAGGAACTTGTTATTTTTGACACTAAATCTACGTCGGGTAAAAACAACTAAACTACTTATAAATCATGGCATGTAAATAATCCTCTTTTCAGTTGAGATTTCTCCACTTGATTTCATTTTCTTACTTTCTTTCTTTTTTTTTTTTTTAAGTTAATTGGGAAATCGCTCAGAATGCCACCGCTGTCTTCCGATTTGTTCCCATTGAAAATATGAAATTTTGAAGAAAACTCAATGACTTTGTATTTGATAACAACTTACCTATTACTTCACATTTTAACAAGCAACCCAAGAACACGCTGCCTGTCTCCCCCTTCCCTACACTCGACCTAAATTTCTTCATCTCTTGTTTGTAATTTTTTTAGTTAGTATACCTGAAATAACAGTGTTAATTGATTTAAAGAATATTTCATAGTAGAAAACGATTCCAACCTAGCTAATTGCTTAGGACACATATAAAGCCTAAATAGTTGTCAAAAACTCAATGCTAAATCAAACACTACTCAATGTTAAATATATAAAACAGCAGTTGAGACATTTTCACACAACTTCATTAAACTTTATTTTCGTTTTATTTTTTCTTATATGATGACATGCATATATTTTCCAAAGAGAAATATTTTCTGTCAGAATGAAGAATTGAAGTCTTGGCGAATAAAAAGGATACCATGGACAACTGGAACAAGAAGGTTGACCAAAGGCCTCTAAAAACATGTTGGTAAATGAAACAATTACAATAGGTTAACAAAGGCCGATTTGCTTAAAACATGTTTGTAAGTGAAACAATGGTACAAAAGGTAGAACCAAGGCCTCTAAAACATGTTGGTCAGTGATACAGTGTTACAGAGAGGTGAACAAAGTCCTCAAAAACATGTTAAGATGAAACCACTACACCTTAACCCATTCCCACTCAGACAAACTTGAGGCAACTTCCTATGGAAATCTTACTGGAGGGAAGTAATCCACACCAGGGTTTTTTCACATATTTTACAATAAAATTTTTATTTTTAAAAAGTATTGGGTCATCTTAAATCGCAGAATGATGAAAAAATCCAGCAACCCTTACTTTCTGAAAATAACAACAGTCCAAAGTGGTAATTTGAAACAAAATGTTAAAAAAAGTTCAAATTTTCTTTTTACTTCAATTTTCCTCACTGACCACTGTTCTCTTAGCATTAAATAAACCATTTTCATTTTTAATATTGATCAAAAACCTGTATCAACGTTGCATAATCATGTAAGCTGTAAATGTGTTTGCGGTTTTTTTTTTTCCCGTCATATGTTTTGTACCAGCTAAACAAGAAAAAATTAAAACGAGCTTTTGGTCCTATGGCAGGTACCATGGAAAGATTTTGGCAAGAGAAAACAAAAACAAACAAAAGAAAACAGAAAGAAACCCTTCATTTTCCACTGCTGTTTGTTTACATACCAGGCACCCGAACACACTCTTGACGCTGTAACCCTTGTTAGTGCACATTTTCGTTTTCTGACACGCAGAGCAATTCTTCTTGGTGCCGGGGATCCTTCAAACCTTCAAATCACTTTTTTCGTCATCTTTTTGTGTCCCATGATGCTAAAACCACCACTCGTGCTGCTCTGGACAACCATTTTCAATCACTCTCTGGATAAATTTTCACAAACTTTCAAAATTCTGTGTACAAAAACTGCGAAGCGAATGACGCACTGAAAATTTGCAATGGCAGCTTGAAAACGGAAGGTCTGAGTGAAATCTAGCTCATTTGCATAAAGCAAGGGTTTAATTGGGATAGTAAACCTGGAAATGGGGAACCTAAAATCTGGTTCCAGCGGGTTCTACCAGGCTTCCAGGATTCTCAAAGCCACCATGCTGGGGTTTGCGGTGGGTCTTCCAAGTGGGATGGGTTAAACAAAAAAGTGACTTAAGACGGACAGCTTTTAATGAACAATACAAGAAAAACAATACATCAAAATCAAATACAAATTTCTCTGGAAAATGGAGATTTAATAGACATTTTAGAATATCAGTAAAGTCTTCTTTAAACCAAAATGTTCCTTTGAATTCTTCGTATATGGGGATGTGACATTCTGTCCGGTCTTTGATGGCACCAGATCGTGTTTCGCTGACCTTTATTCATGGGTTTGATGGTTTTGAATGTATGCTGTCGGGAAAAACAGACATATTTCATTGATGAAAAAATAGGCTCTAAGACAACCCTTTTCTCATTATTATAAGAAAATATAAGTAACATTGGATTTAAAAGTCAAAGTCAAAGTTAAAATTGTCTAAAGGAAGCCTTCAGCTTGACTGAGAAGAAGTTGTCAAGATAAAAGAGGTTTCCACATTTTGCCAGTGTTTCAGGAAAATAATCTTTGAGAAAAAATCCTCCCTGTACCAAAGTTAGGAGCTGGGGCTGTGTGGTTTACAGAGGGTGGAAGAACTTCGCAGGCAGCAGGAAGAGGAGCAGCGGAGGAGGGAACTCCCGGAAGCACAGCGACGAAAGCAGGAGGAGGAAGAGAACAGAAGAAAACGCGCAGAGGAACAGAGGAAGAGGGAGGAGGAAGAATCAAGGGGAGAAGGGAGGAGAAGACAGGAGGGGGGAAGAAGAAAGGAGGAGAGAGGAGGAGCGAAGAAGCAGGAGGAAGAGGAGTGGAGAAGCAAGAAGAAGTCAGGTGGGTGCCAAAGGGGAAAAATTCTGACAAACAAGAAAGCTTAGCAAACAACATCAGTTGACATTGGTAAAATTTAATTTGTCATAACCAAAATCTGTTGGACAGTGTTGACTGCTGGTTCTGACGTCTATAAACTTGATTTGCTGACTGGTGGTTTCATGGAGTGAGTGCCGTGTGTGTGTGTTTCCCCTTTTTTCCCATCCATTCTAAATTCTTTTTTATTCTTACTCTTTTCATGGTCATTTTCTTTTCCACAGAAGTTGTGAACTAAATCAGAGATTTTTATGTTCTTCAGTCTACTATGGTAAGAACCTCACAGTTCTGGAGAAGAACTGAAGCAATTCCCTTACCTCTATTTTATTTGAGATGGACAAGAAAACGATGACATCTTTTACACAGGTATTGTGCCCACATTAAGGTGTGGAAGGGATTTGTATGTTTTTTCTTTTGAATTGTTTGCATTAAAAAAGCCCACTGTCTCAAAATCATGTGTACCCCTGGATCTGTTAGTCTAAGAAGTGTGGTTGTACTTCAAGCAGAATTTGGGGGTGAATGTAGGTTTTGGGGAAGGAGTGGAGAAATAAATTTGTCCAGACAAATGTTTTTGACAGCATTTTCCTTTGGAATGATGAGCTCTTCCTTTCTGTCTTACATTTTGGAATTGACCATAAATTCGGCTCCATGGCATTTGGAATGGTTTTAAAAGATCATATTTCCTGGTACAGTAGCCCCCATGAATTGATGAGTTGAAGCAAATATTGATGACATGATACAGTAAGTACCATCAAATCATCTTTAAATAGCTCACCACGGGCAAATGATCTGTGGTTTGTAACCAATGAAATGGCACAGTCATGGGTTGGCTATTGATGTTTCTTTTTTTCCCAGCTTACTCGCTGCAATAGGCAAGCTGACTGAGGGCAGCTGTCCAAAAAGCGACTAGCATAATCTGAAACTAACCCCCTCCCAAGAAAAAATGAATTTTTTGCTGAATCTGAAACAAAACCCCTACTCCCAAGAAAATTTTTGAAGTTTTTGCTGGGTTTTTTCTCAAACAATCAATGTGTGTTCAGCCTTTGAAAATTGGTGGAACATGTGACAGATGTACTGCAGGTTGCTAGATTAGAGAATAGCTTGTGAACTAATGAAATAATGTCATTTGGCAAAACGGGCAACTTACTGCTTTTTGGGGTTCCCCTTCAGGTATTTTGTGATACAGCAAAGAGTTGTATGACACTTTCCCATACTGTACTCACAATGATAAAGGGTTTATTCAGGCGGAAGAGAGAGGCAGAGGAGCTGGCACTGCAGAGATGAAGCAAATGGAGAGATGAGGCAGCAGCAAGAGGCAGAGAGGCAAAGGCAGCGAGAGCTGGAGAAACAACAGGGGGCTGAGCGGCACAAAAGAAGAAGGTACTGTTTGTGTCATATGTTTTTTAATGCTTGCACATGCATGCATGCTCATTGCATATGCATATTCAGTCTTGCAGGCAAACGTCCAAATACTGGCTTTTGTATACAGAACAGATGATATGCAAACAACCAGGCCATAAATGATGTGCAATGAAAAGTCTTGCACAAAAATAATATTTGGGCCTTGAATTGGGTTTGTATGAGTGTATCTGTGTTTTTAAAGCAGTTTGATGATGTGTGTGTTGCGCGCTTGTGTGTGTGTATGTATGGATGATGTCTGTGTACAGGAGTTGGAAAGACAACAAAAAAGGGGTCCCTAAGACGAATGCAGCAGCAACAGGCTTTGCAGAACATTCAGGTAGGCCAGTTGACTTTGTAACATAGTTCAAGCTAAAATTTTGGCGTTACAAGTACTTGAATGATGATTTTGTTGTTTCATTTATTTCATGTTCAGTTGATGCCACACTTATTTTTAAACAATTGTTTTTAAAAACCTTTCATCCGGTGTTAAGATATAAACTACCTGTAGTTTGAAAACTCCCCTCCCCCCAAAAAAACAAAAAAAAAAGTACTAAATACTAAGGATGATATGAAAAATTTAAAAATGTACTCATCAGGAAAGAAACGAGTCAATGAAGCTTAAATGTACAGGGGAATCTCGGTTAACTGGAACTCATTCCCTCCATCCAGCCCTGATCGGCTGCCTCCCGGGCGATCTCTTCTCTCGCTTCGCTCATTTATTCGCAAAACGTGACTCGACGAAATTTCTCGTCCTTTCACTCGGCCTCCATTTCTCCTCGCAGGTCTCCCGCCATTTGATTTCTGGCGTGTGTGTTACGATCGAGTTCTTCCTCTATCTATCGGTACTTTCGTACCGGCATGTGTTGTTCAATCGAGTTCTTCCTTATCTATCAGTATTTTCGTACCGGCATGTGTTGTACAATCGAGTTTTTCCTCTATCAGTACTTTCTTTAACCGGCATGTGTTGTACAATCGAGTTTTTCCTTATCAGTACTTTCGTATGGCATGTGTTGTACAATCGAGTTTTTCCTCGATCTATCAGTACTTTCGTACCGGCATGTGTTTACAATCGATTTTTTTCCTCTATCTATCAGTACTTTCGTACCGGCTGTGTTGTACAATCAAGTTTTTCCTCGATCTATCAGTACTTTCGTACCGGCATTGTGTTGTACAATCGAGTTTTTCCTCGATCTAATCAGTACTTTCGTACCGGAAATGGGGTTGTACAATCGAGTTTTTCCCTCTATCAGTACTTTCGTCCCGGCATGTGTTTGTACAATCGAGTTTTCCTTGATCTATCAGTACTTTCGTACCGGCGTGGTTGTACAATCGAGTTTTTCCCCTCGATCTAACATTACTTCGTAGTGTTCTCTTGGAAATTTCAATCTTTTCGCTCGATGGAATCCTTTTTGTTTTTTTTTCAAGTTGTCACTGCCATTTTGGTTTTACTGGGGCGTGTTTGTCGATTGAGTTTCTCCTCGACTTAACAGTTCTGTTCGTACTGTTCCCTTGGTTTTTTCGATCGTCGCTTTGCTCGATCAAACCCTTATTGTTTTATTACCAGTGCCCCTCACAAGGTCGATCGAGCTCTTCTCTATCCCTTGATCCACTGTTTTGTCTCCTCTGTACATCGTGTGTTCTGTGGTTGTTCCCGTCACCAGTGCCCAACATGGTGAAGGACACCAACGGGTCGAGCCGCTCCTCTGTTCGAGAGTCGCTCACTGCCCCGGAGGACCCCGCGTGTCGATTCCTCGGGACAATCCGTTCGCACCTGTGATAACGTTTCGGCTGGTGTGGAGACGGTTCCGCGCAGGGGACGCGTGACTATTATTATGATACCTCCTAGCCTCTACCTGACCGGCGGACGCACGATCGTTGCGCCTGAAGGCGAGCAAGCACGTGGCCGTTATTTCAGAAAGTTGTTTTTTCGTTTAAACCCAAAAAATCCAAGGGCAAAGCTCCCCTCAAAGGACCAGCCCGTCCAAAAATCTCGTTCACTTTCGTCTCCTTCACCAGCCACCTCTCCTCGCCTTCAGGCGCACACTGAGACATCTTACTACATGCTGCGTCTACGTGACCCTCGGCCCCCGGGGAACCTTACCGAGACACGACCACCCCCTTCACCCGACCACATGAGCCTCGTGACTTAGCCTTTCCCACACTAACGTCATGCAGCCTCATCACGCTCTCCCCAAACCCTGTCCCAGTGCAGCCACCACCCGGACACGAGGAGCGTTAACACTCCGGTGGAGGAGGAGCGTTAACACTCCTGGGGAGGGTTATGGCCAGGGTTTTTTTGGGACTCCCCCCCACCCCCCCCCCCCCCCCCACCCCCCCCCCCCCCCCCCCCCCCCCCCCCCCCCCCCCGACTATAACTCCAGGTCTTGGCCGCAGGGATCGACTAAGGTCGGATCTGCGCCCTGACCCCCAAAGGTCGACCCAACCCCCGATAGACTGTCGCATTTTCCCCTAGGGGTACAGGGGCGTTGGGGAGTGGACTATTCCGCTCCCCATTTGGGGGGAACGTCCGTGGGCCCGTTCCTCCGGGGGAGGATCGACCACGGGACCACGGGTAACCTGCCCATCCTGAGGTGGACATGTCACCGCAGCCATCCCATCGCATTTTTGCGACCAGGGTCTCGGCTACCAAGCCACCCCCCGTCTCCCCTGCCACGCAGGGGGCCGGCACGGATCGCACCGGGGAGTTGCAGAGGCAGTGCACTCCCCGGGGCGGGTACGAGAGACCACGCTCTCTCGCTACCCCACCCCTGGTGCCTCAGGTTATCCAGTCCCCGAGGAAACCCTGCCCCAGGGCCGCCACAGCCCTCCGTACCCCCGGGGGCCATGGCTCATGCCCCCGAGAGGGACCAGGGCTTAGAATTGGCACCCAATGTGACTCCATCTATGGTCGAATGTGGCATCCAGTCTCCTCGAGTGGCTCGACCTGGGTCCCCCTCCCTCTCGGGCGCTGTCCGATCGGTGCTCCCCCATTAGTCTCCCGCGATTATGGAGCCACCAGGGACCCGCCCTCGCATACTCCTACTACCCAGCTAGGGCGGGACTCCTACGCACCGCTGCCGTTGCCTCCTGAAGATGGATCTGAGCATCCTGTTCAGGAACACTTGGCCCCCACAGTCCTGAGGAGGGAAGAGGACTTCCTCCCCCAGTCTGGCGACGTTCAACCGTCATTCGGGGGCAACCAGAACTTGCTTTAGGGAACCCCACCCTGACAAATTCTTTCTTTGTCCAGTTGCCCCCCCCCCCCCCCCCCCCTCCCCCTCTCCCCACCCAGCGATCTCGGCCAAAGATCGTCGCCCGCAGACCCTCACCTCCTTGTGGGTCAGATCGGGAACCTTTTCCAGGGGTGCACAGGCCCTTCCTCCACCGGGAATTTTTTTCCCCCCTGCCCTAACGCGGTCCCAGTAGGATGCTTTCCCCAAGGACCCGCGGCAGGGCCCCCACGTCTCCTCGCCTTCTCCGCCAACCCAGTCACCAGGGAAATTTCCATTTCCCCCCCTGACTGCCAGCTTACCCCCATCCTGCCCCCACCTCCACCAACCCTTTCTATTAAGAACCTGATGGAGTGGGACAGGATTGCTAGGACGGGTAACCTTCACACCTCTGCGGGTATGTCTTCCTCGAGCTCTGTCACAGGAGGACAGCACTGTCTCTTGTCCCAGAAATAACGACTCTGAGTCACACCTCGAGACAGACTCTCGCTGGTTTGGCGACCCCCTATGCGCTTTCTTATTAACAAGACGGCACATCACCTTCGGCTGCGGCGGACAGCGCAGCCAGGAGTCACACAACTGCCTACTGGCCGTGAGAGGGGCAGTGTTGTCACAGTAATTTTCTCCCCGGCGCTCAAGGTGGGCCTTGCGGTGCATCCCGGGGCAGGAGCAAATCGCCCTTCGGCGACTGTTTGACCGATCATCACCCAAGCAGTCGAGGAACACAGGCAGGCACGTCTTTGGCGGTCAGGCCCCCTCGCCACCGGCCCTGCTGGACCCTCCTTTCGCTCCGCCCAACCCTTCTCCAGACCCCAGCCTTACCCCAAACAGGCACACTCCCCGCACCGCAAAGGCCTACCAGGCCCCTATATCGCCTCTAGCCGAAACCGAAAACCCCCCCCCCAGCAGAATTTCGGGTTTGCCCAGGCACGGCCTCGGAAGTGACTCGCCTACTGAGGGGAACCAGAACCGGCCCCTCGGCAGCAGCCTATCCCTCACGCTCCCATGCCGAGGGCCTCCCGAAGTGGCTGGTTTTCAGGGGGTTAGCCCGCTGTGGGGACCGAACGCCCCCCCCCCCCCCCCCCCCCCCCGCAGCCTTCCCCCACCCCCCCCCCGCGAACCCCCCCTCCCAGGCACACTTCGCCGGTCTAGGATCCCCACCACCAAAACCAACGCCCCCCCCCACCCACCCCCACCCCCCCACGCTTCCGCTGCCCTTTCCACCAAAACCTTTCCCCGGAACCCCTCCTCCCAACACTTCCCAGGAAAAGTCTGGAAACTTCCAACCAGCCTTTTTAAAACGCAACAGCCGCAAGGTTTTCGCAGGCCCCGCTTTCGCCCTGTAAACCACTCGTCCTAGTCCGCCCTTTCCGGGCCCACACCCTTTTCCCCCCGGGGCTCCCAAAGGGGTTCCCCCTCTCAAATCCCCCAGAGATACCAAGCCGCCGGGCAAAAGGAGTCCAAACCAATAGCCCGTATTTCCTTTTAAACGTCCCAATTTGGGGTCCGCAAAAAGGCCCAACTTAGCAGACATGTTTCGCCTTGGGGAAATTATTAATTTTCCAGGGTCTCGCCCGTTTTCCATTTTCTCCGGTTTGCTGCAGCGAAACCATTCTCTCATCCCGGGCGGTCCCAGCAATGCATTGGTCAGGGTTGCCTTTTAACCAGCAGGTAACCCGTAGCCAACCCAGGGCTAAGATCCCCCAAAAAACCTTAGGGTGTGTTTGTGTTGAAAAGTCCTCAGCCTGAAAATAAGGAAATTTTCCAGTGCGGTATTAACTAAATCGTGTCGATTTGGTACTTGCTGTCCAAAGGGTTCGCAGGTGGAGTACCCTATTCATGTTTAAAACTCCAAAATTCCCGACCCTCTCGGCCCCTTGTTTCTTTTACCGAAACAAACCTTGGCCGCAACATTCTTAGGACCGAAAAGTGCATTTTGTAAAGGTTTCCCCCCCTTTAAAATTTAAAACCCCAACACAAACCGATTTTTGCAAATTTTTAAAAACAAACACATATTTCCCATCTTCCATTGTTGCCCACAAATTTAATATTTTCCACTATTGGTTTGGCCCCTTTCAGGGGCCAATCGACAGTCAGGAAAGTGGCTTTTCGGGACCCGGGGGTCGGAAAGCATAAAAGGGCCCCCCGGGTTGCTAAGACCCCCAAAAAATCTTTAGGTGGTTCTGTTGCGAAAGCGCCCTCTGTGACGAGGCCGCAAATACCCGGGGGACTCGGTATCCTAAATACACGTGCTTTCTTTTTTACTTGTCTGCCCAAGCGGACGGTGAGAGTCACTGTTCAACCCCTCCATTTCCAGACCCTTCTCCACCGACTTTTTTCTCCTACTCAGGAAAACCCCTTGGTGTCTTGCTGCGAAACAGGGGGGGGGCTCCACCCACGGCCCGCAGGTCACTCGGGCAACTGATTAAGTTCGCTAGCGCTTTGCCTTTTGCCCCAGTGGGCAGAAACCATCAGCCCCCATTCCCAGACCGCTCAGCAAGCGCTGTACTGCTGGGGTGTGTGTGGACCTTCGAGCCTTTGGCAACTCATTAATTTATATTTATTTGCATTGTTTTTAGACTTTTTTCGGTTTTCAGCAATAGCTCAGTGATACTTGAAATGTGAAAAAAACGGGCATTTCGACCACCTGTAGTACCATAATTAACATGTTTTTAAAACTTCTGACAGAATTTTTGCGACCGGTCGCCCGGCCTCGCGTGCGTGCTCGTGGCTGTGTCTTTTAAGCCGAGTGGGTAAAAAATTGGGGCAAGCATCTTTGTAAACGAAAAGTTGGCATTTGTAAAGGGGTCGTTTTTACACCGTTGTATACACACATTTTCTTTGTTTACATTTTATAGACTATGGTTGATGAGGCAACGTAGGCCTAATTAAAGGGGAAAACGAAAAGGGAAAAACATAATTACTACAAGCAAAATAACACTACTGAAAAATAATGGAGTAGGCCCTAACAGTAAAAAGTAAACAATTATCTAATTTAAAAACTTCATTTCCTCACTACTACTATTTCTATGGGCAAATTCAAATTAAAGTGGCTTTTGGGTAGTACTTGGGGTGTTTTTTTTTGTTTGTGTGTGTGTGTGTGTGTGTGTGTGTTGTGTTTTGGGGAAAGGAAAGGGGGGAAGGGGGGGGGGGGGTCCCGAAAGGATTAGGAAAAAAACTCTTCTTCACTGTACTTTAAACTTTTAAAGGTTTGTGAAGATTGGGAAAAGGTCTAAGGGAACAACCCACAATAATGCACTGTTGAAAGATCGGGGTTAAAAAAAACCCCAACCTCAAAGTCCTCACAGAGAATTGACACTGGGGCACCACATTTCGGGATGATACTCCCACCGTAGAAAAAAAACACAGCACTGATTGGGGGAAAACGTTTTGTAATTGTCAGTTTGTACTTCTTTCCCTAACTTTTTAATTTTGCATGAAAAAAAATTCAATATTTATTTTCCCCAGATTTTTTGAGATCACCATTTCAGGCGAGAGAGACAGGTAGAAAATTAAATACAAAGATTTTTTAAAATTTGAAAAAGCATAATGTCTATCCCAAAATTGACACAAAAAAATTGTGAATAAACATCCCATAAAGTAAGAGCTTTTAAAGTTACTTTCAGTTGACCTTGTTTTTGATACAATTAATTGCTGTTTGTAAAGGGGTTTAAAAAAAGCTAGAAAAAATTTACCCTTTTTTTCCAAAATTTTTGCATATATTGATAAAATTTGGGTTTTTAAAAATTTTACTGAATGAAGGAACTACTGAACATCAACAAGTTTTTGTTTTGATTTTTTTTTTAAAGGGGAAAGTTATTATGTTAAAGGGGGGGTGGGGGCGGGGTGGGGGGGGGGGCGGTTTGAAGGGGAGAGGGGACAACACAAAACCCTGTCAGTGTGCCTATTCTGTAACCAACCCCGATTTAGAGTGTAGGACACACCACGGGGCATGTCCCCAAGACAGTTTGTGTTGTTTAAAAATGATAGGAACAGTTAGTGTGGAAAATGGATATTGACACAAAAACCCCGCTTTTCCCACAAAGGGGCGTGTACACTGTGTGTGTTGTGGCGTTTGGGTGGTGCGTGCGGCGGGGTGTGTGTGGGTGTGTGCGTTTTTGGGTGTGTGGTGTGTGTGTTGTGTGTGGTTTGGTGAGTCAGTGTGTGGTGTGGGGTGTGGTTGTTTGGGTGTGTTGTTGTGTGTATCTGTTTTGTTTGTTAAGCAGCATGCACGTCGTTCAATTCCTTTCTCTCTTCTCTCCTCTCTTCTCCTTTTTCCCTCTCTCTCTTCCCCCCCCCCCCCCCCCCCTCTCTCTCTGTCTCTCCCCTCTCCCCCCCCTTCCCCCACCCCCCAGTTCCCTATGCAGTGTGCCCTGTAATGTTGTGGTGTGTGTGTGGTTTTGGGGGTGTGTGTGTGTGTTGTGTATATCTTTTGTTCTTGAAGTCGCTGCCGTCAGTTTCGTTCTTTTCTCTCTTCTCTCTCTCCTCCCTCCTTCTCTCTCTTTCTCTCTTCTCCCCCTTCTCTCTCTCTCTTCTCTCTCTCTCCCCCCCTAGACTCGTTGCCCTGTCCCTGTTAGTAATTTTTAGGGGGTGGGTTGTATTGTGTGTGTGGTTGTGGAAGAGAGAGAAGGGGTGTTTTGTTGTGTGTGTGGAGAGAGAGGGGAGAGTGTGTGTGTTGTGTGTGTGTGAAAGAAGAGAGAGGAGAAAGAGAGGAGAGAAGAGAGGAGAGAGAGGATTGTTCATTATGATCAAGCCTTGTCATGTGAAACATTTTCTCTCTATCATCTTTTTTGTTTTGTATAAGACAAAGTATTGTCATGTCAAGTTTTCAATATTATTATTAACATCCTCCCTCCCCCCCTCCACTTCCCCCCTTCTCTCTCTCTCTAGCTTTTATTGATTTTTTTGTAAAAAGGTATCCCGTGCATGTTGTTTCTTTTTTGTATTTCAATCAGTCATCTCCCCCCCCCAAAATTCCCCCCCTCTCTCTCTATGTCAGGGCTCTTCTCTCTCTTCTTCTCTCTTCTTTCCCCCACTCTCTCTCCCTTTTCCCCTCTCTCTTCTTCCCCCTCTCTCCTCTCTCCTCCTCTCTCAGTTTTTGCTGCGCGCGGGGTTCATGTGAGTTTCTTTTTTCCCTATTTATTTTTAAGTGGAAAATTTTCGTCAGTGTCTTGGGGTTAGGGTTTTTACTCAAACCCTTCCCCTTTTCATCTCTTTTGTTCTCTCTCCTTTTTCTCTTCTTCTTTCCTTCTCCTTTTTCTCTCTTTTCTCTCTCACAGACACAACGCACACACCACAAAACACCACACACACCACACACACACAACAACAAACACACCACACACACATCGACTTGGGTTGCAGCATTTTTCGTCAAACGCTGGTCGTTGTTTTTGTTTTGTTTTTTTCCATTAGTCAGGCTGTTAAAAGTTCATACCTAAACCCACATCTGTAATGTTAATAATCATAATGAGGGTATTGACGGTAAGTTTCTGCTTTTATGTACATATTGTGAGTGCGCGCGATGTGTGCATGCGTGTGCGCATGTGTGTGTGTGTGTGTGTGTGTGTGTGTGTGTGCGCATGTGCGCGCGCGCCCGTGCGCACGCGTACGTGCGTGCGTTCGTGTATGTGTAAGAATTCGTGTATGTGTAAGAATAACCTTCGCAGAAAAGCGCTCACAGTGTGTTGTGGACAAAGACAATCCCGCTGTTCTCGGTGTACACTCGCCTCCCTGTGTGCAGCCGTTGTGTGAAACATTGGTCAGCTTTTGGCGCGATACAGACACCAAAGCAGTGTGTAGTTCGCTATTCTCTCACGCTTTCAGTACAAGCGCCTTGGGGCCCTTATCTCCAGACACTCTAGGGTTTCAGATACCAGACGCTAGGCCTAACAGTAACAGACCGGCTGGTTGGCTGCGCGCGAACAATTTGTTACTTCTGTTTTCCGTCTCACGATTTTGAAGAATTTGACTCAAGCGACTTAATGCAGCAGTCAGAACTGCCGTGCATCAGCCTCTCCCTCGGACAGAGGCTCTCCTCCGCTGGTGTCACGCGCATGGAATCACCCTCCGCGCGAGACACATAGCGGGGACGCACATCATCCTGGCAGACACTCTCAGCCACTCCAGGTCCTCCCTCCACACGGAATCGACCCTCAGCGATCCAATCATCGTCTACCAGTGTATGATGCGCTTCCCCCCCTCCATTTTCATAACCCCATGGTGGCCACTCAGTCCTGGTTTCCGGACCTCAAGTCCCTCTCCTATGTACCCCCTTTAGTTGCATCCCGGTGGGACTGGCTCAGGCAACCCCGTCCAGGTCGCCAACCCCCGGATACTCTGCCTCCTCGCCTGGCTTCTGTGCCAGCCGGACTGCGAGCACCTTCCTCTACCTCCCGGACAGGCAGGTCCCAGTCCGTCCTAATCATTCTCTCGGGGGCGGGGGCCTCGCAGGACCTCCGGGACCTAGCGACGGCCTCTCGCCGGGAAGCTCAGAGTCCCTCTACTACTACCCATGGGAGAATTGAGTCTCCTGTGCTCAGAAAGCTCTGTTCCCTGATCACCCTTCCAATATCCAGGTAAGAGATTTCCTATCCCACCTTTCCCTCCCTTCTACCTTCCTTCCATGAAAACCGCCCTTCTCCTCGCCCTGGCTTCGGCCAGAAGGCGAAGCGAGATCCACGCCATCAGCGGGGACCCAGAGACATTGTCTCCGCAGGGACGGCTTTGTCTCTCTTAAGTTCCTCCCCGAATTCATAGCTAGAAATCAGGAACCGGGCTGTCCCTTCACTTACATCGTCATCCGCTCGTTGGCGGATATCCTAGGTGGGGAGAGTGGGGGGAGACATGGATCTGTGCCCTTCCAGGTGTCCGAGACATCACTGGGAACGTTCGCACCCCAGGCGCGCTTCCCAGAGACGTCTCCTTATCTCTAGCAACGCCAACAATAAGAAGACATCTCCGCTGGCACTATCTCTAGGTGGCTTTCCTAGACGGGTAGATCTGCCTACGCCCAGGCGCCCAAGGATCTCCCCCTCCATATCCCCTCGGGCCCATGAGGTCAGAGCCCTGGCCACTCCGCAGTGTTCCAGCACTCTGTCCCCTTGCGCCATCTCTTGGAGGCAGCCTACAGGCGTTCGGAAAATCCTTTATAAGCTTTGCTTTAAGGGACATCCGCATGACCAGGCTGATGGTTCTAAGGGATCCACTCCACTCCCCTGGGCCCTTGGTTCAAATGGGCCACCAACAAGTGGCTC
The DNA here is from genome assembly GCA_018398815.1 of Conus ventricosus. NCBI lineage: Eukaryota > Metazoa > Mollusca > Gastropoda > Neogastropoda > Conidae > Conus > Conus ventricosus. Next base: position 107,101,603 of record CM031599.1, read on the forward strand.
GACACTTCCACCCTACCCCCGGTGTTCCCATCTCCCTCCCATCCCTACCTCTGGAACTCTACACAGACGCTTCCAACTCGGGCAGACGCCCACTTGGAGACCCTTCATGCCCCAGAGTGTGAGGTTCAGAGACAGCTCGCCCCCACATCAACGTCCTGGAATTGGAAGCAGTCAGGCTTGCCCTCCTCCACTTCCAACCCCAGGTCTCTCACCGACTTGTTTTCCGGTTCTCGGACAACACTGCGGTGCAGGGCATGTCGACAGGCGGGGGTGGGGTTGCTCCCTCAGTCTCTCTCTCTGATCAGAGGCCCTCCTCCGCTGGTGTAACTATAACGCGGGGAATACCTCTGCGTGAGTCACATAGTGGAACCCTCAATATCTTAGCGGACTCTCTCAGTTGGTCCAAGGCCCTCCTCCTCACGGAATGGACCCTCAGCGGGCTACCCTCCTCTCAGTGTGGAAACATTGGGTCAGGCCCATGATTGACCTCTTTGCTCCTCCCTGGTCGGGCCGCATAGCATACGCCTTCCCTCTACTCCAGATCCCCCACAAGGTGATCAGGAAAGCAAGACTGGTAAGACCCAGGCTCATCCTCATCGCCCATGGTGGCCGACCCAGTCCCGGTTCCCAGACGCCAAGGCTCTCTCCCATGTTCCCCCTCTCCAGCGGGGCACATGTTTGGACATGCTCAGCCAGCCTTGCTCGGGTCGCCCCCACTCCAACCCCAGATGCTCCGCCTCACGCCTGGCTTCTGTGCCAGCCCAGTTGTGAACATCTGCCCTCCCTCCCAATCGGACAGATCTCAGTCCGTCCTAGACATACTCTCACTGGCAGGGGCCTGGCTAGACCTTCAGGACTTACCTACTGTCTCACGCAGAGCTAGCACCTGGTCTCTCTACAATTCCTTGAGGGGAGATGGGTCTCCTGGTGCTCTGATAACTCTGTTCCCCACGATCGTTCTTCCAATTCCAGTTAGGCAACTTCCTGTCCACCTCCCTCTCCCTAGGCTGTCTGCTAGCTCCATTCGGGGCTGCAGGTCAGCTATCGGTGCCACTATATTCGCCAACTCGGTGGCCCCCCTTTTTTTAGAATAACTCCCTTCTCAGAGAGACTCTAAGGGTGTAGCTGCTAGCTCCATTCGGAGCTACAGGCCAGCTATCTGTACCACTATTCGCCAACTCGGCGGCCCCCTTTTAGAATAACTCCCTTCGCAGACGGATTCTAAGGGGGTAGCTCTACGTGAGTCTCTGTCCCCTAGGCGGGTCCCCCTTTGGGACTTCTTCATTCTCCTTCTCTCTGAAAACCCCTTATTGGGGACCCCAGAGACATTGCCTTCCCAGGGATGGTGCTGTCTCTCTCTCAAGTTTCTTCCCAAATTCTTAGCCAATAATAAGGAACCAGGCACAGCCTCTCCCTCCCTCGTCATCCGCTCACTTGTGGTTATCTGGGAAAAGGGAAAGTTGGGGGACATGGACCTGTGCCCTCCTAGGTGTCTGAGATACTGCTGGGAATGCTCTCGCCCCAGGCGCTCCTCCCAGAGGCGTCTCCTCATTCCATCACCCCCAGGCATCATAAAAACTTCTCTCTGGCACTATCTCTAGGTGGCTTTCCTAGACGGTCAGATCTGCTTACGCCCAGGAGTATATGGATCTCCCCGTCGTATCTCCTCGGGGTCATGAGGTCAGAGCGCTGGCCACTTCCGCAGTGTTCCAGCGCTCTGTCCCCTTGCGCCACCTCCTGGAGGCAGCCTACTGGCGTTCGGAAAATCCCTTCCTATAACTTCTATTCAAGGGATATCCGCATGACCAGGGCTGATGGTTCTAAGGGATTTCTTTTGCGGCTAACGCAGCCTATCTATTCCACTGCTAACCCCAAGAACCAGTAGGGCACTCGGCCCTCCTCCAATTCCTTTAAATTCTGCTATGGTCTGACATGGTAAAGTATATGATGCTAAAATAGGGAGTTTGTATTATACTCTCTGTTTGGCTAGTATACTTACCATGTCAGACTCTAATGCCCACCCTACCTTCCCCACTAGCGCTATGGTTCTCGGGGTTACCTTGCGCATAGGCCTCGCTGAATGAGGAACAGGAAGTTTACACCGGCTTCTTCCCTGGCAGAAGTAGGGTGGGCGTCACGTGATGGTCTTATTACTTTATTAGCCACAAAAAATTCAGCCTTTCAGAGTTAACTACCTGCCATTGAATGCTATGGTCTGACATGGTAAGTATACTAGCCAAACTGGGAGTATAATACAAACTCCCCATGTTAGCACATACGCTTGTGCGCCGTGTAGAAAAAGTTAACTCTTGCCCCTGAACAGTTAAAGATTTTATGCAGTTTCAGTGGTCAGCTGGTTTGCAAAGGGATGGGACACAACTCTTTACAGGCTCCTGTGAAATGCTGTATTGAAGGATGTATCTGATCAATGATCTGATTGAAGAGGAGCAATGGATTGCTTGCATTTCACAGCTGCCATCCTCGGCCAACTGGGCGCGACAGCAGCAACAGCAGGGGGCACAGTCAGTCCAGTTACGGTCATTAGCGGAGATTCAACAGGAAGAAGAGGTTCGACAGCTTCAACAGGAGAGAGAGGTGAGTTGTAAATGGTGACAGCATAACTGTCAACCAGTCCACAATTTTTAACCATTTAACCTTAGTAGGAAATTGCTGTTCAGTGTGTTTTAATTTTGAAAAGGAAAGAAAGAGTAAAACGAAATGTTACCTGAAAGTAAGGAGCAAACCATGTACGCATGTAATGCTACTGTATGTAAATGATGATATGCTGCAGTGTTGAAACATTTTCCTTTGGCATGTCACTAAGTTGCACAAAACAAACACATATAAGATTTGGACTTTTGCTGCCTCATCTTTTGAGCTTAAAAAATGACATCAGTTGCTGTCGTCTTTTTCTGTGTTTTTGCAATATCCTAATTTATTGGTATAAAGGAAAAGAACTTGTTGACAAAAAAGAAGTTCACTGAATTATTTACAACACTTCTTTCCGTCAGTAGATCTGACAGTGGTCAGCTTGGTTGAGGAGGTGATCCCCTGCATGCCTTCCCCTTTCTTTCTTTCTTTCTTCTTTTGTTTGTTTTTGTTGTTGTTTTTTTCTGGCTGCGTTTTACTACCTTTTTTGTACTCTGCCCTGTTCCTCTTTTCTGTCATTTCCCACCTCAGGGTATATGTACCATATCCCCCTCACCTTATAGAAGCTTCAGAGACTTCTCTGATGATGGCTATTCCAGTTAACTTTCTGTGGAGCCCCAACTCGGTGTGACAAGTTTGTTGTAACCTCTAATACTGTCCTTAAAGACATCTTTTTTGTGTAATGATTTTCAGTGTTTTTTTCCTTTTCCTTCCTTCTGTCTTTCTGCATCTACCCCCTTCCCCCATTTCTTTCTTGCTACTTCCCTACCCCAGGCCCCTCCCCTCTGTGACTGCACTTCCGTCCCCCTCCGAAGTCAGAATGTGCACATATGCATGATGTACGCTTGTATTTTATTCACAAAATGAGCTCATTCAACACCTTCCTCGCGCTGAACTCTGAAGCGATCAAAGCTAAGTGAATTTTCGTTGTCCTATTTGTTTGTATCTTGCCTGAAGAAGACCTAAGAGGTCGAAACACGTCATGTTTTGTCTTGTGACTCATTTGTCCACTCATTTGTTTTGGTGGTTCACTAATATTTATCAGGTATGGGAATTTTCCGCCAAAGGGCGGATTTCCGCCGATTTGGAGGCTCCAGCACGGCTGTTCAGAGCAAGTTACTTAGTTTTGAGTCGCAGGGAGTTTACAGCTGCAGAGACCAAGCTGTGAATGCAGGTTAGGGAAAGGAATGTTTTCTGCAGGCCGCTCCCCACCAGCCAGCTAACCGCACTGTATTCGGCCAACTGAATGTCATCTGTGCATAGCTGGTCTGGCAGCAATGCGTTCGGCAAGGTTGAGCGACCATTACAAATGGGGCTGTAGGTTTGATAATTAGTTATTGTTATGAAAAATGTAATATATCTGCACTATTGAGATGACTGAATTGGCGAATTCCCAACAATTCTTTTAATAACAAACTCGACTGGGTTTATTTTCTTGTAGATAACATAGATGCCGCATGAAAGCTTGTACGCAAGTGGTCAGGCAATATTAGAACAATGACAACAAACACAATATTGTGCAAAAATGACGTCATCACTTTCTGGGAAGTTAATTTTCCATAGTTAAGTAGTACAGAAGTTTGATACATGCCTCTGCTCAGACTACAGCAACAAAAATATTGGATTACAAATGTGTAAAGCCTTGTTTGTTTGCCCTTTCACTAAGTGTCTCAATAAGGACGGAAATGTAAAGCTGTGCCAGGGGCTGTTTTGAGATCGATGTCCCATTGAGAAAACTGGGGGGGGGGGGGGGGGGGGGGGGGGGGGGGGGTATGTATAGTGAGGTTTGTTTTCGTAAGCAAAAGCTTGGATCGCGATTTTGTTCTCGATCGGTTTGTTCTCAAATGGAAAACTTCCGGCTCGTTTGGGCACCCAGGACAGATTACAGTGAATTATGGAATTCGGCTTACTGAAACTACAAAGAAAGGAAGTAATCCCTTAGCTGTGAAAAGTGCCATTTGCGGATTCCGGCGCCATATTGTCTTACAAGTTGCACGTCCAAAGTTCCGAAGTCGTCAGCATGTTCTGACAAATCACCGAGAATGAGAAAGTTTTGGCCACGAAGATCGATTCCTCTGTGAAAAACAAGTGGAACTGGAAGTGGCTGGAGGAAGATGTGCGTACAACAGTGACTTTATCGCGTGGTAAAGAGACCGTTAGCCACGAGGTAAAGATCCGTGTGGGAAAATAGAATAAAAGGCTTGTTATTTTATTTCTTTTTTTCTTGCCAGTTTATGCATTTCTGGGGTGATTTTTAGATACTGAAATATGAAAAATGCTCAGCTTCAGGGGGCTTCGCCCCTTGACCCCCACCAGGGGCTTTGCCCCTGGACCCCACCGGGGGCCCCCGCCTAATTTTCCTCCTTTTTCACTTTTTCTTATTCCCACCTCTGATTTATTAAGATTTGGCTAGATTTCCGCCTGCAGTCGTCTCACTTTGCAACTACATCTGTACATGGTCATCATGGGTTCTCATTTTGTTAATGTATCCAGTTTGTCTGCCTTTTTTTGTGCGAGTAGTTCAGGGTGTTTAAGCATAGTCCTGAAATAGTTTAAACCTCTGCTCTCCTGATTTTAAAAGGAAATGAAATAAATGCAGAAAACAGACATGTTTCTGTTTTCTGAGTAAAATTGGTATTACCTGCCTCTTCCAACTTCCAGTGAAGTCCTTGTGCACAATGTGTCTGGTGGGACCTCAGAAAAGAGAAGCAGCAGAAGATAATTTTTCCCTCATGGGGAAATGATATGGATGTTGCCTATATTTTCCAAAGGTTCACACCATGCTTTATATAGGTATAATAAAGGTAGAGGTTGGCAATAGGTATGTTGTGCAATAAATTCTCAAGGTTTAGAAATTATCTGCCTGTGTGTATGGCAGAGTTCTAAAAATGTTTTCTCCTATTCTGCTTGAACAGTGATGTGTGTGTTTCTGTTCAAGCTTATGCGTTCAAAAATATGAACATATGCTGACATGCATCCATGAATATGTATGCTCGACAGACACCTACCTGCGTGGACATGAAACATTCGCACAGACACATACACATGCATGCACATGCACGCTCTCACACACACACACACACACACACACACACACACACACACACACACACACACACACACACACATATGCATGCACACGCACATGCAAAACAGAAACCCAGCATCCTAATATATAATGTGAAGATGTCCATTTTGTATTCCTTATTGAAGTATTCCTGTCAAAAGATTGGTATAATGGAAAGGGACATTCATATAAACAGTCTTGCTTAGGCATTCTGTTCTCCATCTATGTGGCTGATGTTGTAGACTGATGTGTTGCAGAGACAACAAATGCAGCGCCTACAAGAGGAACAGCAACAGTTACAGCAACAGCAGCAAACACAGAAAACATGGGCTAGTAACTTGTAAGTCTTCTGAACTTTTTTTCTCTCCTGTTCTTGTGCCTTTTCTTTCTTCTTAAAATTTTTTTAAAGTTTTTATTAATCCTTGCATGTTTGTCAGGTGGAGCAGTGTTATTTGTAGAAAGATGTCACGACCGACCCCTGGAGGTCTGCCCTGACAGGATCGGTCTAGGTGGGAGTGAAGGGAGTGACTGACCTCACACGCCCCGCAAGAGACCACACAATAAAGATTACGATACAACACCCCATTTATTCACACCAACATACACAGTCATAAATAAGCATTCCAACACACACAACATGCACAATCACAATCAAGCATTTCAACACACGACATACACACAATTAAGCATTCCAACACACACAGCATGCACAATTATAAATAAACATTTCACCATACGACGTACACAATCACAATCACATCATTTCAACACATATGACATATACACAATTATAAATAAACATTTCCAGCATCCATCCCTTTCCACACCATGGAGTGGCCTCCACACCCTGCCTCTCCCAAGTCTACTGGGAGCACCCTGTCGCACTAGGTGCTCCGAACCGGTCGGTTTCTTGAAGAGAGTCGTTCAAGGCCGACACCCTCGACACACACAAGCAGGCAGTGAAGAGCGCGTCCCGGGGGGGGGGGGGGGGGGGGGGGGGGGGGGGGGACGTGGCGTTGTTGCTGGAAGTCCTGGACGGGGATCAGGACCGGCCAGTCAAAACACGGGCTTTTCTACCAGAAACGTGGTCCCGACCAGTGCGCGATCCCAACCAGCCGCGCGTACCAACCAGAGCGTGGCACCAACCAGTCCGCGGTCCCGACCAGAGCGTGGCCCCAGCCAGCGTGGCACCAACCAGTCTGCGGTCCCAACCAGAGCGTGGCCCCCACCAGAGCGTGGCCCCAACCAGCGCGTGGCACCAACCGTCCAGGCTCCGGGTGAAGCCCCCGGGAGGGGGAAAAGGTAGCTGGGAGGAGAGAAGAAAGGGAGGGAAGGAAGGGCACTGGAACCCCGCCGCAGTACAATCTGACCCATGCTGTTAAATCCTAACAGCCACTCGCATGATGGGCGAGGGGAGGTCTACTAAATACACCAACAACACCAGCTCAACACAGACCTGAGCATAACACAGTAAACCAATCAAATCAGGAATGTTCGTTAAAGTCTTCTCACACGAAGCAGGTAAAAGACTGCATTAAAATCAACAGGCTATAAAACAAATATGATTATCTTCACCCTTCTCTCACTCACGTTTAAACAATTTCCTTTCTTAGGAAATAACCAACACAGCGACCATCGCTTATAACTGCCACCACATTTGCAAATAATAATTCAATGGCATAATTGTCACATTTTATAGCCACATTTCAAAATAACACAAATCTCCAACCACGCATCCGAACGACAAATCATGCGTACGCACGCTCGCGAACATAAAACTCGTTCTCCTTGCACACACAAACAGACGGTGGCCGAAGGATAAGAGTCCGGCGAATGTGACAAGGGCAGACGAGCGAGACCAAGCAAGTACCAACCCTGAATCACCAGGTTCTCTCCCATCCCCACCGACTACCGCATCACCAGATGCAAAATAGGAGAAACAATTTTGGATATAATTTAGAATGGCAAGGTTAAAGACTGAATTAACCAGAAAAAAAGGTCTCCAACAATATTTCTTTTACAATTTTGAAAACAAAAGAAAATTGCGCAAAAGAGAAGAATAAGTTATTAGGTAGCGGCAGCCAAGCCACAGCGCTGCAATCATCTTGCCTTTTCCACTGATTTTGCCGATTTTCTGTGCAGCCGTATGCATTTGTTTTTTTAATGTTTTGCTATGAAAAATATGTCAAAATAAAGTTCAATCTTTCTCTTTTCATCGAGTGTTGTTTTAAGTGTGAATGATTTGTGAAGAAATAAATATCTAAGAGAGAATGAGGTGTGTGTTCAGCTCACTTTCGTCCGTGTCCAGTGCCCGCGGCGATTCTGTGTCGAGTCGGTTTGACACACAGCGCTTCCCTGCCAAAGATTAAATGGTACGGACAACACTCACACATGTATCTGGTTCAAAATAAAGGGAATTAAATGCAGATTTTAACGGTCTGGGGGGAAATCGAATGCTGGTCTAATGAAATCACAGGAAGAAGTTAAAGTCACATGCATGCCGATTTTTGCGAATTTCGGACGGAAAAAACGATAAAAAATGCATGTTTCATGGTATCGGAATGAAGTACAAGCCGTACCCTTTCGAATGAGGTACGAGGTTAATGCATTCATGGCTTGTCCTAGTTAATTCAGCCAATCAAAATATGCGTCTTGTGAACCAATTCCTTCCCGGCACATGTTGATTCAACACGAAAGATGGAGCACCCGATTCAAAACTTCGCACAGCAAAATCTGGAGATTTTCCGCAAGGAACTCGGTAAGAATTGTCCATTATAACACTTATGTATGATTTAAGTGTATCTCTCACAATTTATTCCGTATTTTTCTTTAGATCAATAGTTATTTGCATATAAAGGC
>CM031600.1:2500-32643 GCA_018398815.1 Conus ventricosus
TTTTGTCTTTGTCTTGTCTTCTCTCTCTCTCTCTCTCTCTCTCTCTCTCGAGTGCAGACGTGTTTGTAGTTGCAGTGCCTTACAGCGAAGGTTTTTCAAAGTGTATGTGTCATGCAAGGTAAATATGACAGTATGTTTATGATGCACTTTCATCTCTAACTTCTCCGAGTCAGTGCGTGATGTGATTGTGTGTACATTCAACGATTAACGTGGATTGTGTATTGTAAACCAACATGTAGCGTGATGTGAAGCAAGCAGCCATCATGCCCTAGTTTCCCCTTTAGTATGGTTGTTAAGCAACATTTTTGGTCATCAGAATGCACTTTTGGTTCGAAGCAAACCCTTTGTCTGAAGGTGTAGGCATGTGTCTAGATTGAATTTTTTAAAAGAGGCAAGCTCTCTTACTTACTGAAATTGTGTAACTGCCTGTCAAAATTAGGTCATGCAGCAATATTTTGGTGATTTTCTGACACTTGCTAAACTATCACCAGATTACTATTTTGTACACACAAATGCATGTATTATATGCAGACTGGGTACAATGATTGATTAAATACACATTTAGCCTAAATTAGTCTTTTTATTCACAATGACCTACTTTGCAATCCAAAGTAGGTCATAAGCCTTGCCAATGCCTGTTTCCTTGTACAGCGTTATACTGCCTGGCCTGATCCTTCTTTTGTTTACTCTGATTTTTAAAAAAGTTTTTTGTTTTGTGTTTAATGACTTCGAGTTATGTAAGGACCCAAGAAAATTAAACGGCAAACAATAACAATAACAACAGAAGAAAAACAGGATAAATGTAGGTCACCTTATGTATCATGCTTAATTTCATCAGAAACGTCCAACACATACGCATGCAATTATTTTTACACTCTAGGGTGCTCTACAGTTGCAAACTGCTCACCAAGTGCGGTGTTCTGGCATTTATCACTCTAGTCCTTGGTCACAATCTCCTCCACAGAAGCATGGGGCTGAAACACTCTAGTCCTGGTCACAATCCCCTCCACAGAAGCATAGGGCTGTACACTCTAGTCCTGGTCACAATCCCTCCACAGAAGCATAGGGCTGAACACTCTTAGTCCTGGTCACAATATCCTCCACAGAAGCATGGGGCTGTACACTCTAGTCCTGGTCACAATCCCCTCCACAGAAGCATAGGGCTGTACACTGGAGACCAGAGGTAGCGCACTTGCACTTCACATTGCAGCCCTTCTTGCACCCACAACGGAGGAGTTCATAACAGGAATCTTCTGCCTGACTCAAGGTGGTCCAAACAGGCTTCCAACAATTGTCTGCGTCTTGTGTCCATCCCAATCCTTTGGAAAAGGAAGAGAGGGAGTCCTCACTAGTGATTGTTCCCAAACAAATCCGGACTGGAAAGTAGCACGAAGAACATGTTGATATAACGCGTCTGCAGTTGGGGGAATGTTTTCAAGAGATCTGCATCTCTGAGAAAAAAGTCGTTGTCTTGCTTCGTTAACTGTTGTCATTGTACTATTCTTCTCATACATCAAGACAACGAACTTCTCAATCATGTTGAAGCAGTCCCCAGTTAGTTGTTTTCCAGATGCTATTTGTAGGAAAGAGTCAGTCACACCTGGAAAGGCTGCCCATGTCGTCCATGCTGAGACTTTCCTTTCCCTGAGAAAAAAGAGACAGTGTCACAACCAGTAAATGCATGAAAAAATGGCAAAGCCGGACTTTCTTGGACGGAAGGCTGGTAGCTATCGTATGTGCTGCAATGTAATGAAAATGTTTTCCAGAACCAAAAGCAACCCATAGCTCCTCAGCTTGGATTTTGACAGCAAAGAAGATAGCAGGACAACTACGTCAGTGTCTGCTGTTCTGATTGAAATCCTGCTGTGTCCTTGCTGGATGCAGTCAGCAGCGTGAAGAAACATACGAGTGTCTGCCTCCTCTTGGTTGCACCCATCAATGTTTGACAAATCAACAGCAGTGGAAGAGCACATAACTTTCTCCTGACATGTGGTTGACAATGACTTTTTCAGCTACTTTAAGATGAACTAGTTCCTTCGCTAAAAAACTGAAACAGATCTTCTTTGTTTGCATCATTTCTCAGGAAACTCTTCCAATTTGCTGGGATTGGAGAACTCGGGGTTACTTTTCGTCGTTGTCCATGGCCATGCTTCTGTCTTGTGGATGATTTCAAGCTGTCTGGAAGATAGATGTCCCAAAACAACATCCAGTCTTGTCACGTTCTTCAACTGGGCAAAGACATAGGGAACGAAGACTAAGTCTGCATATTCTTGAAATGTGCGTGATGTTTTTGGAGACAGAAGCTGAACGATGAAGGCACCATCTAGTATTAGGGCATCTAGTTGTAGATCCATTCTGTGAATGTGAAGAATTGCCTGTCTCTTGTGTTGAGTTCAATGTGCATGCAGCTAGGATGTCTTCTTCCAGTTGGACACTCTCGATACATAAGGCTTCATCCATTTCACCAAGGATGTCATCAGCTTCGGATTGTGTCATGTCGAAAACTGAACATACTGCATCGTTCATGATCCCATCATGTTCCCCGCCAAGTTCTTCTAAAACAAGGGGATTACAAGTGCTCATGCTTTCAAGACATCTGAGGAGGTCTGACTTTTTCCCAGATCTAATATCTCCATTTCTGCTGAGCGCTGGGGGTGTAGGCTGGTTTTCGTGATGGAAGAATCAGGTAGATCCCCCTTCCTTGTCTGACAGGCAATGTACAACCTTGAAAACAAGGAGCAGTCACTGCGCAGAGAGGTGATGTTGGCTTTCTGTGCTGTTTTCTTCTGAACAAAGATTCTCAGTTTGTTTCGTGATAACGGTGATGTTACAGAAGTAGTCCTATCTATGAGTCTTTGAGTAACAAAATCATGATATTGTTGTTTCCCAATTGAGATGACATCACGAACTGCTGTCACTGCTGAAACATCTGTGACAACTTTGGTGTCCATGGGAAAGAGAACACCACTGTCATCCTCAAATGGACTGCCAGCTTCTTCAAAAACAGCAAGAAGCTTCTGAACATCTGCCATGAAATTGTTCTGCATTGCTGCTGATTGCTCATGATGTTCCATCATCCTTGATGGCCTAGATATTTGCTGTTCAAAACTGTGCAGAAAACGGGTGATTTCTGGCCCTGCAACCATCCATCTACGGAGAGCTGGCTGGGTTAGTTGTTAATCCGACTGCACCTCCATCACCTTTGATCATGGCATTACACTGTTCAAAATACTTTTGTTTAAATAATGTTTGTGATTCGGAATCAGACAGTAGCATATTTAAATTCATTCCGCGCATAGCAACAATGTCTGGATTAACGCTCTTGTGATGTAGAAAAAAAGCGCTGCCATTGTTTGACTCAACTGCACGACCATACAAATACACTGCGATAAGAAGGCTCATCTGTGACCCCCGTGGTGAAAAGTGAACGTGAATTTTTTTCTTTCTCATGGTGTGTGCGTGTGTGTGTGTGTGTGTGTGTGTGTGTGTGTGTGTGTGTGTGTGGTGTGTGTGTGTGTGCGCGCGTGTGTGTGTGTGTGTGTGTGTGTGTAAAAAAAATCTATGCCATGAGTGAGTACTGTAAATAAAACATGAGCTACTAATACAGTCTTTGTCATCCTGAACTTAACTCTCTCTCTCTCTCTCTCTCTCTCTAATTCATCTCTTTCTTCACTATTCCAACGTTACACTTACTCATCTCACCGCGCGCGCGATCTGCACTGGCACTGCCGCTGAAGTCAGTGAAGGTGAAGGGCACGTCGGAGATGGGGTTGAGGAGGCGGGAAGTGGCAACAAACTGTCTATGGCGCATCGCACTGGTCAGAAACCCTTGACATTCTGACTCGACTTTTGAAAGCTAAATATTTTCTTTAAATGGGAAAATAAATCTTGCCTCTTTTAAAAATTCGTAATCAGCGGGAATTTAACTATCGGTTGACATGCAGTTTATGCTTCGAACGAAAGTGCATTCTCAATCATTTAACAACCCCACTACTTCAGCAAACTGCCGCGCAACTGGGTACAGTTGCAGTCATGGGTCCCATACGAGATCCATGACTCAGGACAAAGGAGCGACGCTCAGGGGAACATTTTCTCGGTAGCGTATTATTCATACAATGGACCCCATCCAGAAAACATTTGATACACATCCACAAGCAATGCCTCAATGGCGATACACGTTTTTTCAGAGTTTCGTTGGTGTTTACAAACCAACGGGCATCACCAGCAATGGATCGACAAAAACCCAACCCACAAAATTCAAAACAAAATTTAAACCCACAAATGCCCCGGGACTATCTCCAAAATATTTCAGTAAAACCCTTTTAAATTAGGGACTCACAACAAAGCCAAGCAAAAAAATCAAGTTACCCCTTTTACTACACAACCAACAAAATCTTAGTTGGGGGCCGAGCTTGAAAAAAAAGATGGGTCAATGAGGGTTCCAAAAACACTGCGTGCGTTGTACACACGTGCCCGCGGGGGCCGGAATCAACAAAAAGCCGCCCAAACCCTCTGCGCACCCCCCGTCGTTCAGTGTGCGGGCCCTAGCGACCCCCCCAAAAAGCCCTGTGCCCCCCGCGCACGGCTAAAGGCCCCGGGACATCCCTACACAGCCCCCGGTGGGAGCGGGAAATTGTAAAGCTGCCCCTTTCAGAAAAAACAGGATTTTTTCCCAACCCGTTCCCCCGGTGCAATTTTCAAGGCTGTGTTGTTTTCCCCATGCCCTTCCCCCCACCCCCCGACCCCCCCTTTCTTCCCTTCCCCCCATGACGATTAGTGATTCCCCCTACATCATCCATCAGCTCTTTCCCTTTTTTCCTTTCATGACTTTAAACCCCAGCAGTGGGACAATACAAACTTTAAAAACCCCTGTCACTAGCAAAAGGGCCCAGGTAACCCTAAAGAAACTGAAATTTTTTTTGAAGACAGCAATCAACCCCAAAAGATAAACATCGGGAAAAAGACGACAAATCAGGACAGTGATGAAAGCCACCACCCAAATAAATCAGAGAAGACCTAAAAGTAATGGCCCTTGAGAAAAACCCGGGGTGTGACAAACGAAAAACAAAAAACAGGGAAATACGTTAAAAACGACACAGACGATTGTGAAGCTCAGTGAAGGGCCCTGACCCCAAACGTGACAAAGCCCCAACAAACTGTAGCGGTAGTTTTGACAAATGTGTGCCTGGGGAAAAATTTTCCTTAGGCCCTCACCCCCTTTCGGACAAAATCTTGCCCTCAGATAAAACATTACAGGAAACCAGAAGACCTTCAAAGAAAGTTTTTGACCCCCTATCGACACAACCATTTCACTTGTATTCTTGGACAACGAAAAAATTTAATCCTCACGCAAAAAAATCACAGCCAATAAAAAATCTAATGTAAATCACATTAAAAATCCCCCGCCCCCCAACAAAAGCAATCTCCCCTTTCCCCCCAGACACAAAACACCCCCCCTTCTCTAAATGCACACTGAAAACAGGATGCACCCCCCCAAATTTCACCCCCTCCCAACAAAAACAAACAGTGACAAATTACAGGAAAAACCCAAACCCCCAATGGACAAATCCTCTGACTCCCAAAATCCCCACCCCCCCTTTGTAGGCAAAACCTATCCGGGAAAAAAATTTTTCCCCTCAACGGTCCCCCCCCACCCTTTTCCCAAAAGGGTTCCTTTTGTTTGACGGCCTCAACAATTCCCTGCTGAGTGATTTACCCCCTGAGATATATTCTTTCCCCTTGGGCCAGCGCTAATTTGGGAGTGTGCCAACGATCAAAAGGGGTCGCCAGTCGGGATCAGGGTTGCAAAGCGGGGAACCCCCCCACACCGTGTTTCCCGGGGCTCCCTTTCCCGTGGGGGCTGGGGGACTGCAGCGGCTCTTAGATCACAGCCGGGGTTTGAAATTTTTCAACGCGCAGGGGCCCGAGAGCCCATTGAAACAGTCCCACCGGTTTTCCCCCAAAACCCCAACTTCAGGCCTCGCAATTATCCGGAAAGAGGGCAGCCCCTTGAAACCTTTTCATTCGCCCCGCAAGGGACCCCCTTTTCAGGGGGCCCTGTTCAAAAATTGGGGGGGAAAAATTATACCCATTGTGCCCCCTTTCCCCCCCACCCGGGTTTTCCCCCGGGGACTGGGTTGTACTACAATTTAAAAACCCGCAGGAAGGGATTTTGGAACGTTGTGACGCCAAAACCCCCCTTTCCCCAAAAACGAAGGCCTCCTCCCCACCCAAAACCCCCACACGTCTCATGCTCCCAACGGCACGTTCCCCCAGGGATCCCCCCCCTCCCTCCCCATTCCCCCCTCCCCGAATTCCCAAACCCTCCCTTTTGGTTTTAAAGACTTACCACGTCTCCCCCCCCCCCCTCCAGGAACCCCTCCACCCCCATCCAGCTAACTTGGGTACACGAGTGACCACGAGAAGGGCCCCACCCGCCTCTCGTCAACTGGGGCCTACCCCAAAAAACCCCCAAACTACCCCTTTTTGGGGCCCCTTTCCCTTCCCCCAGACCCCCCCCCTCCCCAAATCTAAAAAGACCCCCGCCCCCGGGGGGTTGTGTACGAGAAAGTGCGCATCCCTGGTCCAGTAAACCTTTCTCCCAGAAAACCCAAAAGTTCCCCGCCCCCTATTTGTTCCGCCGGGCGAGAGCACCCCTCCCCCATCTCCCTGGTTAAACCCGGTCTGTCCCTCCCCCCCCTTTACTTGTTCCTCCCCCTTCGGGTTACTTTCACGGAAAATGTTCCTTCACATCCCCAAGGTATGGACTTTACTACCCCCCCAGCCCCCCTGCCCCCCCCACACTTTGATTAGGTTTCCATTTTTTGTGTGTTGCGGGAGCGAAAGTTTTTTTAATTGTTTTTGCATTTATAGGGGCCGGGTTTAAATTTTTTACAAAATGGTAGCAGTTTCCGTTTGAGGGGTGAATTTTGAAAGGGGGGTTTAAATTTGTGTGTGTTGTGTGTGTTTTTGTTTGTGTGTGTGGGGTTGTGTGGGGTGTGTTTTGGGGTGCGCGGCGTGCGCGGTCCCTTTTGGGGCGCGTGCGGGGGTGTTTTGTATGAGTTTTGTGTTTGTTTATGTGTGAGAGGGGGGGGAGAGGAGAGAGGAGAGGAAAAGGGGAGGGGAGAGAGAGAGGGGGGAGGAGAGAGGAGGGGGGTTGCGAGCAGGGAGGGGAAAAAGGGAGCGCTCATATTTGTTTGTATTGTATGTATGTGAATGTATTGTTAATTTGTTGCCGTTTGAATTTTTTAATGTTGAGTGGTGTGTGTGTGATTTGCGGTTGCGGGGCGGTTTGTGTGTGTGTGTTTTTGTGTCTTATCGGTGTATTCTTTTTGTCTTTGTTTGTTTGTGTGTGTGTTTTTGGGGTATGTGTGTTAAAGGTTTTGTCCCGTGTCATGTCGTATGGGGATGTTGTAGATGTCCCTTTAAAACTTTTTTTTTTTGGGTTTTTTTTCCGTGGAGCCAGAAATGCAAAAAAAACCTCCTCTCCCAACAGAAGACTGTGCTGCAAAAAGTGGGACCAATTTTACTGTGGTACAAAAGGCCCCTTCCCCCCCCCGGGTTTTCCCCCCCCTCCTACACGGGTTTTTTTTTTTTTTTTTTTTTTTTTTTTTTCCCCATGCAAAAATTAACTTTCGTTTGTTTGGGTTTTCCCTTTAAACCCTTTTTATGTGTGTGTTGTGTGTGTGTTTTGTGTGTGTGTGGGGTGTTAATTTTCCCTGTGCCGGCATTTCTGTTTCCCTGTTTTTCTAAGGTAAACCTTTCCCAAAGTATATATAAAAAAGTTTTCGAAAAAAGTGCGGGGATGTGACCCTTAAAAAAAGAGCCCTGAGCAAAGTCTGAGCAGGGGACTCCAGAAAAACTGCATTTCCTGCGAACGAGGCCAATTTGGGGCATAGCCAACTCGCATTTAAAAAAAGTGCGGCTTTTTTGTTTGTGAAATTAAAATTTAATTTTTTTTTTTTTTTTTTTTTTTTTTTTTAAATTTTGTTTCGTTTTGAAGTGTTGATTCTTTGCTTTTTTTGTTTTCAGTTTTACTTTTTTTTTTTCCCCTCTCCTTCTATCCCCTTTTTTTGAATTTTTGTTTCAAATTTACTTCCTTTCGGTGATGTTTATTTTCCTTTCAAAAAAGTGTTCCCCTTTCAGTACCATTTGATGAGGGTTACTAAATAATACTGTGAAGATTTTTTTTTTCTCAAAAACTTTTTTGTTTTCCCAAAGTTGCACGTGTGAAAAAACCTAACCCATTTTCCCTCCCTTATGTGTCTTTTTGTTTTCCCCTTGATCATACAAACCCCAACGCCCTTTAAAACGTGCGAAATGGTCCCCTTACTATTTTTCACATCAGTGCAAAAATAAAAATTGGAGAAAGAACCAGTCTGTTTGGCCATGAAAGAAGGTTTTCAAATCTGTCACCTTAATACCCAAAATGCTTTTTAAAAGACATCAGATATATCAACAGGTTTTGGGAAAAAAGGGAAAAACCTTTTCATATTTTGGGGGCTTTTGGGAATTTCCAGATTAATTTCCCACATTCCCGAAAATTAAAGTACCCTTTTCCCGGGAATAAACGAAATTCCGGAAATTTTCCTGCCCCAAACAAAAAGGAGGGGTTTTTTCTTATCTTCATCAGCAAAAACCCTTAGCTTCAAACAAATTCTACACCTAAAAAAGAAAAGGGTGTAAAATGTTTTGGTTTGAAGTTAACTGAAAAAAAAACCTTTCCCCTTTTGGTTGGATTCTGTTCGGGAAAAACCATTAAAGGGGTTTAAAACGGGGTCGACAATTTTTTCCCGATGATGGATGCGTCTCATTTGAATAAAGGAAAATTTATTTTATCGGAGACTTTAACAAGCCTTCTGAAAGCAAAAAATCAAGGGACGAAAGGGGTTTCCCAATTTCGGGTTTAACCGCAAACCCCAATCGAATCCCCAACGGGGTTTACCCCTAACTCAAAGAACTTATCGACCAATTTATGTTTCAGAAAAAAATCACATAGCAGAAGCCTGTGCCCCTGTTTTTAAACTTTAGTGATCATTCCCCAGTGTGTGTCCCCATGGCCCAAAAAAGGAGAAAAAATTTTCCCAAAAAGGGGAACAAAGACAAAAACCTACCTTTTTGTTTTTAAAACTTAAAACAACCAAGATTTTTTTTACATGCCTTGCTTCCCTAAATCCTCATCCGTTTACAACTAACTGATCCGGGATGTTGCTGGGGAATTTTGGATCAAAACCTTTTTAAGAAATATATGATAAACCCGCCCCTCAAAAAAACGATTAGGTACGACATAATCCCAAACGGCATGGTACCCCTAAAGAGTTACAGGAGGCAGGTTTTTTTGAAAATCTGCTTAAAAACAAACATGGTATGAAGAGGAATCTTGAATATTTTAGAAAATGCAATTTAAAAATTTCCCGAAGCGCAGAGAAAAAAAGAAATACTAACGGAATAATTTTATCAAATCCGAACCCAAAATTGGTTTGGGGGGACAAAATTTAAAGAGTTCAAAAAATCAATTTTTCTTTAAAATAAAAAAAAATTAAAAAATCTCTGTCGAACAACCCGAAACCCCACTTTTGGGATATAGCCAAAAAAGTTGTCACGGCTGATTTTCAAGATCAAACGAACCCTTTAAAAAAAGGGAAAAATATTGCCCTGATAAAAAAATCCGTTTTGAACTTTATATTCCACCAAAAACAGTTTTAGAAATTATCACTACCCAAAAACTAAAAAAAGCCCAAATACCTTTCGGGGGGGGTGGCCCTTTACGGGAAAAATTTCAAAAATATCAGCTCCAGCAAATTTCAAAATACGTTTCATACGTCTTCAATCTTGTATCGGGGCAAAAAAACATTTTTTCCCAAAAGTTTTTAAAAAAGCAAAAGTCATTCCCATCTAAAAAGAGGGGACAGCTCAGTTTCCCGGGAAATAAAGACCAATTTTGAAAATTTTCCCCTCTTTTTCCAAAATTTGGAAAAAAAAAATAAACAAACACACTTTTCACACCTTAATTTCATTTCCCCTTTCTTAAACCCAAAACAGTCCGGGGTTTTCCCACACAACCCTTTTGCCACACAGCACTAATAAAACCTTTTGGGTTTATGACTGGCTAAACGCATCAACAACAAAAATTTTTGTGGTTGGGGTTTCCCATTTTTGATTTCAAAAAAAAAATTTTTATTTTGTAGACCCCAACCTTCTTTTAGGGAAAATTTAAAAAATTTTATGGGGTTATCCCCAGGAACTCTTACGCTTTTTTTACTCATATTCACCCAAAAAGGCAACAATGTGTTTAAAATTTAAAACAACCTTCTCTTCATTTCCCAAAAAAATTTCCCCTGGGTCCCCCAAGGCTTTTATCTTGGGTCCCCATTATTCACAATTTAATCAAAGATCTCCCTTACATATCCATCCCCTGTTTAACTTTTTGTGATGGGCACAACAATTCCCCCAAAACATTTGATGTTATGTTCTTGAAAAAACTTTACAAGAAAGTGCCCAATTTATTGTGAAAATGGCTGAACTAAATCCATGTCGGGTTTTACCCCCAAAAAACTAAATCCTTTGGGGTTTTCCAACCCGGGAAAAAAAAACAAAAAACTCACTCTTAAAATTTCCTGTACATCTTAAAAATGAACCCGTTGAACCGGTTTCATGCCCCAAAGTGTAGGAATAAAACCCTTGATAAAAATTTTGAGGTGGCAAGTCACATAACCCCCCTTTTGCCCAAAAAAAAATTTACAGAAAGTTTTTCAAAATCTCCAAAAACAAAAAAGCTTCCCCGACCCGCTTCACGCAAAATCTTTTTTCCCGTCTCATATTCAATATTTCTTTACTTTGGATTACTCTTGGGACTGTGCTAGCGCTAAAACTCTCAAAAACCCTTGTTTTTAAACCTGCACAAGCGAGAAATCAAAATTTGCCCCCTAAAAAGCAGTAGTCTTCTTTGGGTCAGACTTAAAAAAAGATTCAAATTCTCCCCTTAAGTTGGGATTAGAAAACAACCAAAAAGGGTTTATAATTTCACAAAATTGTGTTGGGGAAAGGGACCTCAAAAATTAGTTCCCCAGATTCTCAATTAAAAATTTCCCCAAGGACCCCTACCCAAAAATTATGTCCCTGTTCCCAGATTTACTTATTCAAATCCAGTTTAACATATTCAGGTTCCTGTCAATGGGGAAATGTCCCTGAATCAACCCAAAAGCGCCCTTTCCCTATCAACCTTCAAAACCAAATTTTTTAAACCCTCTTATGTGCCAGTACTTAATACCCCCCATAAAACCACCCCCATTTTACCCCCACCCCCTTTGCGTAATTTTAGTTCCGACTATTTTTTTAAAAGGGTTTTTTTACTTGAAAGCATATGTTTTGTTATTTTGTTTAGTAAATATGTCTTATATGGTATATATATTTATATGTGTGTGGTGTGTGGGGTGTGTGTGTGTGTTGTGTGTGTGTGTTGTGTGTGTGTGGTTTTGTTTCCCACTACCTCCTTTCCCCCTTGTCTTCTGTCGAAAATTTCTTGGGGTTTTTATGTGACTTTCTTCCCCTCTCTCTCTCTTCTTTTCTCTTCTCTCTCTCTCTCTATCTCTCTTCTCTCTCTTCTCCTTCTTTCCTTCTCTCTCTCTCCTTCTCTCTCTCTCTCTCTTCCCCGGTTTGCTGGAATGACTTGTTTTTTTTTTCCTTTTGGTATTTCCCTTCCCACCCCTGGCGACTGGGTTAAATTTTTGCATTTCCCACTCCATTTGTGCTTTATTTCTCCCCCCCCCCCCCCCCCCCGGTGTTTCAAAAATTGTTGTTTTTTTTTCTTTTGGAATTTTTGATTGTCAGATTGTTTTTAAAAATGCTCCCCTTATCGCACCCCCTCTAGCCTCTTTCCCCACCCCTCTCTCTCTCCCCCCTCCCCCCCCCCCCCCCCCCCCCCCTTTTTCTTCTCTCTCTCCCCCTCTCTCTCTCTCTCTGCAGGCTTTACCCCCCACTCCTTTGTCCCGCGTCTCTCTCTCTCTCCTCTCTCTCTCTCTCTCTCTTTTCTCTCTCTCCTCTCTCTCTCTCTTCTCTTTTTTTTTTTTTTTTTAAAAATTTTTAAACCCCTATTGTATTGGGAGTTTTAGTCACTTTTGCATGCTTCCTTTTTTGGGCCCTTTTTTTTTATATTTTTGCCCCACACAAAGGGGAGGATGGATTTAAAAAAACTTAGTGCTTATCTATTATCCTCGTAAATAAAGAATTTTGTCTTGTCTTGTCTTGTCTTGTCTCTCTCTCTCTCTCTCTCTCTCCTCTCTCTCTCTCTCTCTCTCTCTCTCTCTCTATTCCCACCACTCTTCTATCCTTTCCCCTCCCCCTGACTCGCCCCCTCCCACTTCCCCTTTATTTCTTCTTTCTCTCTTTTTTTTTTTTTTTTTAAAAAGCTATGGTTCCGATTCCGTATTACCTGATTTTGGCTCCCCCCCCCCCCCCTGCTCCCCCCCCACCCCCCCCCCCCCCCCTCAGACACACACCCCCCCCCAGTGCTGGGATAGGACAAACTACCCTAGGATCCAGCCTTGGTTCACTGCTGTACTTTCTCTCCCTTCCGTTCAACATTTTGTTGTCATTTAAATCCTCTTTTTCTTCATATGTTTAAATCTCTTCCACATTGCTGTCGAACGCAAACGCTTTGCCACGTGTTGCTTGTGGTTGACGAGAGAAACCGCTCACTTCCGGCATCCTTGCGCATCAAATTAAGATGAACGCTGCAAGCATCCAATTATCTGTTCCACTTAAAATGCGAGGGACACCCAACGAACAAATTTTTACCCTGGGTTTTATATTAAAACACGGCCTACCTAGCTAGGTGTTAGTTTTACTTGTAAATCCCTTGATGTGTTGCTGTTGCCATGAAAGATATGGTTCATGATCTTGACTTGACTTGACTTGATCCCTTAGACGTCGGTCCGTGGGGGCACCCCTGAAGCAGTGACAAACCATCCTTCTCCATTCCTCTCTGTTCTCTGCCCTCCTCATGATCATTACCTAGTAAATCCATTCGCTGTTGCCATGAAAGAAATCCCTTGATGTGTCGCTGTTGCCATGAAAGATATGGTTCATGATCATTTCCTAGCTAGTGTTATTTTTACTTGTAAATCCCTTGATGTGTCGCTGTTGCCATGAAAGATATGGTTCATGATTATTACCTAGTAAATCCCTTCGCTGTTGTCATGAAAAAGATCCCTTGATGTGTCGCTGTTGCCATGAAAGGTATGGTCTCAGACCTCAGGGTAGGGTCTTGTTTCACAGCATTGGGCGCTCTGGTCTGTGTGGGTACAACCCGGTCAGTGAAAGCCATCCTACATTGTCAAGACGTCACAGGGGTGGAGCATGGGTGAACCGAAACACATTTCAGCTTTACGTAATGTCCGCATTGTTCGTTACTGGAGAAGATGCGGGGGGGGGGGGGGGGGGGGGGGGGGGGGGGGGGGGGGGGCGGGGGGGGGGAGGGAGGGGGGGCACATAGGGGATGTTGATAGCAAACTTTGCATCAGTTTTCCCTTTTTATCTTAGCCAAAAGGCCGAGAAGCGATGCATTATGAGTGGTAAGACTACTTCAGACGGGCTCCGACACTCCTCGGGTTTGATAAGCAGATAGAATGGAGCGCAAACATGGCTTTCAGTTGTTGTTGTTGTTGTTTTTAAATTCAGACTGTGTTATCATTTTATTTAAAAAAAAAAAAAAAAAACCGCCGCGCTCGCGCGCGCGCGAGAGAGAGAGAGAGAGAGAGAGAGGGGGGGGGGGGGGGGGGGAAGGATTAACGTACTCTGTTAAAACCCAACCATTATTTTTTCTCGCGCAACAGTGAGATCAAGATGTATACGGTATTTAGACAAGCTGGGAAATCAAGGTTCACTTCCTGTTTCCGGCTAACACTTCCTCTTTTGCGACAGCTCCATCGTATCCAACATGGTAAGTACTCCTACCAAACTTATATCCCTAAAATTTTCGTGTTTGTATCTTTCATCGTTCTGAATTAAGCAGCATGTGTTATTATTACAGTGAAAATGATAAATACGAAAGTGTATTTTTCATAGTCAATTTGATTGTACGATTTAAACGGCTTCCTAAAGAAGCCGTTTACAAACGACTTGGCTGAAAGCGAATGTCGAGCTTGTTCGCCGAGATGCTTGAATCGCAGACTCAGGAAATATTAAAATGTAGATCGTGTCAAAGGAATGATCTCTTTGGAGGAATATCTGTCATAACAACAGTGTTTTTCTTGCTAACTAGGCCTACTGTTGTGTTTTGATTTGGTAGCCTATTTGAAAGTAAATCTGATGGTGATAGTGTTCGACTTGCACGGCAGTAGTTTCAGACTCGTGATTGAACGACAGTATTTTTTTCCTATTTCCACTGATACGTTCTATATTTACACAGCTTTCATTCAGAAGACCTTTTGATTTGGTAGCGACGGTATTGGTTGATTCATTTGGCATGTTCAAGAATTTTTTCTGTAGCCCAAAACATGGTCTTTATGATGATTTTAAGTCTTCACCGTCACTATGACCACTCCATTGGAGGGATCATCAATATACAAGAATCGTCAAGACATGTCTTACAGCTAGGACTGCTCATGCATTTTTCATTATATACTAATATAGGCTTATTATTAGTTCTTCAAAATCAGTTTGAATTGTCCTTGTATCCATTTAGTGACATTTTTAAAAAAATGATAGGCTACTTGGTAGGCCTATGTCAAGTCAGTGTTGTTCATTGTCATGTCAGCTTTTGATTGATTTAAAACTACAAGGGAGTTCAAACGTTCAGTATTTTCATTGTGATGGTGACAGCTGTGCCTCAGGCAAGCTTGCACCTGGCTACGTGCAGCCAAACTTGCTTCAGCGCCTATGCTTAGAACTCAAGATAATCTTATTGATAGCTCTATGAATTTTTCTCCAGTAATGCTCTGAAGCAGATTCCTGTGACAAGCAGAGCTGTGGAAAGTAAGTTCTTGTAAGCTGGTTTTAGAAAATAGAGATCTCAATGAAATGGATTGAATTTAAGCCTTTCACTGTCAGTTAGTGATGTGTAGGCCTATACTATACATGCAAAAATATTGTACATTGATTTATGTTATTTTTTAATCTTGTTCCCTAGTCACTACACTCAAAACATTTGTTTGAAGGAGCAACAAAGTTCAACTTGAATCAAGACCTGTAAACAGAAAGCCAAATCTTTTGACCCTTTGAGAGTTATGCCCTGAGGTTCAGATGAGAGTTCAAAAGCTATAGCCATTGTGGACTGTTGTCACTCCTGTAAATCTAGTTACTGTAGGTAACAATTTTTTACCTTCATTAGAATGCACCCGGTTTTGGTAACGCATGCTGTAAAGGAAGTGTTAGTTGCTTGTAACTGTAAGTTTTGTCATGTGCGTTACCAGTAGTGGCTGTGTTCTGTTGCCTGTATGGGGTCAAAAAAAAGTAAACATTGATGAGTGCATTTCTGAGACTTAAAAAGTTCTTGTGTTGTGGTTGCAGCAGTCACTATTTGAAAGGTTGTTTACCAGTGCAGATGAAGTAATAGTTGATAGTGTGGACTTGATTTATGTCCACAGTATGTTATTCGCCTTCCACATCGATAATCCGAAACTTCTTTGCTGTGATCTTAGGCCCTTAAGCAAAAAGCCATCGTTTTCAATTTCATTCATTTTCCAGTTGTCTGGTGGTAGTAGTATAACACTGCTAGCGAGGTACATTTTATTACAGGATCTAACAGTGTATGTGTGGGTGCGAGTTCAGTTATAGGTCTTTGCATCCTTCTCTCTCTCTCTCTCTCTCTCTCTCTCTCTCTCTCTCTCTCTTTCTGATTTACACTTTCACTGATTTTTCATTGTAATTTACAGACGAAGGGTACATCCAGCTTTGGAAAGCGCCATAACAAGACCCACACCCACTGCCGTCGGTGTGGGCGTCGTTCCTACCACATCCAGAAGAAAAGATGTTCATCTTGTGGCTACCCCAGTGCAAAAATCAGGAAATGTAAGTACACCTGTCCCAGCTCATTTGATATTGGCACTGAGATTTGATTATGTATGTTAGTGTGTACATTAGTTTTGACAATATTTTACTGTTTTCAATTAAATTCAAAATATGAATTTCAATAGATGTTACTTTGTGTGTGTGTGTTGTGCACAGGGCTCCTCCTTCTCAGTTAATTTACAGAATTCAGCAAAATTTTGGAATCGTGATCTGCAAAAAAAATACTTCAGCTGGAAAAGAACCTAGGAAGAAAAGAAGAGTGGTGCTGGAATCTGCAAAGCATGGGACACTTTTCTGGGTGTGTTCAAGAAAAACACTTGAATAGGAGAGTGGGCAGCTGTCATTTCATCTGCCTGGTTTCCCCGAAGATGGAGTATGGCTGCCTTAATGGGATAAAAAAAAAATGGTCATACACCCAAAACTCCACTGCCTGTCTATACAGACAGTGTCCGCAGGAATATCAGCCTGCGTACGCAGAAAGAAAGAAAGAAAGAAAAAATCTGCCTGGTACTAGTGGTAGAAGGAGAAGTAATGTACTCCGACGTGATGCATTTGCAAGATGCAGCAAAAGTGAAACAAATTGACATATGGAGTATGAACAAATGGTCCTTGCTGTAATTGGACCATAAAGTGGAGTATAGAACATATGATTCTCAGATTGTCTTCAGATCTCATTTTGAGTTTCAACATCTTTTTAGATATGGGTGTGTGTGTGTGTGTGTGTGCGCATGCCCCGATTCATGTAGAATTTCAGAGACCCTGCATTGTCTTCCCTTTCCCTGTGGCTCCTCCAGAGTTGGTTTGGTATTTGTGGAGGAAGAAACTGCTCAGGTTTGGGTCTTGCAGGATCTCTGAAAAAAGGCATTTCCTGACCAGGGTATATGCGCAGTGTGGCCTCCAGCAGCTTGATTACCTGTTCATGATACACTGAGGATACTCAGATTCGCTCAGTCTTCTTGCTAGTCCCTTGCAGTGAATGTTAATCAAGGATGAGAACAGCTCCGCCGTTCCGCTGTCTTAAAAAAAAATGTCCGCCATTTGAAAAAATCTCCGCCGAAAAAAAAAAAAAAAAGCTATCGCGATTTTCTTTGCTCCCAATCTCGGCGAGACGCCTCCGGCGAGATTACTCTACGCTTATACCCAAATGGGCTGGTTTTTATTCGGTTGACTCGGCCAACCACTGCACATCCGCTTACAGCGCCGATCGACCGAGTGTCATCTGTGATTCATGGCGTCGAACGAAATATAAAAAAAAAAAAAAAAAAAATCCCAACCGTTGGAAAGAAAACTGGCTCGAGGAAGAGGTGTGTTTGGGAGTAGAGTTAGAGATAGCATATGCAAAAGCAGTGACGAGCAGGCGTTATGTCTAGCTTGCAACAAGAAAATCAGCTTCGGAAGTCGTGGCTTCATTATGATTGCTGACCACATGAAACGCCTGGTTCACAGGCAGCGTGTCGCTGCATTGAAGAACAGTTAAACTTTGGAAAGTAAGCTGTTGGTGATTTTGCTCTCTTCTTTGTTATATTTTATCATTCATTTGCAATGGTCAAACTATCTCAGTTAGCTGAAACATTCGTCATTTGACTTTATGTTGTGAAACAAAACCTAGACGTCTAGTTACTAATAATAGAACCAGGGCCAAGGGCAGGTAATTTTCGGAAAAAACCCATTTCTTACGTAAATCGACCAGCCACAAACGCAGAGAGCCCTGTATTAAATCCATTTGCATGTTTGACAAAAAAAAAAAAAAAAACCCTCAGAATTTGAGGTTTGAATTGAAGGCGAGAAACATATTTTGATGGTTTTAAATGTGGATTTTTCTTGTTTATATATTAAAAAAATGCTTCAGCTTCAGGGGCCGCTGCCCCCAGACCTCCGCAGAGGCGTTGCCCCTTGACCCCACTGGGGGCTCTGCCCCCAGACCCCAACAGAAAAATCTCCTCTGCTTTTTAAAAATCTTCTCATCCCTGTTAATTCATAAAGCAAAGTGTTGTCAGCTGTGGGTTGGGTTCGACTTGGGCGTTGGTGGCTTACACAAAACACCAGACTTGGATTGGTTAGGGCTTTCACAGCTAAACAACAGTTGATGTGTATTGCCAAGGCTTGAAAATGCAGACTGCTCTTTAGCTGCTGCAGTACACAGGGCAGTTTACTTAATTATTTAGTGAGAAAAGTATTGGCCAAGATCAGGCCATAGTTCAGGCTGGGAGCAAAGAAACGGGATCTTCGCACACCAAAACTTTACTTTGGTGGGGAGGAGTGCGCAAAGTTTGAAATTGTATGAGCAGTGGTACAGTCTGCTAGTGTGATTTTGTTTTTCTTTGTCAAAAACTGATGTCTTCTTTTCTTTATATGTATATTTATCAAGTTAATGTTTTGTGTTCAGCCAGTACTTGTAATTATTAACAAGCTCAATCTGAAGTGTGTGAATGTGTTCTGGTCTGTATACTGTTTCTCTGTTAGACTATACAGTCAAGTAAGACAGCTACAGCATTGAAAATGTTTGCCAAGAAGACAGTTTGATGGCCATAATCAGCTCCACTGTGATAAAGTAATTAAAGTGACTAGAGGAAATGGAGTGACCCAAGTTAGACAAATCGAAAGTTGATCTTATGCCATGGGGGGAAGTGTTCTGCTTCGAAGTAATGAATATTGGTCCAGCAGTGAAGTGAAAGTGAGGGGGCATGTAAAACCATTCCAGATTTAAAGAATATTGAAGGAGGGTGCCATCAGATAATGATGTTTAAATATATGTAAATGAAAACAGAGTGGTCGCTTAGGTGAAGAGAAAAGAGTGAGGACAGGAGCCATGGTGAAGCGAAGGAATCAGTGTGCTGTTGCTGTTTAGTTTCGCATTTGATCTGTTTGCCTCCGGTTAATTTTGAAAAGAAACTTGTATCTTTTTACATAAATGCAATGATTTCAAAGTGATCCACTGACCTTTAAGTTCTATCTTTTTTTAATGAAATTTTTTGGGTCACTTTTTTCCAGTTTGCTGTACTGAGGGAAATATGTTACACTATAGATCATCAGGATACAATTTGTTAGGGTAAAAAAAAATGCATGTTAGTGTACATAAAGTTAAAGCTTGTTGGTGTCAAGACATGCACTTATGTGTGTGTGGTGGTGGTGGTGTTTTTTGTTTGTTGTTGTTTTTTAAATACAGCAGGTCAGAACAATATTTACTGCTTGATGAAAACCAGTTACACAAATTTTTACCATGTCTAGTTACAAAGTCATGTCTAAAATAACATGAGACGTGAATGATTGTGTTTTTAGCAAGTTGAAAGCGGACGGTTACAACATTACTCTTGCTTGGGTTCCTGGCCATGTTGGCATCGGCGGGAACGAAATGGTTGATCGTTTAGCCAAGAACGCCACAAGAGAGAAACTGTCCAACATTTATATCCCCTGCTCAGACGTGAAACCCAAAATTAACGATTATGTGAGAGACCTCTGGCAGGAGGATTGGAACACACAGACGAGTAACAAACTCTTTCAGATCCGCCCAAACCTTAAGGACTTCCTCCCATCTACGTCGGGAGGTCGTAAAGAGGAAACTGTTCTGTGCCGGCTGCACACCGGCCATTCGTATTTTACCCATTCTTATCTTTTAAAGAGTGAAGAAGCTCCGTGGTGCATTCCATGTCATGCGCCACTCACAATGAAACATGTCCTTTTAGAGTGTTCAGTTGGGACTTGCACGATGTGAGACACAAACATTTTACAGCGGAGTCCATGAAGATCCTGTTCAGGGATGTCCCGCCTGATGTGATCCTGGAATTTTTGAGAGAGATTAACATTTTTCATCTGATTTAAGATTTTACGGCAGAAAGATTTTTAACAAAGTTTCTGGTGCGTTTGTAGACGATGTCATTTAACGAGATGTGTGAAAGTTGTTTTTTTTTTTGTTTTTTTTTTAAATGACTGGTGAGTTGATTTTAAACGTGGTGACAGCCCTGATGTGGCCCTTTGCGGTCGGCTGGGCTATAAGCAACATTATCTTATCTTATCTTATCTTTCAGTCAACTGGAGTGAGAAGGCCAAGAGGAGAAACACCACTGGCACTGGCAGGATGCGCCATTTGAAGGTCGTGTACCGCAGATTCAGGTCAGTAGATCGACATTTCTTGAGATCAAATCAGTCGATTCATGGGAATGGTAAGAATAAGAGAGGCTGTTTGAAGGAATACGTACCAAATAAGATCATGGAGTTTGGGATGATTGGGGGGCAAGGTTTTTACTTCGCACTGACAGTTGATCACAACTTCCAGTGATTTCTGGTTGGAGCGGAATTGGACTTAATGACATTATTTATACTGAGAGTTTTGTGACAGTGTACAATTAGTGATAATTCTTGCACACAAATGCGTGTCTCTGACGCATAAACTTCTCATCTGACGCACTGGAATTCAGGCCAGTGCGTCACAAAAACGTACCAAAATTTATCATGACGCACTGATTTTCTCCTGTACGCATTGCAGTTCTGAGCTGCACATCACGCAAAGGGCTTTCGTCCCATCCACCACCGATCGAAGTTAAAAACATCAGTTTCCTTGACATTTTAGAATGTTCTGAATCGATGAACAGCTTCTGCGTGAGAACTCTTCTGTCAGGGTTCGTACACTCCTTGAAACTCTTTGAACTCTGAGAATGAATTTCAAGACCTTGAAAACCTTTGAAAATCAATAAAATGTGGTTCTGTTCACCAAATCTTGAAAACCTCCAAGCTTAAAAAATTTTTAATGCGGCAAAAAGAAACGGCAGTTCAATTTTTCAGCGTTGAGGCTAATGAAAAATTATTTGAAAACATTTTTACAAACATTGTCGCGATCCTGGATTGCTGCCTGCTATTACCAAGGGAGGTAATTTGTAACTTCATCAATTTTGACACGACGATGTGTAAAATGGGTTTTGTTGTTTTTTTTAACGTTTTTTTTTTCTTTTTTTCCTCCAACCAGTCTGTTACCCACCATGCATAGTCTGTATGTTCTCTTACAAATGGACATATTTTTGCTGGTTTTAGTGTTCTGGTGTTTAATACAAAGAGTCCGGGTTTGTTAATGTTCTAATTTGTGGTGTACTGGCACACTCACTCTCTGATAAAAGCTGAAAAAGAAATGGCAGTTTGATTTTTCTGTGTTCAGTTTGATGAAAAAAATTATTTAAAAACATTTTTTTTTTCTGTTTTCTCTGTACAAAAGAATTTTGTTTTAATTTTTTTCATCAACCGTAACACAGAAAAATCAAACTGCCATTTCTTTTTTCAATTTTTACGCAAGTGTCGTAGCCTTGGGAAAAAAAAAAAACTCCTGGAAAACTCCTTGAATTTTGTTCTTGGGGGTATAAGAATTCAAGCCTATTATAATTACTTGTGTCTCCCACTACTTAATTGTTCAGCCTATTATAATTATCATATTAAGGAAGTAACAAGAGAGAGAGATAGAGTTAAGTTATGTACAATATCAATACATTGTCTACAAAGCATACACACGCACTAACAGACATGTACATAGGCATAAACGTATACACAAGGATACATCATGTAAAATCACTGAAGAGTTATTTCAAGGGAATTTGAGAAGATATTGATTGCTAACCACCCATGAGATGCTTTTTCAGATTTTTCTTAACCGTTTTTAGTATGCACTTACCTGACCTTAGTTACGCCGAAACCCATCGGCAAGGTAAGTAACTCCGTAATTTGAACATGGTTACCAATTTAAAAATTAATTTAAAAGAGAGGAAAGGAAATAGTGAAATGAAAATAATTTTAAAAATTCCTACGAATATATATGTTGCTATATCATAAGTTTGAAGAATATCATATGAGCCATTTATCGGGGGGGGGGGGGGGGGGGGGGGGGATCTTCTTCAGAACGTTCTTCTGAATCATACCTGGAATATCATCCCAGTCGAAATCTAGGTCACTCTAAGCTTCATTACCCAGCACTTTCACTAAGTCTTATGCCGTAAATCCTACAAATCACAGTATCTTCATCACTAAATCTCGTTATAGAACGGCAGAGAATCAAGGTTAGCGATGGCGAAAAACAGCATTTCGACCACAAAACTTAAAAAATTCGTAACTCGAGAACTACGGCACGTATCGACTCGCGGTTTTTTGCAAACGGAAGTAAATGGCAATTTCGACCACAAAACTTAAAAAATTCGTAACTCGAGAACTACGGCATGTATCGACTCGCGGTTTTTTGCAAACGGAAGTAAATGGCCACAGGAAGAAGGAAGTCACGTTCTCGCGAGACTTCCTTTTCTACGAGAAATATGGCGGCGCCCATTGTTGCCACGTGTTTTACCGGGCGCTGGCAGTTGCTCAGCGTTTTGGCCGTGTGATTTCCGGTTGGGCGCTAGCGGGTTCTCGCCTGTCAAGAGGGTTAAACTGATTTTTGTTCTTTATGTTTTTCAAAGTGATTGGTAGCTTGTTCCATACATTTCCACCGGAGTACAAAAGACTAGATTTATAAAGATTACTTCTTGGTCTAGGAAAGGATAATAAATGACTATGTCTATAAGTGTTAGTTGTAAATGAATCTCTTATCTTTTTAGGAGCATATCCGTTTGTAACATTATGCATGCATACTGCCTTGTTGTAGAAGGTTAACATATTAAGTTGTTTATAGTCTTCTGTTGTTAGGGTGCTTGATTTTAGTAATACTAATTTTAATGCTCTTTTATACATTCGATGAATAATTTTCAAGTTGGTTTCACTGCAGTTATCCCATAGGGTTGATGCATAATCAATGATTGATAGAATATGAGCACAGAAAAAGGCTTTTGAGAATGGGTGTCCAGTAAGTTCTTAATCTTGGCTAATTGAAGTAATTTTTTTGAGAGACGTTTCCCCATTGACGTTATGTGGTCGGTCCATGTTAAATCTTTATCAACTATTACTCCTAGTATTTTATGTGAGTCGACTTCTATTTTTTGGTCAGATATATACAATGGTGGAAATTTTGACTTCATTTTTTGTCGGGCACATACAAACATGCACTTGGTTTTGCTTGCATTTAAGGACATATGGTTCAACTGAGTCCATTCAATAAATTTTTTAACATCATTTTGGAGTTTACTAGCTTATCTATATGGATCTGAATCACTGGCAGGGTTCGTACAGAGTCCTGGAAGTCTAGAAAAAGTCTGGAAAAATGAAAAAAATCATTTCCAGGGCTGGAAAAAGTCTTGGGAATTTTGTAATTTGTGGCCATGGGTCTGGAAAAGTCCTGGAATTTTGTAAAAGCTGTGCAAACTTTTTCATGATGTCGAATTTCACTTTAAATTTCTTTACGAAAACATTGAAATAGGAATAAAAACAGAAATTAATATGATAGCGGTTTTCAGATTTCCTCTGGCCAGAAGTTTAGCAGACTAATTTTTTTTTTCTGCAGAGTAGCTCCCCTTTACTGTGAAAAGCGGTTGTGCATGCACAGTTGGTACCATTGCTTAACTTCCTTTCGAGTCAACAGCGCTGCGAGGGAAAATAGTGTCAAAGTATTAAAGAAAACATGGGAAAATGTGTGTTTAGCCTATCCTGGCTAGACAATACAAATTATCGCAAATGGATTGCTCCTGCTTCCGATGGATGCAAGACAAAAGCCCAGTGCCTGCTGTGCAAAAAAGACTTCGACATAGGGAACATGGACAGAGCTGCTCTGAAAAGCCACACGGCAGGCAGCTTTCAGACAAAACGACTCGGACTCCAACAATGACCGTGACTGATTATTTTTGGCTCAAGGATTGTGAAAAGTGAGTTCTGCATTGAAAAAACGGTTGATTTTTTTAAACTTCAGTATGGGACGCTATCATGCATTGAATGGGGGGGGGGGGGGGGGGGGGGGGGGGGTAGAGAAAATCAAAGGGCCCAAGGGCGATACACTGGCCTTTTTTAAGACACATACATACATACACACACACACAGTCCCTAACGCTCTCTCTCTCTCTCTCTCTCTCTCTTATCCAAAAATTTCAAATTTTAAATACGAAGTTGAATAGAGAGCACATTGGCTTGTAAGTACTCAGCCATGTTGAACATCCAAATTAAAATGAAAGGACAGTTCAGAGGAGAGATGAAAGTTTTGGTAAGTATTGAATGCCCTGCTATCATTAAATCAGTTTCTTTTCTGATGTATTTAGCATGGTAATGACATACAGAGGTGCATGCACACACACATTCTGGGGTCTGGAAAAATTATGAAAAGCCTTGGAAAAAGTCTGGAAAAAGTATGGAATTTTGTTTGGTCACATCTGTGGGAACCCTGCACTGGAATGAAGAGATGTATCATCAGCAAACATTTCGCATTTACTTTCAAGAAAATAAGGTAAATCATTGACATAGACAGTAAACAGTAGACGGCCCAATGCAGAGCCTTGTGGTACACCATATTTGATAGACATTAAATTTAACGTTTTATTGTTGACTGTTACTGATTGTTTCCTATTACACGCTTGCTAAATTTTCTTGCAGTTAACAATGGTAACCCCTAAATATTTTTGTGACCCCCTGAAAATTTGGAAGTGAGTTTTTCGTACCAAGTCTGACACCAAACTTTTTAGGAAATGATTGTCAGTGAAAATACTGATAAGTTACACAGGGGTTCCATTTATTGCAAAATTTTGCGTAATTATTGCGTTTTTCTGCCTTCCTATGCATTTTTTTCGCGGCCGTGCGTTTAGCGACGCAGTTTTCCCAGGACCCTGTTCTCAACCGCAAGCCTATGTCAGAGGGGCAAAACACGGCACAGACCTACAGCAGACTGCTTGACACCGCCAATTAGTGATAGTGCGTGCACATTTTACTCTGTGGCACTCGCTGACTTTTTGCTAGATCAAGAATGTTCCAAAACGCCTCATCCTTTCTCCCCTCGAAATAAAATGGAATCTTTCCCGCGTCTGCGATGGTGCCATCTTCCAATCGGAATACGTTATGAGCTGCTCTGCACTTCAGCGGTGTTAAGGCGCGTGATTCAGAGCTGTTTTGACGGGAGTGAGTACAGTTTACTTTGTTACGCATTTTTTTTCAGCGCTGACGCAATTTTTGCGGAGGCGTGCGTTTCTTGACGCAAAAACTAAAAAGTCAGTGGAACCCTGGTTACACATGCTGACGCACCAGCTCACTACTCGTAGTGCCATGAGAACCAGCAAAATTTCCATTTAGGAAGAGGGCTTTTGCAGATGCCACATGTCGTGCAGGAGGGGAAAAAACTGACTGTGTTATATACATGTAGGGTGAGCAGTAAAGTGCTTGTGTTTCGAACTGCTGAATATTTGAGTGTGGAATATACCAGTGCGTTAAAGGGTTTGCGGCGAATTTTTTAAATATGCAGAGACATTGTTTATACATTCTGAAAGTATTGCCTGTAAGGATTTCCAAGATATAATGCTGTATGAACCGTATGTTTTGTTCATACAAAAAATGCATCATAGTACTTGAAAGTTTGTTGGCACTGCACATATTTTCTATGGTATCTGGTTGTACTGCAGTGATAATTATTTCCTAAAAAATGATTGGGTCAGACTTGGTACAAAAAAGTTGCTTCCAAATTTTCAGGGGGTCACAAATATTTAGGGGGGTCACCATTAACTCAATGCAGACGCAGATTTCTGCCACAACCGCGACACGCTGAGACGCACTATTTTGGGTATTTTTACAAAAAAATATACAAACAGAACCAAACCGAATACAACAATAATTATATGTTTTTGAAAACTTCAAATCATGTTCTTTTAGAAAAAAAA
The DNA here is from genome assembly GCA_018398815.1 of Conus ventricosus. Classification (NCBI taxonomy): domain Eukaryota; kingdom Metazoa; phylum Mollusca; class Gastropoda; order Neogastropoda; family Conidae; genus Conus; species Conus ventricosus. The sequence goes on from CM031600.1 coordinate 28,261, forward strand.
ACCCACAATCCTGTGCTCAGTACACATTTCACTCACCACTGGTTTGAAAAATGTAGGCAAACAGCTATCAGCAAAAACTTTCTCTCGACATAGGTATACAGTGATGATTCTAGAGCGCGTTTTCGCGGGATTACCGCCGATTTTTTCGTTTGGCCGCATAAAATCGCGAGCGATGCGTCTCGAGAGCCGCTAAAAATTGAAAACGGCCGCCTCTTTCGTCAGCGTGTGCGGCATCACTGTCGATCGTCTGGTTGTCGTTGACATAGCAACATCAGAAAGGGCGATAATTCTGGCAAAGTTGCAAAGCCTAGCCGTAAAACTGCCGACGATTCTCATTGGTTGACAAGTTCCGAGCTCAACCAATCAGAAAAATTGTATGACAGTTTTTGAAGCGCCATTGTTATCCCACATGCTTCGAAGCCTGCATGCCGTCGTGACCTCGTTTCAAAGGAGACAATATCTTTCACCATGAAGCGTTCAAGCACCTGTTTTCCTTCGCTTTCACAAAAGCAAAAAAGAGTTGCTCAGGTACCAGCAGTACTTCGGACAATACTGATAATGAACGGATTTCCACCGTGAATGAGTTAGGTGATGAAGAAGGGGCTGGTGTTGAAATATGTGAGGCAGTCAATTCGAATTCGATTTCGAGTGAAGAACCATCGACTTCGATGGAAGAACCCGGAGAACTTGAAGAAGAAGAACCGAAAACTAGTGAGCAGAAGGAGAAAATGCAGCTGTTCAAAACTTTTCAAGTATCTTGGATGAAAGAATGGCCCTGGCTAGCCAAGGACTTTGTGAAAGTTAAGTAGATAGCTGGTGGCTCTCTTTAATCAATGATGGAGTGTGACAGACTGAACTTTGTGGTAGTTGAGTAGGTGGCTCTCTTTAATCCATAATGAAGTAGGCAGACTGAACTTTGTGAAAGTTGAGAGCTGGTGGCTCTCTTTAATCCCTTCCAAGATGGAGTATGGCCTAGAAACATGTATCAGCTGCAGAAATCAAGAACTTGGTGAGTTTTACAAGTGTATGACATGTTCTGTACCTTTTTTTTTCCTTTCTATTTTTTTTTTTCAGGCTGTACTGTGTGTTGTCAGTCACTTCAATTCATTGTTGTATTACTACATTTACTTTAGCCAAGTAATGTTGCTGGCTTTGATGAATAGTCGCAAATATTTGGAGCCTCCCTTTCTTTGCCCAAGAGACCCCTGGGGCTCCCTTTTTGCTTCTGAGGGAGGCATTGGGCTCCCTTTTTTGAAATCCTAGAATCAACACTGGGTATAGATGAAAAATCAATATGATTATAACTGTGGGAAACAATGTGTTGTAAACACAATAAAACAAAGTATCTTTCACACACACAGCTGTGTGCATGGTCCAGACTTCCAACAGAGTGCTGCTGTCACATAATTGAAGAAAAAATGAAAAAACTTTATCGTCATTCAGTATGTACAACTCGCCATCCTCACTTATATCCTCTGTCTGATTTGGCAAGTTCGGAAAACAGTTTGGAAAAGTTCGGCAAGTTCAGAAAACAGTTCCAGCTCTTCCTCTGATCTTTCTTCCATTATTCTTTCAATTACTTCTTAAAATAAGATGTTTCTGTTCACTTCGACTCGCTGATGCTTCAGTGCCGACACCGTCACGAAGGCGGGCGGCTAGAGTTATCTCTAGCTATCCCATAATATGAACGAAAAGTAGAATTAAACGCGAGATTTACACTAAGGGAGAGTACCACCCAATAGAGGAAACCCTAAGCTTTCTGTAGATACCATGGTTGTTTCCTTAGACTGCACAGCTGCATGTGAAAATTCGAGTAAACCGTCGATCACCTGGCGGGCAACGCGTCAGTGCCAAACACTCAACCGTCGCCCGCCAGGTGATCGACGAAACGGCAATGAGTTAATAACTGCTAGAAAAAGTAGTGAAAACACATGCACGCACGCACCGCGCGCGCGCGAGCATGCTCTCACAGGCTCACACACATTAAAGCACAGAGAAAACAATAGAAATACATTAGAAAAGAGGTGTTTATTGTAGAGCTAGAAATACGTTAGAAAAGAGGTGTTTCTATTATCATATTTGTGTTCGTATGTTTTTAAAGTGTTTTCATTTAACATGAGTAAATGAGAGCACCTATACTATAAGGATTTTAACAGTGAAACTTATTATTTGTGGGGTGTCCTCTTCGATTTTCATCACAGAATTTCCACTACGCAAACCATTTCCTTTAATGTTGAAACATTTTATTGTATGACCAAATTCCAATCCCCATGCAATGATCATCGGAAGCCCGGTGGAACCTACAACGAAACTGTAGACGGGCCATTCTTGCTCTGTGATTAACACATTCGTACGTCCAGAACAGAGCCATTTTGATTATCTGAAATGGTCATGTTGCCATAGATCGTTCGACTTATACTCCATTCGCTGGATTATCACCCACGAGCCTCAACTGAACTGTCGGATTTTGATTCTGAAAAGCCGAAATTCCTACATTCACGTGATCTTGCGGTCCAACGATTGTCTGGATAGGCCTAGTCTATTTTGACGACTCTTGTGGTTTTCAGTAGAGAAGAGTTCTCGAGCGGAAGTGTTCATCGATTCAAAACGTTCTCAGATGTTGAGGAAATGTACATTTGTAACTTCAATCGTGGCGGATAAGACAAAAGTCCGTTTGCGTGATGCGCTGCTCAGAGTTGCAATGCGTACAGGGATATATCAATGGTCATGGTAAATTTTGGTGTGTTTTGTTTCGCACTGGCCTCAATTCCAGTGAGTCAGATATGAAGTTTATGCGTCAGAGACGCACATTTCTGCGTAAGGAATTATCACTGTACTGGGTATAAAATCTTGGTGAAAGGGATGGGGATTTTTTTAAAATCTTACTTGCTGATGTTGAGGTTTAGTCTTTCAATTCATTAAAGCTCAGTTATGATTAGCACGAGCATCTGTTCAAGGATCACTTGAAATCTCTTTTTCAGAAATGGGTTCCGTGAGGGTACAGTGCCTAAACCTAGAAGGAAAGTTGCTGCCCCTGCATCATCGGCTGTTGCAGCAAAGTGAGATGGTCAGCAAATAATGGTTGAAGTAACTTCTGATGTCTGTGTGTGTATTTTCTGGATGTGTGGATGTACCGAGATTGCAAGTTGATTACCCACAGCATGCATGTGGCTGTGTGCAAATCGGAAGTTTGTAATGAACTTGGTTATCTAGAGATGCAAAGCAAAGCATGAAGCAAGATGGGGGGGGGGGGGGGGGGGGGGGGGGGGGAGAGGGGGGGGGGGGGGCACAAGAAGAAGACAAAAGACATATGATGTCTTACAGTTTCCCGTTGTTTTTTCCCACCCATTACCACATGCATTGAATGTTGAAAATTAAAGGTAGTGAAGTTTACAGGGCATAAAATCGCTGCTGTTTAGCATGAATCTGCTGCTTGAAATGCATTTTCTTTCTTAAGAAATTTGTAGTCTGTGAAAATGACAATGTGAGAAAGTCCACAAAGAGTGTGTTCATTCATTCCCCACTTTTAAAGTTTTGGAGGATATCACTAGTCCAGTCCCCCTGTCTTCCTTCTCGGATACGCTGATATAAAGCATATAACAATTTGAATTTCCATCTCGTTTATATGCATCATGGAAGACTGGATATGCAGGATATCACATCAGCATTCCTGGTTGCTGATATGTAGTACAGGATAGATTTCGGGGGGGAGGGGGGGGACATTAAACACATTAAACAGTATGTCTTTTGTTCTTTGTTTCTTAAATGTTACTACAATCTGAAAGAATTGCATTGAAGGCTGTAGTACCACATCGCACAGATTTAAGTACAAAATTTCAACTGCTGGCCTTCCAGTGCCAGAATACGCTGCCATCTATGATCTCTACTTTCTATCAAAGTGGTGTGTTTGGGACTTGTTTGTTGCTATGGGGTTTTTTCATACATGTGCTAAATGCATGCTGCAAATCCAGCTTCGATGTAGTATCTTACCACAGGCAATTCAGGTTTGAACTTTCTCTGAACATTCTTGTCTCTTCTACTTTGGCATGACCTGCTTGGACTGCTGAGTGATGGCTGTGGATAAGAACGGTCACCTGGGTAAATTGATGCATTCCTGAGGGGTGCAAGTGACCGGGCATGCACAGTAATTCAGGCATGATTGTGTCATTTCAAGATTCAGATTTAGTCGGTTTCTTCTTAAATATTTGTAGTCTGCACCCTCTTGATACACTTAAAGAAGATGACGGGCCAACACTGATAATAGTTCTTTGCACCCTCTTGATGCACTTAAAACAGTTAAGAAGATGACTGGCCAACACTGATAATAGTTCTTTGCACCCTCTTGATACACTTAAAAGAATATGACGGGGCCAACACTGATAA
>CM031600.1:40128-87628 GCA_018398815.1 Conus ventricosus
CCATAGGCCTAGATCCCCATACGTCTTACCATAGGCCTAGATCCTGTACATCTTGCCATAGGCTAGATCCCCATACATCTTGCCATAGGCCTAGGTCCCATACATTTGCCATAGGCCTAGATCCCCATACATCTTGCCATAGGCCTAGATCCCATACATCTTGCCATAGGCCAGATCCCGTACATCTTGCCATAGGCCTAGGTCCCCATACATGTTGCCATAGGCCTAGATCCCCATACATCTTGCCATAGGCCTAGATCTCCTACATCTTACCATAGGCCTAGGTCCCCTTCATCTTGCTATTGGCCTAGATCCCCATACATCTTACCATAGGCCTAGATCCCCATAGATCTTACCATAGGCCTAGATCCCATACATCTTGCCATAGGCCTAGATCCCCATAGATCTTACCATAGGCCTAGATCCCCATACATCTTGCCATAGGCCTAGGTCCCCATAGATCCTGCCATAGGCCTAGATCCCATACATCTTGCCATAGGCCTAGGTCCCATAGATCTTGCCATAGGCCTAGATCCCATAGATCTTGCCATAGGCCTAGATCCCCATACATCTTGCTATAGGCCTAGATCCCCATACATCTTGCCATAGGCCTAGATCCCCATACATCTTGCCATAGGCTAGTTCCCCATACATCTTGCCATAGGCCTAGTTTCCCATACATCTTGCCATCGGCCTAGATCCCCATACATCTTGCCATAGTCCTAGATCCCCATACATCTTGCCATAGGCCTAGGTCCCATACATCTTGCCATAGGCCTAGATCCCATACATCTTGCCATAGGCCTAGATCCCCATTACATCTTGCCATAGGCCTAGATCCCATACATCTTACCTAGGCCTAAATCCCCATACATCTTGCCATAGGCCTAGGTCCCCATACATCTTGCCATAGGCCTAGATCCTCATAGATCTTGCCATAGGCCTAGATCCCCAAACATCTTGCCATAGGCCTAGGTCCCCATACATCTTGCCATAGGCCTAGATCCCCATGCATCTTGCTATAGGCTAGATCCCCATACATCTTACCATAGGCCTAGATCCCATACATCTTGCCATAGTCCTAGATCCACAGCGCATCATCTTTCAGTTCCTGTGTGTGGTGGCTGAGCAGGTGTCTGTACAGTCACTCCCATGTTGCCTGATGGTTCTGAGGACTTGGTCATTTGTGAAATGCTCAGTTAGATGTGATGTAGAGAATATACATGGACTAGAACATGCGCACTGACGCCTCCTGTGTGTTGGTTAGGTTTATGATGCCTGAGATAGCATTGGCAGTCAGCAGGGCATCCCATAATATTTACAGTTAGATGCATCCTGGATCTTTGTGTCGGTGCAACCGGGTTCTATGTGTCATTCGGTGGAACACAGTGAGTGCAGGCAATGTCCATGCGCGTCCGAAGGAAAGACATTTGTTTTTTTCATGTTGCATGCGGCAAGTTTGACGAGTGTCGGCTTGACTTAGTTCTGATGAAGTTCATTTGTGGTGCCCAGGTCCCTTGACGACATTTGACTCGATGGCCTCACCTCTGTTGGGTTTTAGCAGAAGCAGAGAAACTGTGTTGGAGGGTTTGCATTAGTGAGCAAGGCGGAAAGGTCGCGTGTTGGATTTGTCTGTATCCTGTGCGCAGGCGGGGTTTTGTGGAGCAGGACACTTATGTGTGCGTGTGTATGTCTGTGTGTGTTGTGTGTGTGTGTGTGTGTGGTGTGTGTGTGTTGTGCATGAGAGAGAGAGAGAGAAAGAGGTGTTTTACATCATTCTCGCCATAGGATCACCGCCTTTCGATATATTTTACTGTGAGATCTTCAGGCTTAAAGCAGACAACATGCTGGAGCGAAAGTGGCTCACAGACACTTCAGTATTTAGACATCAGTTTTGCGCTGCACAGTATCTGAAAGAAAGCCCACGCAGTATGTATGTGATGGGAATGGCTTGAGCGCTTAACATTTGCCTTCCTTTTTGGATGAAAACGGCAGTCAGGCTGAAGACTGCGCGCACGCGCGTGTACACACACACACACACACACACACACACCACACACACCACACCACAACACACACACACACACACACACACACACACACACACACACACACACACACACACACACACACGTGCAGACGGCACACGTTTGTACCCATATATCAAACGACAGGCCTGCCTGCGGCGAACTCAACACGCATGCAAACACGTACACAGTGTGCGTGCGCAACCATGCGCGTGTGCATCTCTTGCATCATGCGTACGATATCTGTCTCCTACAGCGTACAGTGATTTAGTAGTAGTCTTCTTCTTTCTTTTGGTCTAGTGTTATCATCATTTAAGAATCATAGAATGTCAAGTGATCTGATGATGGATATTTTCATTCAGGTTCAAGTCCATACCGTAGTCACTGTCATTCAGGTTCAAGTCCATGCCATAGTCACTGTCATTCAGGTTCAAGTCCATACCATAGTCACTGTCATTCAGGTTCAAGTCCTACCATAGTCACTGTCATTCAGGTTCAAGTCCGTACCATAGTCATTGTCATTCAGGTTGAAGTCCATACCATAGTCACTGTCATTCAGGTTCAAGTCCATACCATAGTCATTGTCATTCAGGTTGAAGCCCATACCATAGTCACCTTCATTCAGGTTCAAGTCCATACCATAGTCACCTTCATTCAGGTTCAAGTCCATACCATAGTCACTGTCATTCAGGTTCAAGTCCATACCATAGTCACCTTCATTCAGGTTCAAGTCCATACCATAGTCACTGTCATTCAGAGTCCATACCGTAGTCACTGTCATTCAGAGTCTATACCATAGTCACTGTCATTCAGGTTCAAGTCCATACCATAGTCACTTTCATTCAGGTTAAAGTCCATACCATAGTCACTGTCATTCAGGTTAAAGTCCATACCATAGTCACTGTCATTCAGGTTGAAGTCCATACCATAGTCACCTTCATTCAGGTTCAAGTCCATACCATAGTCACTGCCATTCAGGTTGAAGTCCATACCATAATCACTGTTATTCAGGTTGAAGTCCATACCATAGTCACTGTCATTCAGAGTCCATACCATAGTCACTGTCATTCAGAGTCCATACCATAGTCACTGTCATTCAGGTTGAAGTCCATACCATAGTCACTGTCATTCAGAGTCCATACCATAGTCACTGTCATTCAGGTTGAAGTCCATACCATAGTCACTGTCATTCAGAGTCCATACCATAGTCACTGTCATTCAGAGTCCATACCATAGTCACTGTCATTCAGGTTGAAGTCCATACCATAGTCACTGTCATTCAGAGTCCATACCATAGTCACTGTCATTCAGAGTCCATACCCTAGTCACTGTCATTCAGGTTTATGTCCATGCACAAGATAGTAACACTGACGGGGACGTCTTTCCAAGGGGAGTGGAGGTTGAGGACCTAACGTTGACAGACCGCGAAAAGGGCACCTTTTATCTTCGTCGCCTGCGGGGATCGAACTTGCACGACCTAACTGCGCGCGCACATATTTGTGTGTGTGTGTGCGCGCGGTGTGTGTGTGTGTGTGTGTGTAATATACGCGTGCCCATGCGCACGGTGGCCATAGCGCGCATACCAGCTGTGTTGCGGATTCTGAGTGCGTGTGAAGGCCCCGTCGTATTCAGATTTTCCTAATGTATGTGCTATGTCGACAGTCAGCGATGATGGGGCTGGAGGTGGAAGAGGAAGTCCAACAATGGTCAGAATAGTTGCCCTCCACACCTGTTTGGGCGCACAGACCAGGTTGTACATGAGGGAGGGCAAAAAGGTGCAGCCCGAAATGAATGCAAAGCACGGCCAGGTATCGATCAGTTGTTCAGCCGGTGTGTACATGTCACTTGGCCTTGGGCGTGACGTGCGGAATAGTTTTCCCGTGACTCATACTCCTTCTACAGGAAAGGAGTGAGCAGCCCGCAAAACAGCTTTTAAGAAAACGAAGTGTCTCCCCGGAGTGAAACAGAAACGAGTGATTTTAAGTGGTCTTGTCAGTTTGAAAAGAACTCCTCGGGCGTCTTTGAAACTTAAAGTGATCGCGAATGCTGTCTTAATTCTTCTTTAGTCGTACAAGGTTGTTGAGTTTTTTTCTTCGGTCGTTGAGCCCCCCACCCCCACCCCCACCCCTTGTTGTGGTTTGAGACAAAACAGAGCTTTAGAATGTTTAGAGTGGAATGGAGGGGGTTTGGGGGGGGGGGGGGGGGAGCCGGGGGAGAGGCAGGGCGGGGCGGGTTTCTGTTTTGTGTATGTTAAGTGTTCAATTGATTTGTGTTTGTCAAGAGGGGAAGGGGATTGATAATAACCTGACATGATTACGACCTGATGAATGAATAGGGTGATGCCCTTTATCATTTGCCAGGTTCTTTCAAATGAACTTTTGTTCAGGTTTGAAATCCTCTCTCTCTCTCTCTCTCTCTCTCTCTCTCTCTCTCTCTTCTCTCTCTCTCTCTCACACACACACACACACACACGCACACACGCACGCACGCACGCACGCGCGCGCCTTAGTTTTGCCGGGCAGCAGAAAGCGTGGGAACGAAGAGGCCTGCCAGCAGGAGGTTGAAAACACAAAGCAGTCGGCCTCTTCCAGACATTCCTTTGCAGAAAGCCTGCCTCCAGGTGCAAACGACACCAGCAAGCGTTCAGTTCGCACGGTAGCCAGGTGATCAGACCCGCCAGCATCCCCCACCTCTCTATCTCCCGTCCCAACCGCAACACCACTCCTTTCCTTGTAAGCAGCACGGCACGGGAAGTTAAGGGGAACCGGGGAAGGGAACGAACGTACGGTGAAGAAATAGAAGAACCTGGCTGTGGGAATATAAATAGTTGAGACTTTGTGGTGAGAGAGGGTGGGGAGGGGGGTGGGTAGTAGAGACATCGGGGGGGGGGGGGGGGGGAGCAGGAAAGGGGCTAGGGAGGTCTCGTGTAGTCTCGACGAGGATGGGTTCATAGTCTGTCTTGAGTTGTTCGCCAGCTGCGTGATCGTGATGGTGAGGATGGGGGGGGGGGGGGGGGGGGGGGGGGGGGGGGAGGGTGAAGGGCAAGTGGAGCAGTCGAGGGAAGAGTCTTTTTGTCGTGCGTGTGTTGAGTAGGAGAGACTGACTCGCTTTTTTTTGTTTTGTTTTGTTTTTACGAAGGAGACTGGCGAACGCAGTGTACGCATGCATGCATGCATTCGGCCTCAATGTTCGTGAAGAAGAAAGTGAGATGTGTGGAGTAATAAACAGTGTGTGGGGGGGTGACCGTAGAGTTTGCGTGTGGTCCAAGTGGCGTGCATCAGAATCTGGTTTTGTGTGTATATAGTGTCTCACAGGCTATTGAAATCCTCGGATGTCCCAAAGAGTCGAGATCAGAATGCAATCGGCTTCGGGCGTTATAAGTGTGTGTGTGTGTGTGTGTGTGTGTGTGTGTGTGTGTTTATATTCCCATGTACACGTACCTCGTGGACTCATCATACGAACGTATTTAAAACAGCTTTTTTTTATGTTGTTATTGCTTGCTGGGGGGGGGGGGGGGGGGGTTTCTTTTTTTTTTTTTCTTTTTTGATACCATCCTCGCGTCGAAATGAACGATTACGCTTATTTCTCGTATCTTGACAGAAAGCCCGCTTTGTGTGTGTGTGTGTGTGTGTGTGTGTGTGTGTGTGTGTGTGAACATTCAGACTGTCTTGCTCGTGAATGCGGTCTTTGGCACCTTGGACACCAGTGCTGGCTGTGGCTTGACCCAGTCCTGTGCCTCGCGCCGACAAGTTTCAGCAGGCAAGCACAGCCACACGGACAGCGAGCGAGCTTGTAGCACCATACAACCAACAGTGGTAGCAGACCTGACTTCTTTGTCCGTTCCCCGCAGACTTCCAGGTGACCGAAGATAACAGCTGCCAGCTTTGTAACGCCAACAAGCTGACGTGCCAGAGCAACGAGCATTGACTAAGGAGAAGAGCGATGTTGGACTGATCATGAGACAGATCAGCCAGTCCAGTCCATTGGAACGCAGGGTACAGAATCAGACGACACAATCCCATCGTTCCAAGCAAACAGTCGGTGTTTACAGAGATAGGTAATAAAAGGGATGAATACCGCTGTGTGTGTTCATGCAGACTTCAAAGTGTGAGCATGGTCAATACAGGCCTGTTTTCAGTTGAGAATCAGGCCGTGCGACTGGCGTCACCTCGAGGCTCCTTGGAGCTAGCCATGGGGAAATGTGAAGTAGCAGCTGCATAGTTCAGTCTTAAGTTGTACCAGTGCATTGGCATACGGTTTGTAAGTTGTACCAGTGCGTTGACAGTTCGGTTTGTAACTTGTACCCTTGCATATGACAATGCGGTTTGTAACTTGTGCCAGTGCATATGACAATACCCGATTTCTATTTGCTGTGACTGCCAAGGCGCGCACGCCGCACAACTCACACACACGCACACGCACGCACGCGCGCGCGCGCTCACAACACACACACACACACACCATCCACACGCATTAACACCAATCCACATTGGCGATACGCCATAGACTTGTTTCTGTGACAGGTCACACACGTCCACAGCCGGAGATAACCTGGCCTACATAAGGCATGGCCCCCCAACAACCAAACCGATTCCGGGATACAATGTAAATCTGTTGGATGTGTGTCGACCTTGGCCTCCAAAATGAAGTATCTGCAGAAATTACCCATTCTGGCCTGGTTCGTGGTTTTCCCTTCATGACGGTGTAGGCCTGTCTGTTTCACCACGAACTACGATGTTCCCGTTTCGAACCTGCTGCGGGTGCGGGGTGTTTAGGGTGCTTGGTGGCGCAGCGGGGCGTCCTTGTGTGTCACAAGACTGTGCGTGGTCCGTGCTGTGGTGCAAACTAGTGTGGTGATGTGGTGGTCGTGTTCCATCGGCTGACCGTGTGGCCCGTGGTCACGGGTAGAGGGGGAATAAGGGATGAGCCTGAGGAGAGTGAGGAAGGGGATAAAAGTCAGGGGGGGGGGCAGCGGCTGATTTTCTATGCGGCCCCGTAAGTGTGCTGAGGCCCTTGTACACACACCGCGTCTCACAACCCCCCCCCCCCCTCCCCACCCACCCCTTCCAACCAGTTTTTCTCTCTCTCTCTCTACTCTCTCTCGCTCTCTCTCTCTCTCTCTTATCTATCTCTCTCTTGGGACTCTCTCTGTCTGCTGTCTCTCTCTCTCTATCTCTATCTTCTACTCTCTCTCACACACACTCACACACACAAACAAAACACACGCCACACACACACAGCACACACACATCAAACACGTGACCGGATCGTGTGTTTTTAATTTTTTTAGTGATGTTAACTTTGTGATGGTTTTTATGACAATAGGCTTATGCGTCGTTTCTGTGACATTTCCCAGTAAAGGCATAGCGAGTGTGTGCTTGACGTGTGGCACTGGGTGCTATTCGGTTATCTACTTTTTTTTTCATCTTTGGAAGATCCAAGATTAAAAGCCAGATAGTGTTGTGTGTGTGCCATCTGCTCACTGTGGGGGGGGGGGTGGGAGTGAAGTGGGAGAGAGCGGTGACATGGGCAAGGTCCACATTAATGATAGCTAAGCATTTGGAGTAATCCATGTAATGATTGGGCCATCTTTGGCTGTTTATTGGAAGTTTTTGGCACCTCCATCCATGCCCCTCCCCACCCCTCCCCCACCCCCAACCCCCGCATCCTGTTCCTATAGGCCTGGCAACCGAATAAAATAAAAGTAGGATTATAAAAAAGCCGACAAGGAAAAGAAAAACTGGGGGAAAACAGGGGTTGCTCTTTGGTGGAACTGTGTGGACATGGTGACATCCCTGGTCCTGTGTTCTTTGTCTGCCAAAAGGGAAGGAGGACATGTTACCATCAATACCCGGTGCACGGTTTGTCGGAATAAGCCAAATGACGATACAGAAGATTTCTACAGACAACCAAAGTGACCACCAGACAAGGTAATAAAAGAATGCATGATGGAAGATGAGTGAGCAGTGAGTTTGCTGTTCATGGTTGAGTCTTCCTGGAAAGGATTGGCCGGTTTTGCTTGGTCTGTCCCCTTTGTTCTGGATATGTTGGAGGGAATGGTATCAGAGGCAATATGTTCTTATTCAAGGATTTATTGTGTAGTTGGAGCAAAGAGTTTCAGTTCCTTATCTTGACGCCTCAAATTATGTTGTGACACTTTTTCCATCAATCACTTGTATCGGATGACGAGTCTGTCGGAATACCTTGATACATGTATTAGTGATGTTGGTAGTTAAAAGATGATTGTATGTCACATTACTCGTATAGTCATAGGTTGACGGCTACTGTACTCTGAAAATATGGGAATCACTTCCACAGGGGTTACTAATCATCTCCCTCCCCTGGGGTATGCTTTTATCGGGTACGATTAAAATCTGAAACAAATATCTAAGCTTGCTCCAAATACATTCCTTAGATACTTCTATGAAAACTGAAAATTTTTTAATTTTTATTTTACTCTGTGCCAATTCAATTACACATTTATATAATTCTGCAACTGTCTACTCCACACCTTCACTAGAGGGCATGTGTAAGGGGCCGCAGAATGAATATTAAGTTTATATGTCACTGGCGCCATGTGTTCCTGCCTGTCTTGGAATTGTTTTTGAGCGACGGCCACCCCACGCCATGGACTGGTAATGGTGCTGAGAGCTCCTTCATGCCTGGACTGGGTTGAAGGGTAGAATTGTCGGGCGAGGGGGCCCGGGGGGGGTTCTCGTCTTCTATTTGTCGGTGATGATGGTGCCTCACCAGGTCCTTAGGGGTCAGGCTGCCATCTGTTTGGGAATGTCCCGTCCAGGCTGCAGGTGTGTGGGGAATAGGCGAACGAGGGCTGGGTCAGGTGAGGCGGGAGAGGTGTAGGTGGCTGGTGCGTGTGTGGATGTGGCTGGGCCGTCCGGGAGAGGAGGCCTCTCGTGGAGGTGCCACTGGCGGTGGCAAATACGGTGCTTCGGGGGATGGGGTCGGCTCAGGTGGGGGAACTGGTGGGGTTGTAAGGGGTGTGGGGGAATGGATGCTCGTGTGTGCGTGGATTACGGGATGATATACTTCCGCAGGTGTGGCGTTTTCGTATGGTGACTCGCCCTGACACATCATAATCCGGTTATCAGTTACTGATGGTGTTTGGGCGGATCGTCCATCCACTATGCAGTGCGTTCCCACACGTTGAGGTAGTTTCCACGCAGGTTTTGCAGGTATACGTGGATCGCCTACCTTGTGAGAGGGATGGAGATTGTGTATGTTCACTCAGCGTTCATGTCCTGAGTGTGTCTCTTTCGCCAGGGCAGCTTTCCTCTGGGTCTATGAGGGTCCTCCAGGCTCATGGGGTGTGATATATGCCCAGAGGGATGGGGATTGCCATCACGCATGGGTATGCCCTTAAATGAACCTTTGAGGGGGATGTCTTGGTTAGGGAGCGATAGCTTGTCCTGTATTATGAATGGCCCTTTGGAATTGTCCACTTCCCCTTAAGAACCAGTTGGGCACATGTTGTCCACAAGCGGCCGTTTACTCGTTTTCACTGCCATATCAGCCGGATGTTTAGCTGGAGGAAGCCTACAGAAGTGATCCTGTGATGGACTCTCCAGGACTTCAGGAAATCTGTTGTTTTGACTGTAGTGAATCTGGGGGGTCCTCCGTCGCTGGTGAGTTCCTCTGGGATGCCAAAGTGGCATATGTTTCTCGAAGCGCGGGGTTGTGGCATCAGCTCCCGATTCGGTCTGTAGTCCATTGGCAATGGGATGTACCTGTCTCACCAATGACAACGGAGTCTGTGTTGTTGTATGTGAAGTAGTCCCACTGCTAACCATCTGGTTTGGGTAATTGGTTGGTAGCTGTTGTCTGATGGGCTGCTTGGGTTGGTTTGTGTCCATGCGGTGAACTGTGGGTGATCTCCTTCGGACACGGGTGATATCAAACCGTGATGAACTGGCTTATCAGAGTCTGTGCTCGGGTAAACATGAGTTGACAGCACTGGTGTGGCCGCATGGAGGTCTGCCGGATGGTTAGGGCGAGTCGGGATGGGGGGGGTGGAATGTACGACCCTCTGGCCCATCGAACAACAACCGTCAACAACTAGAGGAGCTACGGAACATGGGGAAGGGGACGCAGCAGTGTGGCTGGGACCTGTCTGCAGTTGGATGGATGCCCTCTTAAATGTGTGGACTCGAGCTGCCGGAAGGTGGGGTCGGATGGGTAGCTGTGGCCTCCTGCACCATGTCCCATGTAACAACTTGGCGAATGTCCAGGGCACACAGGGCGCAGCATGCAGCTTGTGTTTGTGGAGGGGTCATTTGCTTCATCCTTGGCTGTCTGCGTCTCTGAGGGTGTTTTCATGGCGCTCAGGGTTGACTAGGAAACCGTAGTTTAGTTCAGGCTGCCGAAAGGGTACCGCCCAAGCCGGGTGCTCAGGACTGATTCAGCTGGGTGTCATGGAAAGCGGCATCGGGGCCCCAGGTTCTTCTTGCCTGACAAGTACTCCACTTCTAAATCGGTTATGGTTAGGGTTTTTCTCTTTCAAGGTTTACGAGTCGTCTGGTGTGGATGTCTGCTAAGAGATGATCAGTAAAGATGTTGTAGAAGCGGTTTGTGGTCCGTGGGCAACTAAGAGGTCAGTGCCACCTAAGTTGTAGTTAACGTGTCCTGGTGGGTGGGCATATGCGACATGCTAGCGGCCTCGCCTTCAAGGGGAGCATAGCGGGATCTCAGCAGGTGTGGGTGATATCGGCTGCCGACCAGACACAGCTTCTTCCATCACGTACAGCATTTCGGGGTGTGTCAGGCGCTCAAGAGCGTGGTTTTTGGAGTAGGAAGAAGCCAATGGCCATCATTGGACAGTTCTGTGGCGAGGTCAGGTCGGGCAGTTGTGGGGTCAAAGAGTCTCAACTCCGTCTCTTCATCTCCTTTGATGATGGACTCCTTGGACTTCTGGGAAGAGCCGATCCAGTTCCTCCGTTACATCGAATGGGGTTTTGTAGGCCACAGCTAGAGTGCGATAAGGGTTTCTTCTGTTTCGCCATCGTGAAGCATAAGCTACTTGGTTCACCAAAGCCCAATCCACACTCTGGCGCCTGAAATGTTGAGGGGGTGGGGGTGGGGTTGTAGCGAATGGCGTCAAGGGATATGGGGCTTGGGCAGATGGTTTGTGGATAGAGGTGATTTGTGTAGCCCTGCAAATTGCATCAGTGTTGTCTTGGGGCAAATTGATTTTTCGTGGGATTTTGAGTGTGTTCCCATTGCGACAAACAGGTCTAGCCGCTGCAAGCTTAGGGATTGAAAGCAGACTCATTGTACGTTCGTGACCACATGCAGGTTTCTTACACACATTTGTCCTTGTCAGGGAATGGTCGGCTATGATGGCATCAAAACGCTGCGTAGTAGCACATTCGCCGCTTAGGCATAGGAAGCCTTGGGTTTGCAACTTTGTAACGGAATAGCGACCCCTTGGAGTGATGTGAAGGTGGTGATATGGCGGTGCCTCTGTACGAATTAATGGGGATTGACGTGGTACAATTCCATTGCAGTCTGTGACAGTCTTTATGGTGCATTGTGGCGCGGGGTAGGCGAGATTAAATGGGAAGGGTGGAACATGATGATTTTGCGTATCAGAGACTGTCTGGTTTTTTTGGGGGGGGGGTTGGAGGTCCACTGTGATCGCCGTGGAGGTGCAGCCGCTTTGGCAGTCACAACCATCGTGAGCACAAGTAACAGTGGGTATTGGGGTCAACACAGTTCTAGGACGCCTTAAGCGCTCATCTCGTTCCACGGGTCTGACTTCAACCTGGTCTTCTTGCCCAATGGATGGGACAAGTGCACGGATTGTGATGGCGACAGGCTTGGCATCGGGATTGACGTGGAGCTCAAGGGTTCCCTGACCTGCGGGGGTAGGGGGCTGATGTTCACTAAGTGTTGATGGTCGTTGCTGTTAATATATACATGGTGCCACTGTTTAAGGGCTCTACATGTCTTTCGTGGCGGATTAGGCCCGGGGGGGACTGTGGGGGCCGTGGGTGGTGGTTGTACTACTGCGCTTTGGGCAGAGCTTGTTGTCTCTACTGGTTCTATGATGAGGGTTCTGCCATGCAGCGTGGGCTTTTGGCTCTGGAACAGGGAATGTAGGGTGGAGTTATACGCCAAGCGCACTCCAGGACAATGTTCCCTTACAGAAGGATTGCCTTGGAGATCTGTTTGGAGACCTTTGCAGAATTGTTTTGGAGTCGATCAGCAGAGCCCGTCACATCGCAAGCTGTGATGGAGACAAACTATAGCACCCAGGTCTCCATCTAGATCCTGATCATTAGCACCCTTAATCTTGAGTTGTAACAGGGATAGGTCACTGTCCTCAATGTAGTTTGCGGGCAATGACAAGGGGCATGACGTACTATGGCAACCCGTATCTGGCAACCTGGATATGTTGGCAGACTTGTGTCTATGGGGGGTTTGTAAGGGGTCCCGAACGCGCATGTTCTTCTGGCAGCACGGACATTTGCACCGGCATGCATGGGTGGGGTTTGGACTGGACGGGGATATTCCAACTGGCCATTGAAGACGTGTATGATCTAGACAGATGGGGTTGGGTTCGTGATCTCGGATGTGTTCTTGTGTCGTTGTGGAAGAGCTGTTGTTGTGGTAGGCAAGCATGCTGGTCAAAAATGAAGGCGTTGTCATTGAAGTCGGGCCCTTGTGTTGGCAGCGAGTTCCTTTTGTGGGGGATTTGAGTCCGGCCTGTTTTTTGCCACCTACTCGAGGGTACTTCTGAGGTTCTGTCTCTATGAACCAGGTTGCTGCTCAGCTGGAGCTTTTGCTGCTGGGTTTAGTGAAAGTGCCCTTTACAGCACATTTGCCGCATAGATGCAGGCCTCACAGAGTTTTGATCTTGTGTGGCGTTTCATTTTTTGGCCCGTGTCCGGGACCGCCATCATGCCTACAACTTGGTCGGTGGACTAGTGATGGTTCTTGAGAGGTGGCAGCTGTTCTGTAACCTATTGCTGATATGGCACATCCAACTGCGCTTCTCGTTGCTTTGCTCCTCTTTGCTGCGCCACTTAGCTGACAATATCATCCTTAGGTTCCTATCAGTTTTGGGGTCCAAAGGTGGTAGACCCAGATGTTCAGGGATCATGCAATGCCTGCGAATGAGGTGGTCTTGATGATCTCATCGCTTTAGTCAAGACCACTGGTCGCAGTCCCGTTCCTCGACATGGGTTGCGGTTGATTGTTCTGGGCACAGGGAATGCTTTTGACCTCCGGAGTGGGAGAGGAATGTCCGGATTCTGTGCATGGCGGACTGGGTGTCTATTTTACTGAGAGGTAGGCGATGGACTAGAGTGCTCTCATCCTTCACAGCAAGCCGTTGATTGCGGCCTAAGAGGTCAGCTTCTGCCATATCTGCGACGGTTGCCACGAATATCACGCATTGTGGTCTGTGCGCACATACGAGTAACAGCAGTAGAACGCGCTGTGGCAATCATGGCTTCACTGATAGCTCCATGCAACGTTGTACATTCTCCATTGTCGGTGTGAAAGCATGACCACTGATCAGGATCAACATGGCCGGCGGCATATCTTTTTGGAGGCTGGTTCTGTTCAGCTTAGGTTGTGGATTTGGTCGGGTTGGGTCTGGTGGCGGTGTGCACTGTGGCGTTTTTTGTGGCATCTGAAGAGCCGTGTTAAGTGCCGCCCGCAATGGCCTATCCATGGTCTTGTAGATTCCTGTCACACCCTTTATCGGGAAAATTGTAAACGTGGCATGTTGGGTGTGATGCAGAGCTTAGCAGTTGAGGATCGCAGGGTGATTGCATGAGCTAGAATGAGATCAAGTCGAGACAGTGGCGTTAATAAGATGATTGGTAGTCCACATTCCTCGGTAGTCGAGTCATAGGATGACGGCCTACTGTATATGATTTATGGACACACTACCACAGGGTTACTATCTAGATAGTGATGGCAGTCTTCATGGGAGTTGATGATGACAGGTGATGATGTAACAGTGTTAACGATAATGTGCGTGTGTGTAAATGTGTGGGTGTAAGTGTGTGTGTTGAGAAAAAAGAGAAATTTCTTTTGTTATTTATTTATAGCAAGAACTCTTTCTGTATCACCTTTGCTTTTGTTTTTAATAATAAATTTAATATGCTATTTCTGCATGGCCAACTGCATGCATTTCTCCTGTTCCTGTTTAAAAGTATCCATTTTTCCAAAGTTGGAGTATGGCTGCATAATGGGGGATAATAAACGGTCATACACCCCAAACCCACTCCTTTGTTGGGTTAGGATGGGATTCATCCTTGCAGAATGTCAGAGGAGATCCTGCTTTTGCGTCACCTTGTTCATCACGTCTTTCTTTAAAATCTGTTATCGTCATGGTTAAAAGATACCCATCACCTGTTCTTGCCATCATTTGAAATATACTTTTTTGTTTGTTTTTGTGTGTGTGTGTGTGGGGTTGTGTTGTGTCTGACTGTAGTTGTAATCCCATAGTAGAACACCAAACCCTTAGTCTCGAGCCATTCCAACCACTACTATGCTGGCTCTCTTTTAAGATACTGTGCAGTGCTAAAACGGCTTGTTATATGCACTGAAGTTGCTGTGTTGCATGTAATCAGTGCTAAGGGCTTGAGTTTGGATCTGCCATGTATTCAGTGCTAGGGCTGGAGTTTGAGATCTGCCATGTATTCAGTGCTAGGCCTGGAGTTTGGATCTTGCCATGTAATCAGTGCTAAGGCCTGGAGTTTGGATCTGCCATGTAATCAGTGCTAAGGCTTGGAAGTTTGGATCTGCCATGATGTAATCAGTGCTAAGGCTTGGAGTTTGGATCTGCCATGTATCAGTGCTAAGGCCTGGAGTTTGGATCTGCCATGTAATCAGTGCTAAGGCCTGGAGTTTGGATCTGCCATGTAATCAGTGCTAAGGCTTGGAGTTTGGATCTGCCATGTAATCAGTGCTAAGGCCTGGAGGTTTGAATCTGCCATTGTAATCAGTGCTAAGGCCTGGAGTTTGGATCTGCCATGTAATCAGTGCTAAGGCTTGGAGTTTGGATCTGCCATGTATCGGTGCTAAGCTTGAGTTGGTCCCATCAGCACTGTAATGAATGTGTGCTTCATAGTGAAAGACAGTCTGCTCCAATCCTTTGATAACCTTCAATTTAAAGTCGTTGTCTCATTTGGTCTCTCAGATTGTGCTGAGTCGTTTTCAAATATGAAAACTTTGACAATTGAATTGTTTTCCTCTCTCTCTCCTCTCTCTCTCTCTCTCTCTCTCTCTCTCTCTCTCTCTTCTCTCTCTCTCTCTCTGTCCCTTCCTCCCTCTTTCTGTCTCATCCCAAAGTAGACTCCATATTTGCCAGATGTCTCTCTTCCCAGACATCCTTGATCATCAAGTCATTTTCTTAGCTGTGGCACATCTATCAGTCAGTTTAGGAAAGCATTTGATAGTAAAGGTGAGGCTGGCAGGAAGTTGGAGGAGGGGTGAGAATGAGGGGTGGAAAAAGGGAGGGTAGGAGAGGGATTGGGCAGGAGGGAGGGGGCACAGAATGAAGAATGGCTTGACGGTTGGTCCACCAGTCTGAGCATTTTTATTGCAGGATGAATGGTACACTGCTGTTCACTTTGAACTATGTTACCAACCGCATGATGTGCATGACACTGCTTTGTTGTCTTTGCATTTGGATCTGTTGGACACACACATAGGCACGCACACACACGCAACGCACGCACGCACACACACACACACATACATACACACACACACACACACACACACACACACACACACACCACACACACACACACACACACACACACACACATACAAGGAGGTGCACTGCATGTCCACTTTCTCACGGACTCGGACACACACACACACACACACACAACACACACATACACACACCACACACACACACACACACACACACCACACACCACACACACCACACACACACCACACACACACACACACACACACACACACACACACACACACACACACACACACACACACAACATACACAGTGACAAACACACACACACAGTGACACACACACACACACAACACACACACACACACACACACACACACACACACACACACACACACATATGCACACAACAACTCTCTCTCTCTCTCTCAACACTATGTATGTGCATGCGCAGATGCACACAGGCGCACACAAACAGGTCGCACACAGAGAGACTTGCGCACAGGATACATGCATGCACACACGCATGCACGTACACAAGTCTCACACATACAGGCACACATTCACACAGACACGAGCTCTTGTTAACACGCACACACACACACACACACACACACACACACACACACACACACACACACACAACACACACACACACGCATACACACACACACACACACACACACACACACACACACACACACACACACAATTAGAATTAGCCCAATATGCAGATGACATATGCATATGGATGAAAGTGACATTAAAAAAAGGTACATCTGTCAGATCACAAAATTATATTAAAAAGTTATATCAAAAAGAATTAAATACCTTTTCTGCTTATATGACTGAAAAATGGTTTGCAAATATCAACTGAAAAAACACACATGATGTTATTTAATACTGGATCTGATCCAGTTAATATGCCTTCATTTCAAGTCAGCGGCATACCCATCAAATATACAAAAATAGTTAAATTCCTTGGAGTGAATTTAACATCAAAGTTGTCATGGAATTTTCATATTGAGCATATTCGACAAAAGCTCGAAAAACTTTAAATCTATTAAAGATTATTAGTAAGCACGCTTGGGCTCAGGATACAGTTACTCTTTTGTACCTTTCTACTGCACTGGTTAGATCAAAATTAACGTATGCACAAGAGGTGTTCTTCAGTGCACCCAAATACTTACTGAAAAAACTTCAGAGTATTGATTCCAAAGCATATAAGATAGCCATGGACTACCAGTCCATGCCTCTTGTACAAAAGCATACAGCGCTGCTGGGATATTACCACTGGAAGAATATAGGAATCTCGCATGCACCAAGTTTGTTATAAGAAGTTATACTGTAGACAACAATATAAGCTCTGAAATAAATATTAAATCGGACACTGATTTTCCCCAAAAGGGCAAAAAATATTTCATCTCAAACGACTCTAAGAACATATACTTCCTCGATTTTAGAATCCTCAGATATCAAACTAACATCTATTGCAAAAAGATCTGTTGTGTCTCCTATCCCTCCCTGGAAACTAATATGAGCACATTTTGATATTGAGCATACAGATTTAACAAAGGCTGAAAATACCAATTTGTTGTTATCCAATATTAAAATGCATTTGCATATCACTATTCCAACCATTCAAGATATACACTGATGGATCATTAATCAATGAACATGCAGGGTCAGCATACATTATCCCAGGCCTTAACAAGAAAAGTCTTATTATCTTGGAAAGAACAAATCTATATTCACTGCTGAGTTAACTGCTATAATTATGCTTTAAAGTTTGTTGTTGATTACCCTCAAAATTTATTTAAAGTTGTTTTATGTGTAGATTCCAAGTCAGTTCTTACTGCAATGAAGAATTTTAAATTAAAAGTTCGACCTGAGATGATCACTGAAATAAATAATTTAGTACATTTCCTCTCAGTCAGAGACACTGAAATAACATTTCTTTGGGTGCCCTCCCACTGTGGGTTATATTATAATGAAAAGGTTGATGTTCTAGCAAAGAGAGGAGCAAAAACGATCATCAGATTCGCATTTTCTAAACTTCTCTTTGTCAGTGCAAGAGTGCTATACTTTGATAGAAAAAGTACAATTTTCTAATTTTCATTTGATAGAAAGAGAAACTGGGTGCTTTGGTTTACACCATGAAATGAAAAACATTCATGAAAAGTTAAGTAAGTTCGATCAAAATATTTATCGTAGACGACAGATAAGTTCCTTGATCTGTAGATGGAAATTGGATTGTTTTAAGACAAAGTATGTCAAAAATGTACATTGTATATGTGGTCATAGCATATCAAATGATCATATTCTGTTGTGTAACTTAATGAAAAAATTCATTCCAAATACGTCTGTACAGCCTATTCAAAATGTTTTCCTGTCAGCAAGTGAAACATATCTTTTCTTTATGCGCTTAGCTAGAAGTCCAATTGGCAAATACCTATAATAGATAATAGTCAGTGGTGAGATGAGACAAAAGAGTTATATGTTTGGGTTTTTGTGTGTGTGTGTGTGTGTGTGTTTTTTTTTTAAATTTTTTTTAAATCTGTGATTAAGTGGTTTTTCTATTTTTGTGTTATAGATGTAGATAAGTTAATTATTTTGACTCGTTGTATTAACCTTTTTTTCCCGGTCCCGATCTTTTTTTCCCCCGTCTAATATCACGTTATGTGGAAAGACGTAAAACAAAACAACAACAACAACACACACACACACACACATTGTTTGTGTCACACTGTCAGTGCATGTCTCCATATCTTGAGTGCTATTATTCAATGAGCTTTGTTTTTGATTTGTTTTGTTTTTTGTGTAC
Organism: Conus ventricosus; assembly: GCA_018398815.1. Lineage (NCBI taxonomy): Eukaryota > Metazoa > Mollusca > Gastropoda > Neogastropoda > Conidae > Conus > Conus ventricosus. Next base: position 58,676 of record CM031600.1, read on the forward strand.
CCTGAGGACAGAAAATGACTGGCCATGTTCGACATGCAAAATATGTGATCCTGAAAGAGCACAGTCTCCTTGTCTACAGCTAATGCAGCCAGTTATTAATGGAAATGAAAATTATCACACCATGCAGATTGCTAATTGGATGAAGGACATTAACATGTGGCTGACAGCTGAGGGTAGGCGAAAGCAAGACTACAGTTGTTGGTGATTGTACAGAACAGCCTTACCAGATTACTAGAGCAGGCATATGTTTGTGCTGTTTGCATTTTGTAAGCCACACAACCATAGGCAGACGTTTATATCAATACAGTTATATGGAGAAAAGTGGTGTCTGTGGCAGTTAGTGATGAATGCATCTGTTTCAGCCTTCTAAACTTGATGACCTTCATGCACTCTGTCTGTGTGTCTGTCTCTGTCTCTGTCTCCATCCATCTCTCTCTCTCTCTCTCTAACTAAAGCGCTGAACATACTTCCTCTGAATAGGCAATTGGAATTCAACAAGGCATCATTTATGTTTACAATCTTGACAGATACTATGCCATGTTATGTCAATGCCCTTTTTACAAGATCGAACAGCTTTTCTGGCTCGACGAAATTCCTTCTTCCCTACCCACGCATTGATCTATAGATCTATACAAAACAAGCCTAGCTTACTCTCGACCATATGTCTGGAACTCACTTCCACCGAATCTACAAAACATGAATACTTAAAACCTTTCAAGGAACATTTGCATAAACATTTTATGTCTCAGTAGTTAAATTATTCGATTACAATGATTAGCGTCCATTCGCTAAGTCTTCTGTGAACCATACTTTGAATAAATCGTCTCAACATAAAACCTACTCCGTTAAAATCGCTCATCCCCACTCCCACTCTGTCTACCATCCCTTTTCTCCTCCCCCTACCTACCATTCTCTCTTCCCCACCCTCCTCTGACCTCTCTCTCTCTGTCGTTTTTTTGTTTGTCTGTTTGCTTGTAAGTTTCCTTTTGTTTTACCATCCCCCATCTCATTAGTGCTTTTATGAGCAGTTTGCTTATCATTGTAGAATTAGATTATCATGTTGGTATGTTGAATTGTCTGTATGAATGACATGTGCTGAAATAATGTATGCATGACAAGTACAGATTGTAAGACTAGGCTTTGGCCTAAAATCTTCATCCTTGGGTATTAAAGATCAATCAATCAATCAATCAATCTCTCTCTCTCTCTCTCTCTCTCTCTCTCTCTCTCTCGCTCTCTCGCTCTCTCTCTTTTTTGTCTGTCTATCCCCCCCCCATCTCTCTCTCTCTCACTCATGTGGTCAAGTAGATAAGATTATGTTGCCTATAGCCCAGCCGACGGCAAAGGGCCACATCAGGGCTATATATGTGGTCTGGTGGCCTGGTGGACAATACATGGAACTTGGAAGAGAGAAATTCTCTGGCCTATAGTTTTCATTTTCATGAAGAGAGAATCCTTGGCCCATGGTTTTCATTTTCACGAAGAGAGAAATCCTTGGCCATAGTTTTCATTTTCACAAATGGAGAAATCCTTGGCCCATAGTTTTCATTTTCATTAAGAGAAATCCTTGGCCCATAGTTTTCATTTTCATGAAGAGAGAAATCCTTGGCCCATAGTTTTCATTTTCATGAAGAGAGAAATCCTTGGCCCATAGTTTTCATTTTCATGAAGAGAGAAATTCCCTGGCCCATGGTTTTCATTTTCATGAAGAGAGAAACCCTGGCCCATAGTTTTCATTTTCATGAAGAGAAATCCTTGGCCCATAGTTTTCATTTTCATGAAGAGAAATCCTTGGCCCATAGTTTTCATTTTCACAAATGGAGAAATCCTTGGCCCATAGTTTTCATTTTCATGAATAGAGAAATCCCTGGCCCATAGTTTTCATTTTCATGAAGAGAGAAATCCCTGGCCCATAGTTTTCATTTTCATGAAGAGAAATCCCTGGCCCATATGTTTTCATTTTCATGAAGAGAGAAATCCCTGGCCCATAGTTTTCATTTTCATGAAGAGAGAAATCCTTGGCCCATAGTTTTCATTTTCATGAAGAGAAATCCTTGGCCCATAGTTTTCATTTTCATGAAGAGAAATCCCTGGCTGTTGTTTTCATTTTCATGAAGAGAGAAATCCCTGGCCCATGGTTTTCATTTTCATGAAGAGAGAAATCCCTGGCCCATAGTTTTCATTTTCATGAAGAGAAATCCCTGGCCTGTGGTTTTCATTTTCATGAAGAGAGAAATCCCTGGCCATAGTTTTCATTTTCATGAAGAGAGAAATCCCTGGCCCATAGTTTTCATTTTCATGAAGAGAGAAAATCCCTGGCCCATAGTTTTCATTTTCATGAAGAGAGAAATCCCTGGCCCATAGTTTTCATTTTCATGAAGATGAAGAGAGAAATCCCTGGCCCATAGTTTTCATTTTCATGAAGAGAGAAATCCTTGGCCCATAGTTTTCATTTTCATGAAGAGAGAAATCCCTGGCCCATAGTTTTCATTTTCATGAAGAGAGAAATCCCTGCGCCATAGTTTTCATTTTCACAAGGTAGTTTTCATTTTCACAAAGAGAGAAATCCTTGGCCCATAGATTTCATTTTCATGAAGAGAGAAATCCCTGGCCCATAGTTTTCATTTTCATGAAGAGAGAAATCCTGGCCTGTAGTTTTCATTTTCATGAAGAGAGAAATCCCTGGCCCATGGTTTTCATTTTCAATTGCAACTTTTTTTGTTGGTGGTCCAACTCTTTTTTCTTTTTTTTCAGACGACATTAATGCAATGCACTTTTACTATAAGTATCCGGGAAAAACAATCCCATAAGAAGTTGGCCCTTGCAAAACTGTACAAATTGTATCCTAACCCTTGCACAGTTGGGAAAGTAGCTAAACTCAGCAGGACAGGCTTACTACTGCAGGCCACTAAACCTGACAGCACACTTACAAGTATCATGAAAGGCTGCAAAAATCAAACAAAACATTGAATGAAGTTCTGTCTCTTTTGCTGTTCTTTGCTGAAACCCTGATGCTATGATGAATGAAAGACGATCTCTCCGCTTGAGCCTGAGTATATCTCATTTTGTCATTGTCTTTGAATTGTACCCTTGCCGATGCAGAACAGGCTGACTGTAAGAACAGTGGTGTCAAAAGGGGTTTATTTAACAATAACATACCAAGTATGACTTGAGGCACCATACTATGATAATGTGCTGTTTCTGGGAAGGTAAGGCCAAAGGTCACTGCTTTCCAGAGAAGTCTGTTGTGACGATAAAATGTAATACACTGTGAAAGTTGAGTGATTCCTCTGTAGGTCATATTGATAGCAGTAGAAGCAACAGTAACAGAATACCTCAGTGAACCGTTCCCTATCTCTTTTTTTCCCCAGGGGTTCCACTGACTTTTTAGTTTATGCGTCAAGAACGCACGCCTCCGCAAAAATTGCGTTAGCGCTGAAAAAAATGAGTTACAAAGTAAACTGTACTCACTCCCGTCAAAACAGCTCTGAATCACGCGCCTTACACACGCTGAAGTGCAGAGCAGCTCATAACGTATTCCGATTGGAAGATGGCACCACCGCAGACGCGGGAAAGATTCCATTTTATTTCGAGGGGAGAAAGGATGAGGCGTTTGGAACATTCTTGATCTAGCAAAAAGTCAGCGAGTGCCACAGAGTAAAATGTGCACGCACTATCACTAATTGGCGGTGTGTCAAGCAGTCTGCTGTAGGTCTGTGCCGTGTTTTGCCCCTCTGACATAGGCTTGCGGTTGAGAACAGGGTCCTGGGAAAATTGCGTCGCTAAACGCACGGGCCGCGAAAAAAATGCGTAGGAAGGCAGAAAAACGCAATAATTACGCAAAATTTTTGCAATAAATGGAACCCCTGTTTCCTGTGTGGTGTTGTTTCTGTCGGCTGTTTTAAGATGATGACAGTGATATACTTTTTTACTGTTATTCATGAACTTGCTTATGGTTGGACTCTTCACCTTATTTCTGTTGATATTCACAACAAGTTATTCATCTTGCAATCATGCTGTACACTTTTCAGATCACTTCTGTACATTTTTCAGTTGAGATCTCTTCTTCAATTTTTTTTTTTTAGATAAATAGGTAGATAAGATAATGTTGCTTATAGCCCAGCCGACCGCAAAGGGCCACATCAGGGCTGTAAATAGGTAGATAGATATAGATGTATATAAATAGATTTTTTCCAGTGTGGTTTATGTTCCCATTACACAAAGTTCTTCATCACTATTAGCTTGGAGGAGACTGTGCTATGCAGGATACATACATGCTTGGAGGAGACTGTGCTATGCAGGAGACATACATGCTTGGAGAAGACTGCTATACAGGATATATACATGCTTGGAGAAGACTGCTATGCAGGTTACATACATGCTTGGAGGAGACTGCTATGCAGGATACATACATGCTTGGAGGAGACTGTGCTATGCAGGATACATACATGCTTGGAGGAGACTGTGCTATGCAGGATACATACATGCTTGGAGGAGACTGTGCTATGCAGGATACATACATGTTTGGAGGAGACTGCTGTGCAGGATACATACATGCTTGGGAGGAGACTGCTATGCAGGATACATACATGCTTGGAGGAGACTGCTGTGCAGGATACATACATGCTTGGAGGAGACTGCTGTGCAGGATACATACATGCTTGGAGGAGACTGCTATGCAGGATACATACATGCTTGGAGGAGACTGTGCTATGCAGGATGCATACATGCTTGGAGGAGACTGTGCAATGCAGGATACATACATGCTTGGAGGAGACTGTGCTATGCAGGATACATACATGCTTGGAGGAGACTGCTATGCAGGATACATACATGCTTGGAGGAGACTGTGCAATGCAGGATACATACATGCTTGGAGGAGACTGTGCTATGCAGGATACATACATGCTTGGAGGAGACTGCTATGCAGGATACATACATGCTTGGAGGAGACTGTGCTATGCAGGATACATACATGCTTGGAGGAGACTGCTGTGCAGGATACATACATGCTTGGAGGAGACTGTGCTATGCAGGATGCATACATGCTTGGGGGAGACTGTGCTATGCAGGATACATACATGCTTGGAGGAGACTGTGCTATGCAGGATACATACATGCTTGGAGGAGACTGTGCTATGCAGGATACATACATGCTTGGAGGAGACTGCTGTGCAGGATACATACATGCTTGGAGGAGACTGTGCAATGCAGGATACATACATGCTTGGAGGAGACTGGTGTGCAGGATACATACATGCTTGGAGGAGACTGCAATGCAGGATACATACATGCTTGGAGGAGACTGTGCAATGCAGGATACATACATGCTTGGAGGAGACTGTGCAATGCAGGATACATACATGCTTGGAGGAGACTGTGCAATGCAGGATACATACATGTTACACACACACCATGGTGTATGCTGTGTGATGAGCATTCAGCAGTAATTTGATTTGAAGAGATCTGCTGGGAATTGCACATTATGATTAATTCAGTTGGTTCATGTTGCGTATAGCCCAGCCGACGGCAAAGGGCTATACCAGGGATGTGACCTCGTTGAAGACAACACTCAATAGTTTACAAGGAAAAAAATGCACGTGTAACCCATTAAAACAGATGTTCAAAAACATGCTGGGAATTCATTAAAGTTTTCTTCTGTGAAATCTTAGATCAAATGAAAGAAAATGTTTACATTTTCCAGAAACTCCAAAATCATGTTAGGTGGGACATCTCTGAACAAGATTTTCATGGAGTATGCTGTAAAGTGTTTATGTCTAATCCAACAACATGTAAGAATGTTTTAAACTAAGACATGAAAGCTATACAGCAGCATCATTAAAGAACTTCGTCAAAAACATTCATCCAGATATAATCCTTACCTACATATCAGCATATTTTACCTGTAGGACTGTATGTCATCTGGAATGACTTTTTTGTTGTTGTTGCTTTGACAGTTGACGGTAGATTCTGCTTTAACCCCAGATTTTTTTTCTGGTGTTTGTGTGTGTGTGTGTGTGTGTGCATGCATGCGTGCGTGCGCGTGCCTTTGTGCATGCTTAGTCTTGTTTTCCCATTTTGAACAGTATTTACAACCATGACATGATCGGTGTGATCTGTTGGGCTATAAACTATGTGCAATGAATTGATGGTTCCTGTGTGCACTGTTCATGACACAGAATGACCTTGGAAGACAGCGGCGGGGACTGCAAGGAGGAGGACAATGCCCCGCTACCCTCCGTCACCACCCCAGCCCCCAAAGCAGTGATCCACCCGTGTGTGGACCCACCTCTGTGTGACAACTGCCAGCGTCTGGATTTGTCCTTCTTCGACCCCATGTGCGCTGGATGCCGTGACATTCTCAACAACCCCACCACGTCGGTGCCAGAAGTGTTTGCCATTCTTCGCCAGTGGACACCACAGACACAGCAAAGCTTGGGGCTGCTTGTGGATGAGGTGATGTCTGGTGTGTCAAGGACTGGGACGATGTGCATGGCTGTGGGAATGTGTGTGGGACTGCAGATTGGGCGGATGAGGTGATGTCTGGTGTGTCAAGGACTGGGACGATGTGCATGGCTGTGGGAATGTGTGTGGGAATGCAGATTGGGCGGATGAGGTGATGTCTGGTGTATCAAGGACTGGCAGGATGTGCATGGCTGTGGGAATGTGTGTGGGAATGCAGATTGGGCGGATGAGGTGATGTCTGGTGTGTCAAGGACTGGGACGATGTGCATGGCTGTGGGAATGCAGATTGGGCGGATGAGGTGATGTCTGGTGTGTCAAGGACTGGCAGGATGTGCATGGCTGTGGGAATGTGTGTGGGAATGCAGATTGGGCGGATGAGGTGATGTCTGGTGTGTCAAGGACTGGGACGATGTGCATGGCTGTGGGAATGCAGATTGGGCGGATGAGGTGATGTCTGGTGTGTCAAGGACTGGGACGATGTGCATGGCTGTGGGAATGTGTGTTGGACTGCAGATTGGGCTGAGGAGGTGATGTCTGGTGTGTCAAGGACTGGGACGATGTGCATGGCTGTGGGAATGTGTGTGGGAATGCAGATTGGGCGGATGAGGTGATGTCTGGTGTGTCAAGGACTGGGACGATGTGCATGGGTGTGGGAATGTGTGTGGGAATGCAGATTGGGTGGTTGAGGTGATGTCTGGTGTGTCAAGGACTGGGACGATGTGCATGGCTGTGGGAATGTGTGTGGGAATGCAGATTGGGTGGTTGAGGTGATGTCTGGTGTGTCAAGGACTGGCAGGATGTCCATGGCTGTGGGAATGTGTGTGGGAATGCCGATTGGGTGGTTGAGGTGATGTCTGGTGTGTCAAGGACTGGCAGGATGTCCATGGCTGTGGGAATGTATGTGGGAATGCAGATTGGGTGGATGGAGTGACGTCTGGTGTGTCAAGGACTGGCAGGATGTGCATGGCTGTGGGAATGTGTGTGGGAATGCAGATTGGGTGGATGGGGTGTGGATAGCAGTGGAAGTGTGGATTGGTGTCAAGAGAAGAATTGACCATATTTGTCAGATCATTTGGGGGGGGGGGGGGGGGGGAGGGATGGGGTGTACGTTGGGAAGGTTACAGGTGCAGAGAAGGGGCACAACTGTGGGGATGTTTGAGGGGAGGGGAAGGAGGAGGCTATGATGACACTACATATGTGGCCAGCCAGTTCTTCATGGAGTGATGGTAGGAAAAGTGGTATTGATGAACAACAAAAACTTGCCTGTATCCCCCACCCCTCTCCCTTCCTCAGGCCGTTTTCTTCCTGCAGGTAGATTTGCTGGCAAAATGTAATGCTGTAAAAGTGAGACTCATCATGGAAGGATGGGCACTATGGTGGATGGCAGCTACCATACTGCAACAAAATCACACCCAGGGGAGAGGTGGGTGGGGGGGGGGGGGGGGGGCAGAAGGAAAGAAAAAAATAACGCCTTGCCATCCATTCCTGTCCAGATCCAACCAGAAGTTAGAACGGACAGTTTGATGTCTCAGCATTTCAGCTTTTGAACTGGTGGTGCAACAGCTGTGCCAGATACTGTGCTCCAGGTACTGGAGGGATGAGAATGTGTGTTGGGACCACATGATGGGGACAGGAGATGTGTAGCTGTACAGAGGATGCTTTGCAAATGGAACATTTGTTGGGAAATAACATGGTGGGGGTGGGGGGTTGGGAAGGGGATTCACAGCTTTGTGAATGTTTTGGAGGCTGGAGTGTGTGATGGGAAAGTATGTTTTGGAGCAGGTATATGCACATTGTGGGAACATTTGAAGAAGGTGAGAATGCCAGTTGGGATCACATGATTGCGGGAGAGGGGGGGAGCAATGGCTGTAGGGATGGTTTAGGGATGGGAATGTGTATTGGAGAGAGGGAATCTCTCTCTCTCTCTCTCTCTCTCTCTCTCTCTCTCTCTCTCTCTCTCTCTCTCTCTCTCTCTCTCTCTCTATCTTAATACAGTCTTTACGGTTAGAAACGCGACACGGCCGCTCCAAAATGTTGCAATATTTGGAAAATCCGACATAGCCTGGCAGGTTATTGTACAAACTGCAAAATGTGTCTGAGTGCAACTAGGCCTTTTGTGTTCTGATCACGAAAAAGCCGGGCAGATCACTTTGTCACGGACGGAGTTATGGCCCTGTCCCCAAGTTGCCGCATTTTCACCTTACTCGGCAAAGTGCCACTGTGTCGTTAACTGAGGTCAGATTCACGTGAAAATTGTGTCCTCGTGAAAAAGCAGAGGACACACTACAGGTGAGTAAAATGCAAAGCCACAATGTTTGGTGTCAGTGGGTAAAAAACAACTCGCAAAAAAGGTTACTTTCTCCCTCAACACCACAACACCAAAGGATGCCGAGTATGACGTCACCTGAGTGCTGGCGAGCCATCGGCATGTTGGAGGCTGGAAACAGAGTGCAAGACGTCGCTAGGGCGCTAAATGTGCACCGGTCGAACATTTATCGTCTTGCAAATCGCCATCAAGCCACTGGGACTGTTCGTGATGCCCCCAGACCTGGTCGGCCACGCGTCCTCACTGCTCGCCAGGAGCGATATGTGGTGCGTAGCTTCAGGGCAAACCCTTTCCAAAGTGCCTCTTCAGTGGGACGACAGATTCATGGACCCGGCAACAGGGTAATTCGCCCCAGCATCATCCTGCAGCTTCTCAGACGCCACCAGCTGTACTGCCGCCGACCCTACCATGGTCACTATCTGTCGCCACAGCATCGTGATGCCCGCTTGAATTGGGTTCACAGGCACAGGAACACAAACTGGAGAACTGTCGTGTTCAGCGACGAGGTTCGATTCTGTCTGGATCCGATTGACAGGCGTGTTCACATGTATCGTCCTCGTTGCCAGCGCTTTGCTGGTCAGTACGTGCAGCAGCACAACCTGTGGGGCGGCCAGTCCGTCATGATGTGGGGGGCAATGTGTGGCAACAGACTCATTGGACCAGTGTTCTTCAACCTGCAGCCAGGTCGTGGCGGTGGAGTCACTGCCCTTCGCTACATAGCACAGGTCCTGCGCCCTATCGTAGTGCCCTTGTTTGCAAGACGCCGCCAATATGTTTTCCAGCAAGACAACGCCCCGGCCCACAGAGCACAGGTCACACAAGCCTTCCTTCAGCAGAACAATGTCCAGATGATGGACTGGCCTGCTCTAAGTCCAGACTTGAACCCTATCGAACAGTTGTGGGCCTTCCTGAAACGCCGCATCAACGAGCAGCCCAACCGCCCTCACAATGCTGTGGCTCTGAGACGGGAGATCCAGCGTCAGTGGAACCAAGTCCCTCAGGCCTTTCTTGATCGACTTGTCAACTCCATGCCAAATCGGTGCAATCTCACCGTGATTGCTGGAGGTGGCCACATCCGATATTGAGGCCTTTGCGCGGGTGCCTGGATCCCAAGGGCGAAAACTCTTGAAAACTTTACAGTGACAGTACGTGCTTAGTTTTATCTGAAAAGATCAAATTTCAATCAATGCTATGCAAAAAACCGCTTTGAAATATGTCTACTGTGAATGAAATGGTATCATATTAAAGTTTTCGTTGCAATTTGCCTCTTGATTTTGTCGCGTTTCTAACCGTAAAGACTATATATAGATGTGTGTGTGTGTGTGTGTGCACATAGATATATTTATATCTTTGTATATACACGTAATGGTTAGAGTGTTTTAGGGGGAAGGAATGTGTCCTTGGACCATATGAAGAGGAAGGGAGATGTGCATAGCTGTGGGGACATTTTGGGGATGGCAACATATGTTGTGAACTCATGTTGGGAGGAAATATGAAGAGAGCAGATATTAGGGGGAGGAGAATGCATAATAGGGAGGGGAGACATACATAGTATTGAGTATTTGAGATGGGGCACTTTAGGGGGGGGGGGGGGGGGTGGAAGGGGGCAGTGGAAGGGGGGCAGGAGAGGGTGTGTGTTAGAGAGAAAAGTTGTCAGTTTGAAGATGGGAACACAAGCTGGGGAGGAGAAATACAGGCATAGATATGGAGGGAGGATGAGACAGGGGGAAGGGGTGGGGGGTGGGGAGTGGAAGCGGCGCAGGAGAGGGTGTGTGTTACAGAGAAAAGTTGTCAGTTTGAAGATGGGAACACAAGCTGGGGAGGAGAAATACAGGCATAGACATGGAGGGGGGGTGAGACAGGGGGAAGGGGGGGTGGAAGGGGGGCAGGAGAGGTGTGTGTTGCAGAGAAAAGTTGTCAGTTTGAAGATGGGAACACAAGCTGGGGAGGAGAAATACAGGCATAGACATGGAGGGGGGTGAGACAGGGGGAAGGGGGGGGGGAGTGGAAGGGGGGCAGGAGAGGGTGTGTGTTACAGAGAAAAGTTGTCAGTTTGAAGATGGGAACACAAGCTGGGGAGGAGAAATACAGGCATAGACATGGAGGGAGGATGAGACAGGGGGAAAGGGGGGGGGGGGGGAGTGGAAGCGGCGCAGGAGAGGGTGTGTGTTACAGAGAAAAGTTGTCAGTTTGAAGATGGGAACACAAGCTGGGGAGGAGAAATACAGGCATAGATATGGAGGGAGGATGAGACAGGGGGAAGAGGGGGGGGGGGGGAGTGGAAGGGGGGCAGGAGAGGGTGTGTGTTACAGAGAAAAGTTGTCAGTTTGAAGATGGGAACACAAGCTGGGGAGGAGAAATACAGGCATAGACATGGAGGGAGGGTGAGACAGGGGGAAGGGGGGGGAGTGGAAGGGGGGCAGGAGAGGGTGTGTGTTGCAGAGAAAAAGTTGTCAGTTTGAAGATGGGAACACAAGCTGGGGAGGAGAAATACAGCATAGACATGGAGGGGGGGTGAGACAGGGGGGGAAGGGGGGGGGGGGAGTGGAAGGGGGGCAGGAGAGGGTGTGTGTTACAGAGAAAAGTTGTCAGTTTGAAGATGGGAACACAAGCTGGGGAGGAGAAATACAGGCATAGACATGGAGGGGGGGTGAGACAGGGGGAAGGGGGGGGGGGGGTGGAAGGGGGGCAGGAGAGGGTGTGTTAGAGAGAAAGTTGTCAGTTTGAAGATGGGAACACAAGCTGGGGAGGAGAAATACAGGCATAGACATGGAGGGAGGGTTGAGACAGGGGGAAGGGGGGGGGGGAGTGGAAGGGGGGCAGGAGAGGGTGTGTGTTGCAGAGAAAAGTTGTCAGTTTGAAGATGGGAAACACAAGCTGGGGAGGAGAAATACAGGCATAGATATGGAGGGAGGTGTGAGACAGGGGGAAGGGAGTGGGAATGCAAGTGGTGTGTATGTGTGGTGGTGTCTCTGCCTGATATTTATTAATTGTGAAAGTTATGTGTAGTACTTGTGTATGTGCATGAGAGATAGAGAATGCAGTGAGATAGACTAGCAGTGCAGACTCTCACTCCTCTGTCTTGGCTCTGTATTCATCTTTTTCTGTCGTTGTCCCTGTCTGTCCTTCCTGCAGTGTGTTCTGTCAGTCTTCTCTCTCTCTCTCTCTCTTCTCTCTCTCTCTTCTCTCTCTATCTCTCTTCTTCCTTCCCACACCCTACTTCCACCCAACCACTCATCATCCTTTGTGTGCATGTGTTGTGAGCTTGCATCAGCATGTAACTTTGTATGCCTTCTTGCACTATTGGCCATCTTCTTCAGAGCAGAAAGTCATCTTAGCGATGGCAATGACAGAGTCATTTGTACCGGCAGATATTGAAGCGTGGGCGCCACCATCAACGACCGCGATGGCCTCACCGACATGACACTGCTGCATTATGCCAGCAAAGCTGGTGCTGCTGGCATCGGTGACCTGATCTTGCGGCCCAGGTAGCAGCAGATCTGATCGAGAGGGTGCAGATGTCAACATCCGCTGCGATGGACGCACATGGACTGCACTTCACTACACAGCCTACTTCAATGTCACGTCGGTCATGAAGGTGCTTCTCAAGGCCACCAAAGCTTTAGGTGAGCTCAGCAATTGTTCTCTTAGTTAGTTTCAAATTTAACGTCTATTACTCTTAAGTGATGTTAAATGGGAAAGAAAAAAAAATGAAGGAAAAAAAAGACGCCACCCTGTCAAACCTAAAAAACAAACAACCAAAACAAACCACTAATGATGAAACTAGAAAACTACTCAAATGGTTTGATGAGGCATCCCATCAACCTACAAACAAACAAATCACCTACAAACAAACAAAAAAACAAACCTAAGGATGAAACTAGAAAAACTACAGATGGTTTTGATGTGGCAGAGAAGAGTGAGAGGTAGGGGACGGAATGAGATTACCTTTCGTATATTTCAATTTTCATGTAGATTTAGCAATAGCTATATGATTGACTCACTTTAAAGTAACTCTTAGTTATAGTGACAAATGTGAGAAGCTTATGTATTACTTTATTGGACTCTTTAATAAGAAGAAAGAATTCGAATAGATAAATACGGTGATTCAAAAATATTTTTTTAGTGTATGTAGAAGCAGGGTATAAAATTGTTTGACCACGCACATGAGAGTAATATGATCAGCTGTTAGTTCTGTCCACATAACACATGAGGTATTTTTACAGATTTTGTTTTAAAAGCATCGACTTTCTACCTACACAGAAGGGACAATAACTTTGTGCTGATGTGGGAGTGTTGTTTTAATGTTTTGAAATACTGAATCTGTGTATACTAGGCTTACTGTGAGACTTTTTAAAAGAATTTTGAAAATTGTTCCAAGCAAAAGATTCCACTATACTATATTGTTCTTGAACCAAAAGTGGAAAATCTATCTTGAGAGACTCTGAACTACATTTTGCACCTTGTTTTGCAGCTCTATCTACTTTATCGTTATAATAAAACAAACAGTGTGATATCGTTATAATAAAACAAACAGTGTGATGGTATCGAGCAGAGATTGTGCTGTACTTATGGCGCTGTGTGTTCTTTTGGGGTGGGATGGGGGTGGAGTGGGTGGTGTTTTTTTTTTCACTATAGAAGGTTTGAGCCAGTTATTTGTCTATGAAAACAATAATAATTAGTGATGGTAATAGTGGATATAAGGATACCTTTGATGATGCTGACAGTTATAATACTGGGTGTCTAAATGATGCATGCTTTTCACTATGTATATAACACAAAAGTCAGTTATAATACTGGGTGTCTAAATGATGCATGCTTTTCACTATGTATACAACACAAAAGTCAGTTATAATACTGGATGTCTAAATGATGCATGCTTTTCACTATGTTATATATAACACAAAGTCAGTTATAATACTGTGGGTGTCTAAATGAACATGCTTTTCACTATGTATATAACACAAAAGTGACAGTAGTAATTTATATTGACAAATAGTGATGATAGTAGGGGATACTAGCAGATGATGATAATTTGGAGAGTACAGATTGCTGCAGTATCATTATGATGATGATGATGATATGGAGAGGACGATTGCTGCAGTATCATTATGATGATGATGATGATGATATAGAGAGGGTCAGACTGCTGCAGTATCATTATGATGATGATGATATAGAGAGGACAGATTGCTGCAGTATCATTATGATGATGATGATAATATGGAGAGGACAGATTGCTGCAATAGCATTATGATGATGATAATATTGAGAGGACAGATTGCTGCAATAGCATTATGTATGATGATGATGATATATGAGGGACAGATTGTACAATAGCATTATGATGATGATGATGATATAGAGAGGACAGATTGTACAATAGCATTATGATGATGATGATATAGAGAGGACAGATTGTGCAATAGCATTATGATGATGATGATGATGATGATGATATAGAGAGGACAGATTGTACAATAGCATTATGATGATGTGATGATTAGTGAGACAGATTGTACAATAGCATTATGATGTTGATGATATAGAGGGACAGATTGTACAATAGCATTATGATGATGATGATATATGAGAGGACAGATTGTACAATAGCATTATGATGATGATGATATAGAGAGGACAGATTGTACAATAGCATTATGATGATGATGATAATATAGAGAGGACAGATTGCTGCAATTGCATTATGATGATGATGATGATGATGATGATATAGAGAGGACGATTGCTGCAATAGCATTATGATGATGTTGATGATGATATGAGAGGACAGATTGCTGCAATAGCATTATGATGATGATGATGATATAGAGAGGACAGATTGCTGCAATAGCATTATGATGATGATGTGATATTAGGAGGACAGATTGCTGCAATAGCATTATGATGATGATGATGATATAGAGAGGACAGATTGCTGCAATAGCATTATGATGATGATGATGATGATGATATAGAGAGGACAGATTGTGCAATAGCATTATGATGATGATGGATGATGATATAGAGAGGACAGATTGTACAATAGCATTATGATGATTGATGATGATATAGAGAGGACAGATTGCTGCAATAGCATTATGATGATGGTGATGATGATATAGAGAGGACAGATTGCTGCATTAGCATTGTGATGATGATGTTGATAATATAGAGAGGACAGATTGTACAATAGCATTATGATGATGATGAGATATAGAGAGGGACAGATTGCTGCAATAGCATTATGATGATGATGATGATATAGAGAGGACAGATTGCTGCAATAGCATTATGATGATGATGATGATATAGAGAGGACAGATTGCTGCAATAGCATTATGATGATGATGATGATATAGAGAGGACAGATTTGCTGCAATAGCATTATGATGATGATGATGTGATGATATAGAGAGGACAGACTGCTGCAATTAGCATTATGATGATGATGATATAGAGAGGACAGATTGTACAATAGCATTATGATGATGATGATGATGTATATAGAGAGGAAAGATGATTGTGCAATTGCATTATGATGATGATGATATAGAGAGGACAGATTGTACAATAGCATTATGATGATGATAATATAGAGAGGACAGATTGTACAATAGCATTATGATGATGATGATGATGATATAGAGAGGACAGATTGTACAATGGCATTATGATGATGATGATAATATAGAGGGGACAGACTGCTGGGAATAGCATTATGATGATGATGATATAGAGAGGACAGATTGCTGCAATAGCATTATGGATGATGGATATAGAGAGGACAGATTGCTGCAATAGCATTATGATGATGATGATATAGAGATGACAGATTGCTGCAATAGCATTATGATGATGATGATAATATAGAGAGGACAGATTGCTGCAATAGCATTTGATGATGATGATATAGGAGGACAGATTACTGCAGTTAGCATTATTAGGATGATGATTAATATAGAGAGGACAGATGGCTGCAATAGCATTATGATGATGATGATATAGAGAGAACAGATTACTGCAGTTAGCATTATTAGGATGATGATAATATAGAGAGGACAGATTGTACAATAGCATTATGATGATGATGATGATTGATTATAGAGAGGACAGATTGCTGCAATAGCATTATGATGATGATGATGATATAGAGAGGACAGATTGCTGCAATAGCATTATGATGACGATGATATAGAGTGGACAGATTGGTGCAATAGCATTATGATGATGATGTTATAGAGGAGGACAGACTGCTGCAATAGCATTATGATGTTGATGATGATATAGAGAGGACAGATTGCTGCAATAGCATTATGATGATGATGATTATAGAGAGGACAGATTGTACAATAGCATTATGATGATGATGATAATATAGAGAGGACAGATTGCTGCAATAGCATTATGATGATGATGATGATGATGATGATATAGAGAGGACAGATTGCTGCAATGCATTATGATGATGATGATGATGATATAGAGAGGACAGATTGCTGCAATAGCATTATGATGATGATGATGATATAGAGAGGACAGATTGCTGCAATAGCATTATGATGATGATGATGACATAGAGAGGACAGATTGCTGCAATAGCATTATGATGATGATGATGATATAGAGAGGCAGATTGCTGCAATTAGCATTATGATGATGATGATGATGATGATATAGAGGGGACAGATTGCTGCAATAGCATTATGATGATGATGATGATGATATAGAGAGGACAGATTGTACATAGCATTATGATGATGATGATGATATAGAGAGGACAGATTGCTGCAATAGCATTATGATGATGATGATGTGTATTAGAGGGACAGATTGCTGCAATAGCATTATCATGATGATGATGATGATATAGAGAGGAAGATTGTACAATAGCATTATGATGATGATGATGATATAGAGAGGACAGATTGCTGCAATAGCATTATGATGATGATGATATAGAGAGGACAGATTGCTGCAATAGCATTATGATGATGATGATGATTATAGAGAGGACAGATTGCTGCAATAGCATTATGATGATGATGATGATATAGAGAGGACAGATTGCTGCAATAGCATTATGATGATGATGATGATGATGATGATATAGAGAGGACGACTGCTGCAGTAGCATTATGATGATGATGATATAGAGAGGACAGATTGTACAATAGCATTATGATGATGATGATGATATAGAGAGGAAAGATGATTGTGCAATAGCATTATGATGATGATGATGATGATATAGAGAGGACAGATTGTACAATAGCATGATGATATAGAGAGGACAGATTGTACAATAGCATTATGATGATGATGATGATGATATAGAGAGGACAGATTTGTACAATAGCATTATGATGATGATGATAATATAGAGGGGACAGACTGCTGCAATAGCATTTTGATGATGATGATATAGAGAGGACAGATTGCTGCAATAGCATTATGATGATGATGATATAGAGAGGACAGATTGCTGCAATAGCATTATGATGATGATGATTATAGAGAGGACAGATTGCTGCAATAGCATTATGTGATGATGATAATATAGAGAGGACAGATTGCTGCAATAGCATTATGATGATGATGATTATAGAGAGGACAGATTACTGCAGTAGCATTATTAGGATGATGATAATATAGAGAGGACAGATTGCTGCATAGCATTATGATGATGATGATATAGAGAGGACAGATTACTGCAGTAGCATTATTAGGATGATGATAATATAGAGAGGACAGATTGTACAATAGCATTATGATGTGATGATGATGATATAGAGAGGACAGATTGCTGCAATAGCATTATGATGATGATGATGATATAGAGAGGACAGATTGCTGCAATAGCATTATGATGACGATGATATAGAGAGGACAGATTGGTGCAATAGCATTATGATGATGATGATATAGAGAGGACAGACTGCTGCATATGCATTATGATGATGATGATGATATAGAGAGGACAGATTGCTGCAATTGCATTATGATGATGATGATGATATAGAGAGGACAGATTGCTGCATAGCATTATGTGCAATAGCATTATTATGATGATGATATAGAGAGGACAGATTGCTGCAATAGCATTATGATGATGATGGTAATATAGAGAGGACAGATTGCTGCAATAGCATTATGATGATGATGATGATATAGAGAGGACAGACTGCTGCAATAGCATTATTATGATGATGATATAGAGAGGACCGATTGCTGCAATAGCATTATGATGATGATGATGATGTATAGAGAGGACAGATTGCTGCAATGCATTATGATGATGATTTATGATGTGATTATAGAGGGACAGATTGCTGCAATGCATTATGATGATGATGATGATGATGATATAGAGAGGGACAGATTGCTGCAATAGCATTATGATGATGATGATGATGATATAGAGAGGACAGGTTACTGCAGTTGCATTATTAGGATGATGATAATATAGAGAGGATTCAGCAAGAGTCACCATGAAGTTCCCACTTGTACATCCAAACATTCTCTGCCATACTTGAGGTAAAACTAGTACACAAGTCAGTGTTCTCTGATGGTAATAGGGTAATTGTCGATGTTTCTTGGTTAATGTGTACACTTCAAATAAAGACTAGTTCACAAGTCAGTGTTCTCTGATGGCTAACAGGGTAATTGTAGTGTTTCTTGGTTAATGTGTACACCTACAAATAAAGACTAGTACACAAGTCAGTGTTCTTGATGGCTAACAGGGTAATTGACATGTTTCTTGGTGAATGTGTACACCTTCAGGGAACCAATCATGCACAATGGCTGCAGTGTAACAGCTACTCTGTTTCATGTGCAGATATAGAGGAGTATATGTGCTGAGTTTGAGAACGGCACATCTTTGCATATAGCGGCCTCCAATTTGGCCCATGATGCCATCAAAGTACTGATTCAGAACGGGCTGACACTAGTCGCAAGGACAATCTGGGAAGGACTCCGCTGGTGAGTGGTGTATTAATTGTGTGTGTGTATGTGTGTGTGTGTATTTTGTATATGGTACAGCAAACTACATCAGCTACCGGGTTTTTATACAAAATTTAGTACATTAAAACGTTTAGGGGAAAAGGGTAGGAGTTTGGTTGATGGGGTGAGATGGAGGGTGTTGGTGAGTTTTCAAAGAAAGTAACTGCATTTTAAACTTTGGTTTGGCACTTTTCAGAAATAAACTGGGTTGTTGCAGGTGAAAAGTCACTTCTGACTATACTAAAAAGTCTCCTCGATTCAATCTATCGCATCACTCGATACGACTCGTTAAACAGCGTCCTACGCCATCGCTCGTTGTCAAGCCTACTCCTCTCACCGTTTCTTCCTCCACTCCTTCATTTCCGGTAATAAACTTCCGGCTCGCTATCGTCGTATCGAAGCAACACATCTATCAAATCATCTCTCTTTCTATTATTTTTAAACGTCTGAACAACTAATTGTCTAACAAATAACTTATTGTCTTACAAATGACTAATTGTCTAACAATGACTAATTGTCTAACAAATGACTTATTTTCCAACAAATCGTCTCGCTTTAGTGATGCAAATGAATTCAGCAGTCCAGGGAAATCTTTCCTTCTTGAAGAGTTTTCAGCAGTACTGTTGATGAAGCTCCTCTCTTGGTGAGACAGTCTGCCAGTTGTCTTATGAGTGCCAGACCACTTCACTTCTTTCACAATGCCTTTTCTCCATCAAGTCTTTTATTCCACTGATCTCCAGCCTCAGACGTTTTTC
The DNA here is from genome assembly GCA_018398815.1 of Conus ventricosus. Classification (NCBI taxonomy): domain Eukaryota; kingdom Metazoa; phylum Mollusca; class Gastropoda; order Neogastropoda; family Conidae; genus Conus; species Conus ventricosus. The sequence goes on from CM031600.1 coordinate 78,224, forward strand.
TGTGACATGTTTTGTTGACTGCAGAGCATCATGTAAAGACTTGCAGTCGGTCATGCAGACTAGAGGTAGACCATCGTGGTTGCTTTTCCTGTTGTGATCTCCATGAACAATGTTGCAATGAATATTGCTTCATCAATTCCTTCTGCCATCGCCAGTGTCTCTCCAGCCAACGTGCTTCTGACTACTCTGCGAATTTTCTTTGAACTCCAGCAAATTGGAATAATGTCTCCTTCCTCATTTGCTAAGAAGATAATGAACCACCTTGAGTTCCTCCGTCATTGAGATTTCCAAGTGAAGCATCAGTGTATACCATCAGTTTCAATGGTCTGATCCCAATGATGGAACTTCAACTCTACATGTTCTGACTTGATTCTTTGATGACTTTATTTGCTTCTGTCAGTGTTCTACTTTTCCATCTTTGATATTTGAAGCAAGCTGACAAGCATTGAATGACACATCAGGACGACTTTGTCGAGCTGTCCATAGAATCTGTCCAACTTTTGATCTGTAAGCCTGTTTCTCATGTGCTGTCATTTCATCCTGTTTCTGTTGAGTTCTTTTCTTTTGATGGGGATCGGCTCCAAGATATCTGCATACTTGGTTTGCTGCAGAGAGACTTTGTTTCCATCAGATGACAGTTCCAAGCCAATGTATGGAAAGCTTTGTTTTGTTCCTTTCCAACCTTGAACGTTTTTCTGATTTCATCAACAACAGTCTTTTCAAAGTGTTTTGTTCCCCCCCAGATGAAGTCGTCTACATGGCATGCTAAGACACCTGTAACTTCATTTCTTTCATCCAGAAGAAGACTGCTGGGTCAACTTTTGAAATTCTTCCCCCGAGTTTCAGCAGTACATCTTTCACTCTTTTGTACCATTGCAAAGAAGCATCATTCAGTCCGTATACGCATTTTTGCAGATGCCACACTTTCCTCTGCTATTCGCTTCATTTGGTGGTCTCACAAAAATGTCTCTGTCTATTTCTTTTCCTTGGAGAAAGGCTGTTTTGATGTCCATAGAGCATGGAGCCCACTTTCTTTGTGCAAAGACAGAGAGAATCACTTTCAATGATTCACTTGTGCAAGTAGGCGAATCCTTCTGCATGTCTTCATTTCCAATTTCTTCAAACCCTCTTGCTACAAGTCTAGCCTTTGTTTTTACTCCATCCTTTGTTTCTTTGAGTGTACAGATCCATCTGGTGGAAACACATCTTTGTCCATTGTCCTCTATTTCAGTGTACACGTGATTCTTTTTGCAACTTTCAAGTTCTTCTTCTTTGCATTTTCAAAAGAAAACTTCATCCATGATCATAACAGTTTCATCTGAATTTGTAGTTGGTGTAGGTTCTGTATTTGACAGTACAAGTCCACTCACTTTTGTCAAATCCACAGACATTCTTTCACCCTCATATTCTTCTGGTTCCAAACATTGAATATTGTCCCAGTTCTTATTTCTCCCTGTTGCTTTTCCAGCTTTGCTCAGCACCTTTGCTGATATTTTTTTTCCCAGTGTCCACATGATCATATGCAATGATCTGTCCTGGTTCAATTCTTGCTGGATCAATTCTGTAGCCATCTCTGTGTCATGTGGATGATGTTTTTTCCAAGATTTCTGATTCAGTGTCTAGATCTGACGTTGATTCAGGAATATTTCTTCACTGTGCGAGATTTCTTCATTTTTAGTTCCTGTATCACTTTGATGTTGCTGACAATCATGTGCAGCCTCACTCGCCAGTTGAGGGTCTTTCCTTGCATCTTTCCTGCTCTAGATCACCTTTGACCTTTGTAGTTGCTCTGGTGAACACGAATCAAATTTCCCACCATGACGCATAAAGATCACGCTCCATCTCGTCCAATGACGGTTCTGGTCCTTTCCATTCATGACCATCAGGTCGCTTGTAGTACATCTTGTCTCCATCTGGTACTGACCTGACCATGTTCGAACCTGTTTCCTCAAGGCTCTTCTGATTTTCTCTGAGCTTTCTGCTTCTGTGAAAGTTTTCCCTTGTAGCATGCAACTTGCGATATGCTCTCCACTGTCCTACTTCTGGTGATTCCTCCAAAGCAGGTAGTTCATCTGTGAGTGTGGATGGAAATTTGGATTTTTCCCCAAAGACCAGCTGATATGGGCTGAAACCATGTGTGTTCACATGGAGTTTTTCGCTGCCAAAGCCCAACACAAAGCAGTCTCAAAATCCATGTCTTCCTTGTCTGCTCTGACTTTCTGCATGATGTTTGTCAGCGTCTGATTGTGTCTCTCACACAAACCATTGCTCCATGGACTGTATGCAGCAGTAGTTTTGACTTCGATGTTGAAGTTTTCACACATGCCCCTGAATTCCTCATTGTTGAACTCTGAACCATTGTCACTGAGTACAACTTTTGGTGGGCCATGTATTGCAATCCAGTGCTTCATGAAACTGTCAACAATGACAGAAGCCGTTTGCTCCTGATGATTACTGCAGCACTGAATCTTGTGTATTCATCAATCATGTGGAAGTACCAGACATTTCTATCCAATTCATGCAGATCCACAGCCACTGTGTGATTATAGTCTTCTGCTAAGGGCATCCCTACCACTGGCTTCGGTGGGGTCTTCTTGTGACGTGCACACACATCACATTTTTCAAATTTCTGTCATGTCTCTGTACACTTCTGGATCCTTTATCCCAGCATTTTGCATCAGTTTCTTCAGGTTTGCAGTAGAGGCATGTCCAAATTGCTTGTGAAGCTTCAAAAAAGTCTGCTTCTTTTCACCTTCATGCAGTTTTCCTTCCAGTAACAGGATTTCACTCTCCTCCCCCGTTTTTTGTTTCCTGTTTGCCACAAATGTCGATGCAGTAATGCCCTGTTGATGTGTAGTTCAACTCCACTGGTTGATGAAACAAGTAGCCTTATCATTGCACATGTCCAACACAGCCTCTGCTCTTTTGAGTGAATCCTTGCTCAACAGAAGTGGTAAGTCAATGTCCACAACTTCAGTTTCAATGGTGCACTTGGTATCACCAATTTGTGCTGGTATTGTTGCCTTCATGTAGGACTTGACTTTTGCACCATCACAAATCTGAAAGTCTTAGCACTTGCACCAGTCTTGATTTGCTTCTTTTTCTTCTGCTCCAGCTGATCAACAATATTCTTCGTACCATCTTTTTCCACACACAGTCTTGGTACATGCTGTTTTCAATGATTGCACATCCAAAGGATCTTATTAAGAGTATCTCATTTTCAGGTTTGTGTTCTTTTGTAAACAAAGCCAAGTGACATTCTTCTTCATTTTCTTCTGCATCTGTCATTTTGATTTCTTCTTGTTTTTGATGCTTGTGGAGGGAATCCTTAGCCCAGTGAAACACACTTCACAAATAGCACATCTGGTTCTTTTGCCATTCCTGTCTATTGGATTTGTTCCTTTTTGTTCTGCTTTTTTATGTTGTGAACCTGTTTGCTGATATCTGGAGGGTTTCTTTCTGAACTGCTGATATCTGGAAACTCTTTACCAGAAATGCTTCTTCTTTTTCCTCTTTGATCTTGATTTCGTTCACTGTGCTTACTGTCGAACTGTCCCAAATATTCTCTTCAAAGCAGATTTCATTGAAGAAAATTTTCTGTCAGACGCTGCTGTCAGAACTAATTGTCTTTCTTTCACTGACAAACCTGCATTGTCCAGCAGTTTAAATGCAATCACTGAATCTGGATATTCCATTTTGTATTTTCTGCAAATATTGTATCTTCTTTCATACTCAATGATGAAATCGCACATTGACATGTCTTGTCCTTTCCTCAGTCTTTCAAAGTCTGAATATGCTGTGTAAGCCAAGTCAACCTCATCTTGTAGAAAAAGACTATCAAGTGCAGTCAATAAAATATCCATCCCTTCTCCTGTGTTCAGCCGTGCAACATCGATTTCTAATGCTTTTGCTCGTGCTTGGCCCGTTAATGACAATGTAACGGCTAGTGCTTGTTTCTTGGCTTGACGTCCGTTACTAGTTTCCATACTTCCAGTTCGTTTTTTCCACGTCTCATAACTTGTATCAGGCCCTAGGCTCGGCGGTGTTTTATAGCTCTGCGCCATGATTTTTACAACTGGTGGACTACTATATGCCCTGCACTTTTGTTTCGTTGAAGTCGGACCGTCAAACTTCGTTTTTTGGCTAGTCTGTTTTCAATCTGTACTTTCGTCAACAACGTCAGTTGTAGATCTGTAGATTAGTCTACCGATGTAGATTATCTGTAAATCACGCTCTGCTACCATGAAAAGTCACTTCTGACTATACTAAAAAGTCTCCTCGACTTCAATCTATCGCATCACTCGATACGACTCGTTAAACAGCGTCCTACGCCATCGCTCGTTGTCAAGCCTACTCCTCTCACCGTTTCTTCCTCCACTCCTTCATTTCCGGTAATAACTTCCGGCTCGCTATCGTCGTATCGAAGCAACACATCTATCAGCAGGCATGCTAGAAAACCAGAAAAAGATCAGTATTTAAGAGGTGAAAGAGCTCAAGGTTATATGAAGGAAATTGTGCACTTAGGGATGTCTTCTTTTTTTCCTCCCTTCCTTCCAGAGTGTGTGCCGGACCCAGGGAACTTTGACAAGGACTCAGACATTGGACGCCTGGCGCAGCGTGTTCGCAAGACCCTCTTGGAAGCATCCCCCAGCACACCCACCAAACCTCCCCCCAACTATGACTGGTGCAGTCCCAAAGGGCATGCTGCAGGCTTTGGGTCTGCAGCTAGGGGACAGATTGTTGTCAGCGGAGCCCAAAGGGAGGTGTGCATTGTAGAATTGGTTACAAACTGCAGGATATTGGTATGAATCGGTATGTATTATGTTTGTGTGTGTCAGTCTGTCTATCAGTGTGTCTGTTTGACTTTACCTATTAGCCTGTCTGTCTATCAGTGTGTCTGCTTGACATTACCTGTTTTCAGTAGATTTTGTGTTACTTTTTTTTTCTTTTTTTTGTACAAAAAATGGTATCTTCCTGGATTTTCCACACTCATGTTTGGACAGTGTCTGCGTCTTTTGATTTAGGGTGAAACTGGGAATTCATGAGGCAATTTTGTGCCTGTTTTGTTCATGTAGTTTTGTATTTGGCTTGTATTTGCCTATAGCATTCATTTTCTTTCTTTAGGGCAAGATGTTAAACTAAAAAAAAAAGAAAGAAAGAAAGAAAAAAAGCCTGTGTATGCTTATTTTTCATTCTCATTAAGAGGAAAGAATTTGTGTTGTTCACTGGCCAAGAAATCAGGCAGAACATTTTAATTTGTGGGGTATTTTATGTATTGTAGACATTAAAAGTGCTTCAGTTTTGGGTTTCTTTGTGGACTTCTGGCAATATGCTGAAGGCACATCATTTGCAAATAAGTAAAAACAATTGTTATAGGATGATAAATACCTCCAAACGAACATTGATTCAGACTCAAAACAATCAGAATGCATGGTGTTCTTCAGCTAACAAGGAAACATTTTTAACGTGGGGTGAGCGAGGGACCAGTGTGTGTGTGTGTGTGTGTGTGTGCGTGTGTGTGTGTGTGTGTGTGTGTGTGTGTGTGTGTGTGTGTGTGTGTGTGTGTGTGTGTGTGTTGTTTCTGTGGGTTTTTTTTTTGTAGCATGGACTATGTCATTTTCTCCATTTCACGATTGCGTCTTTAGCATTTTTTAGTAATTTGTTGTAATGAATGTTTCTTGAATGTTGTTGAAAAAGGCTATTTCAGTGAAATCCATATTGAAAACACAGTGGTTTTGGAAAAGAAATAACTCTTTTTTTGTCTCAGGGGACAAAATAATTAGTGTGGAAAATGCGCGCCTTTGTCCCTACCCAGACTGGCTACCTGCGGTACTGCGGTCCCACCGAGTTTGCCACGGGGGTGTGGGCAGGAATCGAACTGGACGAGCCTGTGGGCAAAAATGATGGAAGTGTCGGAGGAATCTCCTACTTCAAATGCCCCAACAACCATGGTAAGATGTGCATTCTGTTTGGTGTGAGCCCTAACAACCATGGTAAGATGTGCATTGTTTAGTGTGAGTCCTAACAACCATGGTAAGATGTGCATTGTTTGGTGTGAGCCCTAACAACCATGGTAAGATGTGCATTGTTTGGTGTGAGCCCTAACAACCATGGTAAGATGTGCATTCTGTTTGGTGTGAGCCCTAACAACCATGGTAAGATGTGCATTGTTTGGTGTGAGCCCTAACAACCATGGTAAGATGTGCATTCTGTTTGGTGTGAGCCCTAACAACCATGGTAAGATGTGCATTCTGTTTGGTGTGAGCCCTAACAACCATGGTAAGATGTGCATTGTTTGGTGTGAGCCCTAACAACCATGGTAAGATGTGCATTGTTTGCTGTGAGCCCTAATAACCATGGTAAGATGTGCATTCTGTTTGGTGTGAGCCCTAACAACCATGGTAAGATGTGCATTCTGTTTGGTGTGAGCCCTAACAACCATGGTAAGATGTGCATTGTTTGGTGTGAGCCCCAACAACCATGGTAAGATGTGCATTCTGTTTGGTGTGAGCCCTAACAACCATGGTAAGATGTGCATTGTTTGGTGTGAGCCCTAACAACCATGGTAAGATGTGCATTGTTTGGTGTGAGCCCTAACAACCATGGTAAGATGTGCATTGTTTGATGTGAGCCCTAACAACCATGGTAAGATGTGCATTCTGTTTGGTGTGAGCCCTAACAACCATGGTAAGATGTGCATTGTTTGGTGTGAGCCCTAACAACCATGGTAAGATGTGCATTCTGTTTGGTGTGAGCCCTAACAACCATGGTAAGATGTGCATTGTTTGGTGTGAGCCCTAGCAACCATGGTAAGATGTGCATTCTGTTTGGTGTGAGCCCCAACAACCATGGTAAGATGTGCATTGTTTGGTGTGAGCCCTAATAACCATGGTAAGATGTGCATTCTGTTTGGTGTGAGCCCCAACAACCATGGTAAGATGTGCATTGTTTGGTGTGAGCCCTAATAACCATGGTAAGATGTGCATTCTGTTTGGTGTGAGCCCTAATAACCATGGTAAGATGTGCATTCTGTTGGCTGTCTTACTGGGTGTCACACACTGCATTTGCGTGTGCTCAGTCACAAACACAGGCTGTCTTACTGGGTGTCACACACTGCATTTGCGTGTGCTCAGTCACAAACACAGGCTGTCTTACTGGGTGTCACACACTGCATTTGCGTGTGCTCAGTCACAAACACAGGCTGTCTTACTGGGTGTCACAAACTGCATTTGCGTGTGCTCAGTCACAAACACAGGCTGTCTTACTGGGTGTCACACACTGCATTTGCGTGTGCTCAGTCACAAACACAGCATGTTTACTCCATACACACGCGTCTACTCCGTTCATCCTTTTTTGTGATCCCTTTACCAAAACTCAACAAAGAATTCCACAAGAACAATAAAACATCACTTATAAAATGCACATTGTCTCATCCTATTTTCATGTTCACTGATCGCATAAACATTTCCAGCCACTTTTCTATTTACCACATAAACATTTCCAACTACTTTTCTGTTTTTACCACATAAACATTTCAAACTACTTTATTCTGTTTTTCTTTTTCAACTGGACAATCATTGATATCAAATTTCTATATTTGTTAAGATCCACTTGCAGGAGTCAAATTGCAGGAGGTAGTCCAGTGGATGGATGCTGAGGTTTTCTGGGAAGAAACCCCACATCTTACCATTAGGTTTGAATTAAGTCATTTTTATTACTTTTTTCTTACGACATTTTTCAACAAAGCATGGTAACACCTCATACTCACGAGTATGTACCATTCCATTTCCAGCACATTCCTACCTACAGTTAGGAATACAAAATACAGGTGGCGAACACAGTTAGGAATCTTTACAGAGAATATTAATCTCAGAAAAAGATTTTTTTTTCAATTACGCGTTTTCAGAAAAGGCTTCTCGGTACACAATCGCATTACATTTACTTTTTTTTCTTTTACTCACATCAGTGTTTGTCAGGGGAAGAGTCAGAGCTAAGCCACTGATTCCTCTCGGGGGAATAGAACCACCGGTCCCCGGGGAGACAGACGGGCTGTGGCGGCCCAGAGGCAGAGTCTCCTCGGGGACCCGGGTAACCTTGAGCACCGAGGAGAGCACTGCCTCCTGCATCTCCCGGGTGGGGTCCGCGCCGGCCCCCTGCGTGGCAGAGGGGTCGGTGGGTGTTACGGTCGCCGAGCCTCCTGGCCGTGTGGTAGCGGACGGGGATGGCTGAGTCGACGCGTAAGCCTCAAGGGACGAAAGGTTACCCCTGGTCCCGCTGGTCGATCCTCCCCCCGGAGGAACGGGACCGGGGACGTTGCCCAATAGGGGAGCGGAAGAAGTCCGCTCCCCAACGTCCTGTACCCCGATGGGGGATTGAAACGATCGATCGGGGTGTTTCGACCGTCGGGGGTGATGGCGCAGATCCGAGCTAGTCGATGCCTGCGTACCTGACCCGGGGTTGTGGTCAGTGGGGGGTACCACCAAAAGACTGTCCACAGCCCCTCCACCGGAGTGTTGACGCTCCTCGTGTCCGAGTCGTGGCTGAACCCGGACACGGTTGGGGAGAGCGTGATGAGACTGAGTGACGTTAGTGGGGGAGGTGCTAGCGTCACGAGTCTCATTAGATCGGGTGACGTGCGGTGATTCCTGCCACGAGTCGTCACCCGTGCCGGTCCGGGTCTCGGCAAGGGTCCCCTGGGGCCGATGATCGCCGGACGCGGCATGATAGGATAGGGTCTCCTTACGCGATCGAAGGCGAACAGGCGATCCAGTCGGGGAACGGGAAGATTTAGAACGGGCAGGTCCTTTCATGGGAGCCTTGCCCTTGGATTTGGGCTTAGGGAAAGAAGCAAAAGAAAAACAGTCGGCGATAACTGCCGATTGCCCGTCCGACTGAGACCGACTGTTGGACTTCGATCGCGACGATCGTGTGTCCGCCGATCGGGTAGAGGGGGAATCGTCATGATGGTCACGCGTCCCCTGCGCGGAACCCTCCTCTACACCGACCGTACGCTCATCGTGTGCGTGAGCGGTTTGTCCCGTGGAATCGACACGCTGCCCCTCCGGGGTAGAGAGCGACTGCCGAAGAATGGAGCGTCTCGAGCCGTTAGTGCCCTTCACCATGTTGGGCACTGGTGGTGGGGAACAAACACGGAACGCACGATCGCAAAGGGGAGACAAAAAGGTGGATAGAGGGATAGAAAAAGCTCAACCAACCTCGGGAGAGACACTGGAAGTGTTGTAAATGTAACGAGATCTCAGCGTTAGATCGAAGAAGGTCGATCATAAGTGACGCCGGTTTTGGCCGGTCGAAACAAAATGGCGGAACGACCGGTGAAAAAATAGAAACCGAGTGGACGACGTGGAATTTAGTCGAATCGGGAGTCCGAATGGAAGGAGAATGGAC
>CM031600.1:92628-140128 GCA_018398815.1 Conus ventricosus
AAACTTCTTCAGCGCAGGTCGCACGTTGCTCCGTGACATGCGCTGGTTTCCTCTGACCTAGCGTGCTTTGTTTTGTGTCCCTTTGAACCAGTGAGGAAACTTAGTCTGCATTGTGAGAACGTTTGTGCTGTGCATCTGTGCTAGCATTGGTGTGGATGTGGGTGTGCATGGAAAAAGGCTGGAGGGAGGACAGTGTATGCATGTGTGTGTGTGTGTCTGCTGGTGGAGGGGTGAGTGAGGAAGAGAATGTTGATGTCTCTTCTGTTCCTTCTCTGTGGTATACACTCCCTGTGATACTTGTTCTGAATTTCCTGTATACAAGTTACAACCACACCTGGGTTTCTCTGTTTGCAGCCCCAGAACAGCAGTCCACAAGGAGCAATCAATATCAGGTCATCCTGAAGCAACCTGCCAGAAGAAACACTGCATTGCTGCTGATCGAGTCACTTCAGTGATGCCTGTTGTGATCCACCATACATAAAACACCATGTGCTAAACCTTCTTTTGATAACAATAATTGCTTTGTCAGGGAGCTACCATGGTGTGTGTGTGTGTGTGGCTTTGTTGTTGATATCTTTATATGCATGCATATGTTACAGTAAAAAAAGGTAGTGAAATGTGTTGGAAAATTTAAAATCACATGTGATATTATGTATCTTACATTTAGTATGTTGTTTATTTTTATATATTTAGATTGCACTGACAAAGCTGTGACACTGTTAAAGAAGATGGGAAGAAAACAAACTCCCCTTTTGCTGCAGCAGCATGTGTTGATGAAAAAGAGGGAAAAAGATGAATGTTTTGTTTTGAAAAGGTAAAATTTATTGGGGTGATGCTAGTCATAATTCATTTGAAAAACCAAAACAGCTTCCTTCCATTATCCTTCCAACAAGCAAGATGCATACATGACTATCCATCTCTTTGCATGCCTGTCTGCCTATCAATTTATTGAACCTTTGTTGGCTGTTTGGTTTTTCGGTCTATTAAATTTGTCTACCAGCCAATTTCTAATTGTGTCTGTCAATCTGTTATTTATTTGTGTTATATATATATATATTATATATATATATATATAATATATATATATATATAATATATATGTTCATTTATCAAATCAAATCGTAAAATGAATGTGGAATGTGTATTTTAAAGGTCTACTTTAGAGATTTTCGATAATTTGTTAAAAATAGGTCTACATGTCATATAACTACAGTATGGTATTCATTTTTCAAAAAAAAGTCGCCGAAAGAATTTAATAGATAAAAAACGACTTTTGCACACCTGTTCAAACCCCTCGCGGTAGACCGAAAACCGTGACGTCACTTGATGGACTGGCCGTCAGCCGCGACCTACACAACAAGCCAACGCCAAGTGAAATCAACACGAGTTGCGATCCCCCACAGCCTAAAAAGTCACGAGGGGGTGGCAGATATTGTGCTGTAGGTGTGTGTAGCAGCTCAGCAGGAGACGGATATTCTTTGCACACATTTCCATCTGATCCAGATACTCGAAAGAAGTGGATTCGGTTCGTGCAACCATGCCGGGCCACTAAGTTATTTTTACCACGTCAGTTCCAGCTGGACGCGGAAACGAGCTATTCCGACAATTGCCGAGCCCGTTCGAGTGGATCAAAAACTTCGTCTGCATTGTGCACGTATACTTTGAAGGCGGAGTGGTAAGCTCGTACAGATGAGTACTATAGTCGCACGTTTATTCTGTTCTCATCTATGGACAGATCACACTTGTTAAATTGAATGAACACGTTAAGGCTTGAGGAAGGAGAATCTCCGCTCGCCGTCCACGCGTGATCGCATCAAGAAGTCAGTCGGTAGCCTCCCTCGAGACTTCGGTAAAGTCCGTACGCCCTCGGAATGATGTGTTCGGGCGTCCAGCTGGAACTGAATAGCTCGTTTCCGTGGTCCAGCTGGAACTGACATGGTAAAAAGAACTTAGCGTTCAAACTGATAAGGTAAAGGCCTTGCAGAAACATCCCCAGAGTTACATTGGCTGTCGCAATCATAGTCACTGCTTTTACATAATAAATTAAATACCGATCGAGATGTGCAAGAACCATCAGAATCGCTTTCTGTCGCCGTTGGCTTGTTGTGTAGGTCGCGGCTGACGGCCTGTCCACAATGTGACGTCACATCACATTCGGAGTGCAGAAGGGAGATCCAATGCCTTGTAACAGCTGAATAATCCTAGCTGTTACAAGGCATTGGATGGCCTCGCTCCATCTTACCTCTCAAAAACTTCTGTCGACCTATACTCCTTCCAGACAGCTTCGCTCTTTCCTCTGACACTCGCATTATGCAGATCCCTCGTTTTCGGGCCAGAACACTTGGTGAACGTTCTTTTACTTTTCAGGCTCCTTCCTGCTGGAACAATCTCCCTTCTGCACTCCAAAACTCAAACAGTCTTTCTTCTTTCAAGTCCTCCCTCAAAACAACTCTCTTCAAAACATAATTTTTCTGCTCCTTCGCTGGTGTGTGGGTGTGTGCGTGTGTGTGTGTGTTTGTGTGTGTGTGTGTGTGTGTGTGTGTGTGTGTGTGGGGTGTGTGTTTGTGTGTGTGTGTGTGTGTGTGTGTGTGTTAGGGCTTATTGCTGTAAGCGCTTAGGGCTTTTGTTTAAGATTAAGCGCACTAAATGTTCCTTATTATTATTATTAGTTAAGCCATGCCAAGATTTAGTTGATTACCTCCCGTTTTCTTGATTACAGGTGAAAATGCCCACTTTCGCGGATCGATTTCGTGTGATCGGGAGCGAATCGGATGTTTATTTTACCAGTTTATCAAACATTTCATATTTCTGCATAAGCTGACCAATTATCGAAAACCTCTAAAATAGACCTTTAAGATCACAAGAGGATGAGCACACACTTCTCCAAAGTTTGAAAGTCTAAAAATTTTCTTTTCATGACAGCCAGACTTTGGATTAACCAGAATTTGCATCAGACCATGTAATATACTATTTGTACCAATCAGTCTACTTTCTTTACAAAATTCAGGCTTATATGTTTTAGTTATACGTTGCTCACCATTGTGCCTGCAGGCTGAGCAAGTCTCGACCGCCATCCTCAGCCTCAGATTCTGGAGAAATGGAGATAGGTGATCGCGTGATTGTGGCCGGACAGCGCAAAGGGACTGTGCGCTTTTTTTGGAGAGACTCAGTTTGCTCCTGGTGAGTGCCCACCTTGTGGAAAATCTGTGCTTGAAAATTCATCTTCTCTGACACTTTTGTCCTGTCATTTTTGGTTTTCCTGTGTGGGGAGAATAAAGTGTCCCATTAGATGAAGCGCTCGTCAGAAAAGGGAGAAAAACCCAGATCCATGGTTCATATGTCATACAGCATATTGTTTCTTTTCATCATTCCACCAGACCATTACCAGAGATGGATTTTTCCGCCGATTGGCGGATTTCCGTCTTTTTGATGGCCCCAGGGGTCGTTTTTGAGATCAGTGTAAATCCGTTGAGAAATTGGGGGGGGGGGGGGGGGGGGTAGAGGTAGGTTTGTGATGAAGCTAATGTACGGCGAGAGGTCGATCGATATTGTGTTCTCAATTAATCCGTTCGCAAATGGATGTTTTCCGGTTTCTGCTTGGGCCGGTCGAGACTGCTGTCTTTGTTTTCATTCTGCGGTTAACCGAAACCATCAAAGCGGAAGTTGATGTTTGAGAACGTGGCAAACTGTTTGCGAATTTTTTTCCTGACGCCATTTTCTTTCGGTTTGACGAGAGTGGCGAAAACCAGAATGTTTCGTCAGATAGCAGAAAGCGAGAAAGTTCTTGCGAAGCAAGTCAATGCTTCAGTTAAAAACAAATGGACTTGGAAGTGGTTGGAGGAGGAAGTGAGCGAAAAAGTGATGCTGACCAGTTCCAAAGGCGCCGTCAGCCACAGTGTGATTCTCAGACTGAAAGACTGCATGAGGAAAATCACCTATCCAGGACAAGCAGTCTGCACATGGTGTAATGACGCGATCAAGTATGGCTCACGGGGCAAGTCAGCATTGATCAACCACGTTCTTGCTGAAAAGCACCTAGCAAGAGTGAAAGATCGTCTTACAAACGAGACTCTTGGATCGTTTGGAGCATCGGCGAGTCTACCCACCACCCCACTCCCACCCCGTCTCTCTCTCTCTCTCTCTGTGAAGAGTAATGCTATTTGTTTTGTTGAAGTAATGATATTAATAATATTGCAGGTTATCTCCAGATAGATATGATGAATCTGTAGAACCCCCCCCCCCCCCTTTTTTTTTCTTCTTCTTGATGTAATGCCCACAATCATCAAGCTGATTAATTTGCAATGAAGGTTCTCTTTGAAAAAACAGGTTACATCAATGTCACAGTATACACAATTGTGTAGTCAATATTTTACGTAATAAATAGCATACAACAAACTATTTTAGTGAGAGAGAGAGAGATCAAAACAAAAAAATTGCAAGGGTGTTATTGACATTCTACAGACAAGCAAACAAAACATAAGTAAACAAACAGACGATAGTACAGAAAAAGTCATAGTAGTAGTAGTAGTAATAATAATAAGAATAATGTTTTTTACCTATACCACCGCGTCACAAAAATCTTTTCTTTTCTGGTATAGATATCATGGGGGGAAAAAATCAGTTACACACATTCATACAAACGAGCAGACCGGCAGATATGCATGCATACTTATACTCTGGTGACTAGATTTAGCAAGTGACATCATTAATGTTGAGGAGTATCAGAAGTGTGAAAGTGTTTTTTTTTCTTATTGTAATAGAGATGGATCAAGTTGAAAAGAAAAAAAAACCTGCTTGTGGGCACACAATGAGTTAAAGTTAAACCTTCACAATTTGCACACTTTGAATATGATCCTTAGTCAACTCTCTCACTTATGTTATTCTATAAAGGAATCAGAATCCTCCGTGGTATTTTGAAGGACAACTATAAGAAATTATTTGATTGGTGTTCAGGTAAACTTTTTTATAAGTATTTTGAAGGATGGCTATTACTATTAGAAACTAAACTGCTCGCTGAAATGTGGTGATGTGAAGGACAGTAATGAGAAACTGACTTGCAACTGCTGGAAAATTGTGTGACTATTAGCAACTGGAAAATCACCAATCCTGTGTCAATGGTCTTCATGATTTCCTGACAGACATCAATGGCGAAGGTGAGAAAGTCTTTTTTTTGTAGGATCAAGGTTATTAATACTTTTGAATACTTTGGTGTCTCAGATGCTGATTTTTGCAGGTTAAATTCTAAAAAATCTTCAGCTTCAGGGGGCTTCGCCCCCTGACCCCCACCAGGGGCTTTTTTCTCCTTTTTCACATTATGAGAATCCCATCTCTGATTACCCATTTCCACCTGTGGCAATATTTTTGGAAGACCAGCCTCTGCACAGGAAGCCCTAGGCTTGATCTGAGCCTTCCCTCTGCACAGGAAGCCCTAGGCTTGATCTGAGCCTTCCCTCTGCACAGGAAGCCCTAGGCTTGATCTGAGCCTTCCCCAGTGTGCTCACCAGTTCCAGGTTCCCATCATAACTTGTTTCATTGTTATTGAATTGCTCTTGGTTATGTGTTGTATATGATTGGAATTGAAAATTCATTTTCTAGGAAATTATGCAAATAATTGAACCAATCAAACAAAATAAAAGCAACATCATTCCTTGGACATTTAAATTTTCAATATCATTTGTTGATTGGTTTTTCATGTAAGAGATTTTGATTGTTTGAAAATAAATTATTCACATACAATTCCTGCTAATACATTCAAAGAAATGGAAAAATATAAGCTGAATAATCCTAACTGTTTTGTTTGGATCAGTTCAAAGATAGCCTCCGGGGAAAATATCAGCTGAATAATCCTAGCTGTTTTGTTCAGATCTGTTCAAAGATAGCCTCCGGGGAAAATATCAGCTGAATAATCCTAGCTGTTTTTGTTCAGATCTGTTCAAAGATAGCCTCCGGGGAAAATATCAGCTGAATAATCCTAGCTGTTTTGTTCAGATCTGTTCAAAGATAGCCTCTGGGGAAAATATCAGCTGAATAATCCTAGCTGTTTGTTCAGATCTGTTCAAAGATAGCCTCTAGGGAAAATATCAGCTGAATAATCCTAGCTGTTTGTTCAGATCTGTTCAAAGATAGCCTCTAGGGAAAATATCAGCTGAATAATCCTAGCTGTTTGTTCAGATCTGTTCAAAGATAGCCTCTGGGGAAAATATCAGCTGAATAATCCTAACTGTTTGTTCAGATCTGTTCAAAGATAGCCTCCAAACCAGAGTGGGAGAACAGAAGCGGTCTTTCATTAACTTTTGTTTTCTCAGAATTGATCATTCTTTTCCTCATGGCATTTCAGATTTTTTATTTTTGATTGACAAGTTACTGATGATGTGTGTACTTCTGTATGAATGGAAGAGAAGGACATGAACAGCTGATATGTAGTAAAATAATCAAGACAATTGAAAGTTAAATGCTTCAAATGGATTCTAAGCATCTCATGCAAGCAACGTAAGACAAATGACTATAGCAAGAAGTAAATCCACACAAACGCTGGACCCTATAAACACCTCACCTCACCTTTGGTGGCACTGGAGAGGAGGGACCCTGAAAACGCCTCATCTCACCTGTGGTGGCACTGGAGAGGAGGGACCCTGAAAACACCTCATCTCACCTGTGGTGGCACTGGAGAGGAGGGACCCTGAAAACGCCTCACCTCACCTGTGGTGGCACTGGAGAGGAGGGACCCTGAAAACACCTCACCTCACCTGTGGTGGCACTGGAGAGGGGGGACCCTATAAACGCCTCACCTCACCTGTGGTGGCACTGGAGAGGGGGGACCCTAGAAACACCTCACCTCACCTGTGGTGGCACTGGAGAGGAGGGACCCTGAAAACACCTCACCTCACCTGTGGTGGCACTGGAGAGGAGGGACCCTGAAAACACCTCACCTCACCTGTGGTGGCACTGGAGAGGGGGACCCTATAAACGCCTCACCTCACCTGTGGTGGCACTGGAGAGGGGGGACCCTATAAACGCCTCACCTCACCTGTGGTGGCACTGGAGAGGGGGGACCCTATAAACACCTCAACTCACCTGTGGTGGCACTGGAGAAGGGGGACCCTGAAAACATCTTACCTCACCTGTGGTGGCACTGGAGAGGGGGACCCTATAAACGCCTGATCTCACCTGTGGTGGCACTGGAGAGGGGGACCCTATAAACGCCTCACCTCACCTGTGGTGGCACTGAGAGGGGGGACCCTATAAACGCCTCACCTCACCTGTGGTGGCACTGGAGAGGGGGGACCCTATAAACGCCTCATCTCACCTGTGGTGGCACTGGAGAGGGGGACCCTATAAACGCCTCACCTCACCTGTGGTGGCACTGGAGAGGGGGGACTCTATAAACACCTCACCTCACCTGTGGTGGCACTGGAGAGGAGGGACCCTGAAAACGCCTCATCTCACCTGTGGTGGCACTGGAGAGGAGGGACCCTATAAACGCCTCACCTCACCTGTGGTGGCACTGGAGAGGGGGGACCCTGAAAACACCTCACCTCACCTGTGGTGGCACTGGAGAGGAGGGACCCTGAAAACACCTCATCTCACCTGTGGTGGCACTGGAGAGGTGGGACCCTATAAACGCCTCACCTCACCTGTGGTGGCACTGGAGAGGGGGACCCAATAAACGCCTCACCTCACCTGTGGTGGCACTGGAGAGGGGGGACCCTGAAAACACCTCACCCTCACCTGTGGTGGCACTGGAGAGGAGGGACCCTATAAACGCCTCACCTCACCTGTGGTGGCACTGGAGAGGGGGGACCCTGAAAACACCTCACCTCACCTGTGGTGGCACTGGAGAGGGGGGACCCTATAAACGCCTCATCTCACCTGTGGTGGCACTGGAGAGGGGGGACCCTGAAAACACCTCACCTCACCTGTGGTGGCACTGGAGAGGGGGGACCCTGAAAACGCCTCATCTCACCTGTGGTGGCACTGGAGAGGGGGGACCCTGAAAACGCCTCATCTCACCTGTGGTGGCACTGGAGAGGGGGGACCCTAGAAACACCTCATCTCACCTGTGGTGGCACTGGAGAAGGGGGACCCTGAAAACGCCTCATCTCACCTGTGGTGGCACTGGAGAGGGGGGACCCTAGAAACACCTCATCTCACCTGTGGTGACACTGGAGAGGGGGGACCCTAGAAACACCTCACCTCACCTGTGGTGGCACTGGAGAGGAGGGACCCTAGAAACACCTCACCTCACCTGTGGTGGCACTGGAGAGGGGGGACCCTATAAACGCCTCATCTCACCTGTGGTGGCACTGGAGAGGGGGGTAAGATAAGATAATGAACCTAAAAACACCTTGGCAGCGGTGAACAGACACCACTGAACAGAACCACAGTGACTTGGTAGCAGTGAACAGAACCACAGTGACTTGGCAGTAGTGAACAGACACCACTGATACAGAACCACAGTGACTTGGCAGCAGTGAACAGACACCACTGAACAGAACCACAGTGACTTGGCAGCAGTGAACAGACACCACTGAACAGAACCACAGTGACTTGGCAGCAGTGAACAGACACCTGAACAGAACCACAGTGACTTGGCAGTAGTGAACAGACACCTGAACAGAACCACAGTGACTTGGCAGCAGTGAACAGACACCTGAACAGAACCACAGTGACTTGGCAGCAGTGAACAGACACCTGAACAGAACCACAGTGACTTGGCAGTAGTGAACAGACACCACTGAACAGAATCACAGTGACTTGGCAGTAGTGAACAGACACCACTGAACAGAACCACAGTGACTTGGCAGCAGTGAACAGACACCTGAACAGAACCACAGTGACTTGGCAGCAGTGAACAGACACCACTGAACAGAACCACAGTGACTTGGCAGCAGTGAACAGACACCTGAACAGAACCACAGTGACTTGGCAGCAGTGAACAGACACCACTGAACAGAACCACAGTGACTTGGCAGCGGTGAACAGACACCTGAACAGAACCACAGTGACTTGGCAGTAGTGAACAGACACCACTGAACAGAACCACAGTGACTTGGCAGCAGTGAACAGACACCTGAACAGAACCACAGTGACGTGGCAGCAGTGAACAGACACCTGAAAAGAACCACAGTGACTTGGCAGCAGTGAACAGACACCTGAACAGAACCACAGTGACTTGGCAGCAGTAGTGAACAGACACTTGAACAGAACCACAGTGACTTGGCAGTAGTGAACAGACACCTGAACAGAACCACAGTGACTTGGCAGTAGTGAACAGACACCTGAATATAACCACAGTGACTTGGCAGCAGTGAACAGACACCACTGAACAGAACCACAGTGACTTGGCAGCAGTGAACAGACACCTGAACAGAACCACAGTGACTTGACAGTAGTGAACAGACACCACTGAACAGAACCACAGTGACTTGGCGGTAGTGAACAGACACCACTGAACAGAACCACCGTGACTTAGCAGCAGTGAACAGACACCTGAACAGAACCACAGTGACTTGGCAGCAGTGAACAGACACCTGAACAGAACCACAGTGACTTGGCAGCAGTAGTGAACAGACACCTGAACAGAACCACAGTGACTTGGCAGTAGTGAACAGACACCACTGAACAGAACCACAGTGACTTGGCAGCAGTGAACAGACACCACTGAACAGAACCACAGTGACTTGGCAGTAGTGAACAGACACCTGAACAGAACCACAGTGACTTGGCAGCAGTGACCAGACACCACTGAACAGAACCACAGTGACTTGGCAGCGGTGAACAGACACCTGAACATAACCACAGTGACTTGGCAGTAGTGAACAGACACCTGAACAGAACCACAGTGACTTGGCAGCAGTGAACAGACACCTGAACAGAACCACAGTGACTTGGCAGCAGTGAACAGACACCTGAACAGAACCACAGTGACTTGGCAGCAGTGAACAGACACCTGAACAGAACCACAGTGACTTGGCAGCAGTAGTGAACAGACACCTGAACAGAACCACAGTGACTTGGCAGTAGTGAACAGACACCTGAACAGAACCACAGTGACTTGGCAGTAGTGAACAGACACCTGAACATAACCACAGTGACTTGGCAGCAGTGAACAGACACCACTGAACAGAACTACAGTGACTTGGCAGCAGTGAACAGACACCTGAACAGAACCACAGTGACTTGGCAGCAGTGAACAGACACCACTGAACAGAACCACAGTGACTTGGCAGCAGTGAACAGACACCACTGAACAGAACCACAGTGACTTGGCAGTAGTGAACAGACACCACTGAACAGGACCACAGTGACTTGGCAGCAGTGAACAGACACCTGAAGAGAACCACAGTGACTTGGCAGCAGTGAACAGACACCACTGATACAGAACCACAGTGACTTGGCAGCAGTGAACAGACACCACTGAACAGAACCACAGTGACTTGGCAGCAGTGAACAGACACCACTGAACAGAACCACAGTGACTTGGCAGCAGTGAACAGACACCACTGAACAGAACCACAGTGACTTGGCAGTAGTGAACAGACACCTGAACAGAACCACAGTGACTTGGCAGCAGTGAACAGACACCTGAACAGAACCACAGTGACTTGGCAGCAGTGAACAGACACCTGAACAGAACCACAGTGACTTGGCAGTAGTGAACAGACACCACTGAACAGAATCACAGTGACTTGGCAGTAGTGAACAGACACCACTGAACAGAACCACAGTGACTTGGCAGCAGTGAACAGACACCTGAACAGAACCACAGTGACTTGGCAGCAGTGAACAGACACCACTGAACAGAACCACAGTGACTTGGCAGCAGTGAACAGACACCTGAACAGAACCACAGTGACTTGGCAGCAGTGAACAGACACCACTGAACAGAACCACAGTGACTTGGCAGCGGTGAACAGACACCTGAACAGAACCACAGTGATTTGGCAGTAGTGAACAGACACCACTGAACAGAACCACAGTGACTTGGCAGCAGTGAACAGACACCTGAACAGAACCACAGTGACGTGGCAGCAGTGAACAGACACCTGAAAAGAACCACAGTGACTTGGCAGCAGTGAACAGACACCTGAACAGAACCACAGTGACTTGGCAGCAGTAGTGAACAGACACTTGAACAGAACCACAGTGACTTGGCAGTAGTGAACAGACACCTGAACAGAACCACAGTGACTTGGCAGTAGTGAACAGACACCTGAATATAACCACAGTGACTTGGCAGCAGTGAACAGACACCACTGAACAGAACCACAGTGACTTGGCAGCAGTGAACAGACACCTGAACAGAACCACAGTGACTTGACAGTAGTGAACAGACACCACTGAACAGAACCACAGTGACTTGGTGGTAGTGAACAGACACCACTGAACAGAACCACTGTGACTTAGCAGCAGTGAACAGACACCTGAACAGAACCACAGTGACTTGGCAGCAGTGAACAG
The DNA here is from genome assembly GCA_018398815.1 of Conus ventricosus. NCBI lineage: Eukaryota > Metazoa > Mollusca > Gastropoda > Neogastropoda > Conidae > Conus > Conus ventricosus. The sequence goes on from CM031600.1 coordinate 104,089, forward strand.
ACACCTGAACAGAACCACAGTGACTTGGCAGCAGTAGTGAACAGACACCTGAACAGAACCACAGTGACTTGGCAGTAGTGAACAGACACCACTGAACAGAACCACAGTGACTTGGCAGCAGTGAACAGACACCTGAACAGAACCACAGTGACTTGGCAGCAGTGAACAGACACCACTGAACAGAACCACAGTGACTTGGCAGTAGTGAACAGACACCTGAACAGAACCACAGTGACTTGGCAGCAGTGACCAGACACCACTGAACAGAACCACAGTGACTTGGCAGCGGTGAACAGACACCTGAACATAACCACAGTGACTTGGCAGTAGTGAACAGACACCTGAACAGAACCACAGTGACTTGGCAGCAGTGAACAGACACCACTGAACAGAACCACAGTGACTTGGCAGCAGTGAACAGACACCTGAACAGAACCACAGTGACTTGGCAGCAGTGAACAGACACCTGAACAGAACCACAGTGACTTGGCAGCAGTAGTGAACAGACACCTGAACAGAACCACAGTGACTTGGCAGTAGTGAACAGACACCTGAACAGAACCACAGTGACTTGGCAGTAGTGAACAGACACCTGAACATAACCACAGTGACTTGGCAGCAGTGAACAGACACCACTGAACAGAACTACAGTGACTTGGCAGCAGTGAACAGACACCTGAACAGAACCACAGTGACTTGGCAGCAGTGAACAGACACCACTGAACAGAACCACAGTGACTTGGCAGCAGTGAACAGACACCACTGAACAGAACCACAGTGACTTGGCAGCAGTGAACAGACACCACTGAACAGGACCACAGTGACTTGGCAGCAGTGAACAGACACCTGAACAGAACCACAGTGACTTGGCAGCAGTGAACAGACACCACTGAACATGACCACAGTGACTTGGCAGCAGTGAACAGACACCTGAATATAACCACAGTGACTTGGCAGCAGTGAATAGACACCACTGAAGAGAATCACAGTGACTTGGCAGCAGTGAACAGACACCTGAACAGAACCACAGTGACTTGGCAGCAGTGAACAGACACCACTGAACAGAACCACAGTGACTTGGCAGCAGTGAACAGACACCACTGAACAGGACCACAGTGACTTGGCAGCAGTGAACAGACACCACTGAACAGGACCACAGTGACTTGGCAGCAGTGAACAGACACCACTGAACAGAACCACAGTGACTTGGCAGCAGTGAACAGACACCACTGAACAGAACCACAGTGACTTGGCAGCAGTGAACAGACACCACTGAACAGGACCACAGTGACTTGGCAGCAGTGCTGTGTCTCCTCTGGCTGGTGCCACATGGTGAATTAATGCTGACTTTTGATGTGGCTGATGCCGGGCTGCGACAAGACAAACTGGATGTGAATTAATGCTGACTTTTGATGTGGCTGATGCCGGGCTGCGACAAGACAAACTGGATGTGAATTAATGCTGACTTTTGATGTGGCTGATGCCGGGCTGCGACAAGACAAACTGGATGTGGCTGGTGCCGGGCTGTGACAGGACAAACTGGATGTGAATTAATGCTGACTTTTGATGTGGCTCATGCCGGGCACTGGAATGCAACAGGAGATAGGACAGCAGCAAGAGGAGGAAAAACTCTCCGCACAGTTATCAACGATTGTGTTAGTTTGCCTGATAGAGGACATGTATTTTGCCATAACTCCCTGTCAAAAAGCATTCTACAGGATACAGTGAAAGGTGAAGTCCAGAGACCAGCCAGTGAAATCCTTGATGGATGACAGTGGTGTGGACTAGTTATAGTATCTCTACCCTGTTGTGTATAACTTAAGGATTTGCGCTATAGAAATATTCATTATTATTATTATTATTATAACCAAAGGGCTATGGAGATGCCTGACTGTTCAGATGTCTGGCATTGAATTTTATGCAACAGACTGTCCAGGGATAATGATAACGATTGTTATCTTACTTCTGTATTCTGCCTTCTAAACATGTTGCTTTAGTTTTGTTTTTTACTTGACACTAAGGCCAAAAAAAAAAAAAATTTCATCATGAGTTTGTAGAACTCAACATAGTACTAGCGCTTGTGTTGTGATTTTCAGGCGTCGGGTTTGTGTGTTGAGCTGGATCAGCGTGCAGGGAAGAATTCATGGAACATTCCTTCATGGGATAATGATGATAAAATAAGTGTTCTTTTATGTATTCTGTTTTAAAATCATGCTCTTTCAGCTTTGCTGTTGACATGAAATCAGTGTTATGAAAACATTTATTTTTTAAAGGCAGGTGAAAACAAAAACAAAAATGAAAAGTGTTTAGAAATCACTAAAGCACAAGTGGTGGGTACTGATTTTCAGGCGTCTGGTTCGGTGTTGAACTGGATCAGCCAGCAGGGAAGAACAACGGCTCCGTGGCAGGCGTGCAGTACTTTTCCTGTCGTCCCAAACACGGAGTTTTTGCTCCGCTGTCTCGCATCCAGAAGTAAGCGAATCTGTCCGGGTAGCATGAGCAGACAGATTGTAGTGATTGCTGCTTTTATGTGAGCTGTTGCCTGACAACGCTTTGTGTCTGCTTTGTTTCATGTTTGCAGTGTTGGTAGTGATACGTTTGATGAATGCCTTATTCACGTTTGTCATTTTGAACAATATTGAAGGAAACAAGATCTCAAAGACCATTGCACCTCTGTTTATGGTTTCTAGTAATTCCACGCTTGTGTTTATGGTTTCTAGTAATTCCACGCTTGATTTGTTGTCTTTGCCAGTAGGAATGGTGATAACGTTTTAAGTAATTTATCTGAAATAGTTTAATTATCTTACTTGTTAATGTCTTGAGCAATCGCTGTAGTGAAAAGAACCATCCAGCACAGTAAAATAGTGGATGTGAATACAGAGCTGTAGTGAAAAGAACCATCCAGCACAGTAAAATAGTGGATGTGAATACAGAGCTGTAGTGAAAAGAACCATCCAGCACAGTAAAATAGTGGATGTGAATACAGAGCTGTAGTGAAAAGAACCATCCAGCACAGTAAAATAGTGGATGTGAATACAGAGCTGTGGTGAAAAGAACCATCCAGCACAGTAAAATAGTGGATGTGAATACAGAGCTGTAGTGAAAAGAACCATCCAGCACAGTAAAATAGTGGATGTGAATACAGAGCTGTAGTGAAAAGAACCATCCAGCACAGTAAAATAGTGGATGTGAATACAGAGCTGCCAAGTGCTCTGCTTTCAGCATAGATTGAGTTGACAGTGCTACTCTGATACACTTTGTGATGAAATGCTATGCTAAAACCCAAACAGTTGTAAAGTTAAAAAAAAAAAGAAAAAGAAGAAGAAGAAAAAAGAACTGTAGACTGTAGACTTATGTTGTCATAAAATGCCAAACTCGGTAAAGGGAGCATGACAAATCTAGATGAAGGTAGAAAAATCATGATTGTTTGTTCTTTGTTGATTGGTTTGTGTTTGTATTTAATAGCGAACCACCAAGAAAGCGTAGACAAACGAATCACAAGACACTTTGTCTGCGTGTTCTTGGCGGTTTGCTGTCAGTTAACTTTTGAATTTGTTTAGATTTCCGCCTGCAGTCGCCTCACTGTGAAACTAGTTTTTGTTGTCTGGCATTTTTTCCTTTTTTTTTTACCTTTCATTTTTTAGGTCAAATCAAAACCACATGATAACTATCAAAATTTGAGTCTTCTTAGCCCACTATCATGTGTGCAAAACAAAGTGCAACTGACAGTGCTGCTGAGTCTGAATTGGCGCATCCCATATAAGTGGACCCTGAAATTTGGAATGCTACATTTGTAATGTCAAACTGCTACATCTAGGGCTTTTGAGACCTTGTCAGCTCTGGATATATCTTGTGCGCATATATTAACATACATAAAATTATCCATCACATTTAATTATTGCATACAAAACAAGAGAAAATAATCAAAACAGCACACACACACACACACACACACACACACACACACACACACACACATGCACTCTCATGGGGACTCACATACACATGCACACAAACACATGGATACAAGCACACCCTAACACTCACTGGATTCAATTTAAACCTTAAGAGGAAGGAATGTGGAACTTGCATCTCCCTCCTCACACGTCGGTTTCTACCAGCAGTTTATGCTTACCAAGTGCTGACTGCTCATGCAGATGTGTGTCCTGTTCTAAACATTGTGTGTCTGATTTGTTCATATTTTCACAGCTTAAAAGAAAAGGAACTTAACATCTGAGAAAATCTTAAATGAGGCAGGGAACTGTAAACAATATACAACAAACAAGAAGGGTAACTCTTGCTCCCATGAGGCAGTCACACACCCATAACTCTGAACAATGCACACCTTCTCCCAAAATTAGAATTGCGCAGACTTGTTTGAGACAGCCTAGCACACTTCATGATGACTTTGTCCATTGTAAAGGTGACCGTTTTTGCAGCTTTCGACTCTTTCGACAGCAGATGTTGTATAATGCCAGGGTGCGAAGGAGGCAAGTTGTTTGGGAAGGTTTCCTTTTTTTGTTTGTTTGTTTGGTGGCAGAGGGTGATATATTTACACTATGAAATATGCTTTGAAGTGAAGAGGTGTGCTGGGAGCTGACTTGGTGGGAAAGGGTAATGGTAATGATTGATTCATTAATGTTAGGAATGTATGGTGTTCTTTAGCCTGCTGATCTTTGTGAAAAAACTAAGGGCGAGCAGGGTTGTGAAACTAGCATCTCTTATCATTTTTAGTTTGTCCTGAGTTCTACAAACACTTCATTTGTGTGTGTGGGGGTGGGGGGGGGACACTGGTGCTGACAGCTGATGATCTGATATTTGCCTCACAGAATTTCAACTAATCATCTTCTTCTGCTCCTAACTCTCCCATCCCCCATCCATACATGATGGAGGAAAAGCTCAGCCAGATGTGTTTCTATGGAGAATGGGTCTTCATGCATTCGTGCTATTGACTGTATTACAGTTTACTTTGATTTTGTCGATCTGAAGAACGTCTGTTTGGTAAAATTTTACCCAGGAAGTCTCTTCACCAGTTGGTTGATGGATTGATGAATGGGCCGACAGTGATACACAACTACGAATAAGTACTTAAATACTCAGAATAGTCGAGGGAATGAAGGGGTGCGGGGGGGGGGGGGGGGGGGGGGGGTGCAATGAACACTAGAAGAATAAATAGTAAATGAGTGTTGCTACATGAGTAAATTAAGCTACAGAGCAAGTGAATTGCATACATAAGCAGTTAACTGCATGCTCTTGCACATGACTGAATTACACTTGGCGTGACCATTGCTTTCCCAGCTTACTCCTAAACATGCGCTCTTTGACAGGGTTCAAATCTTGTGAAAAAAAGTTGTTGTTTTTAAGGCAACAATATCGTTTATCTTGTAGTCATAAAGTTGCAGATTACAGCCTGCAAGTTTTTACAATACACCAAAGCTGGTTATGCTTAGGTGAGTGATGAAATGTGTTCAGTATAACTGCAGGCTTGCCCTTTAGTAGTATAAAGGGTTTTTGACACCATTTTTTTTTTTTTTTTTTTATACTCGCAAGAATTGTTTCAACAACAAAAAAGGCAATGTGATGCAATGCATCATAAAATGGCCAACACAGATCCACATGTCTGGGAAAGTTAGAAACAAGTAGTGTTTTAAATGAATCCATCATTTCTGACACTGGAAAGAGGAAAAGTATTTTCTACTCGCATCACTGGCCAGAATGAAACAGAGTGAAACAGAAACTTGAGGGCAGAGCTCTAGGTGCAGACAAAGGCTGATGCTCGGGAAAGCAAGCGTTTGGACATGTGGGTGCAGACAAGGGCTGATGCTCGGGAAAGCAAGCGTTTGGACATGAAAAGCTTTTGTAAGACTGTTCTTAATTGAACAAAATCTTGATTTGGGTGAATATATGTGGACCTTCAACAAAAGTAGTTCATCAATTAACATCTTGAACAATCTTGTTCAAATCATAATCTTAATCGTACAGTCTTTCCTAAAAGAGAGAACATACCCCTGTTCTCTACAAAATGTGCCCCTGTGGTACTTGACCGAGATAAACTGTTAGAAATGTTTGAAACAGGCTGTGTGAAACAGAATTTAGCAATCCCATTATTCAGAATTTCACTTCATTTATTTCCAAAGACCTATCGGTGTGAATGTTATGGTCTTAGTAAATGAAATATTTACCAATCAAGAGTGCAGATTGAAGTCAACCAGCCACAAATGCATTTTTGTCACAGGAGAGCTTATATTGCGGTTACTTCCCCTTGCAGAAACCCCAGAACATGTTGGACAGTCTGTTTCTTCAGGATTACTTAATAAATAGCGTTGGTCCTGAAAAAAGTGAATGAGAATGAGAGCAAAGACAAAGAATCATCAAGACTGTGTAAACAGCTGATCTTGGTTTGGAACTAAAAGCTGGTCTATGTTCAGAACAGCCTCTGCCTGCTTCAGTGTAAACAGCTGATCTTGGTTTGGAACTAAAAGCTGGTCTATGTTCAGAACAGCCTCTGCCTGATTCAGTGTAAACAGCTGATCTTGGTTTGGAACTAAAAGCTGGTCTATGTTCAGAACAGCCTCTACCCGATTCAGTGTAAACAGCTGATCTTGGTTTGGAACTAAAAGCTGGTCTCTGTTCAGAACAGCCTCTGCCCGATTCAGTGTAAACAGCTGATCTTGGTTTGGAACTAAAAGCTGGTCTCTGTTCAGAACAGCCTCTGCCTGCTTCAGTACAGCCAGCTGCAGGAGCGCTCCAAGGTTTATCTACAGACTAAAGGCCCCTTCACAATGTAGCTACAGACTAAAGACCCTTCACAATGTAGCTACAGACTAAAGGCCCCTTCACAATGACAGTCTGCAAGAACTCTGGGTGGCAGAGCTTTCAGAAAATGGAAACATGGCATGTTCAGACTGCTCACCTGTTGTTCTTTCTTTTTTTACATTACGCGGGCTTGCAGTACAAATGAATATTTCTGTCGTGAAATTGTGAGCAAGCAGTTAATTCTGGGACATAAAGCTTTACCCTTTGATTGATTTTTTTCTCTCTTTCTTGCTGTGTCTGACCAGAGAAGTATTCATAGAATGCCTGCTGTCACTATTACGTTGCTGTAGCGATGGTGGTGGTTCATACTTGTATGGAAGGTTTGATTCATTGAGCATGTGTAGGTTTGGAACAAAGAATTATGCTTGTGTATGCAGGCTGCAGCATTTTTTGTTGTTTGAAACATTGTATTCTGGGTGCCAGTGTTGCTTCATCTGCATTGTTTTCGTGCTTCATTATGTTGGTATGCTGTTTAGCAATAACTTTTTATGGTGTATAACGTGGTACAGATTACAGTATATAGATAGACAGAATGTAATGGTTCATTTTTTTAAAATTTTTTTTTAGTTATCTTTACAAGTAGTGAGAGAGTGAGAAAGATTAAGCTGTATAGTTATAGTGTAGTGTGAATACACGTAAAGTACCATATTTTGGTAATTACAACATTGTATAGGATTGTTGTGCTTAACCATGCTTTATTATATGAATATTTCAACCTTACATTGGCATTAATGATTGTTGGCTCCGCAGAATATACATTGGTGGATTCATATAAACAGCAAGTAGTGTTGGCTGCACAGAATGTACAATGATGAATTCATATAGATAGCAGTGTTGGCTGCACAGAATGTTCAGTGATGAATTCATATAGATAGCAGTGTTGGCTGCACAGAATGTACAGTGATGAATTCATATAGATAGCAGTGTTGGCTGCACAGAATGTACATTGATGAGTTCATAGAAATCAGTAAGCAGCATTGGCTGCACAGAATGTACAGTGATGAGTTCATAGAAATCAGTAAGCAGCATTGGCTGCACAGAATGTACAGTGATGAGTTCATATAAATCAGTAAGCAGTATTGGCTGCACAGAATGTACAGTGATGAGTTCATATAAATCAGTAAGCAGCACTGGCTGCACAGAATGTACAGTGATGAGTTTCATATAAATCAGTAAGCAGTATTAGCTGCACAGAATGTACAGTGATGAGTTCATATAATCAGTAAGCAGCACTGGCTGCACAGAATAGTAGGCACTCATGAGTTCCAGATACCCTTTCGGTCTGACATGGAGCTGATTTTTTTTGGGGCGGGGGGGGGGGGGGGGGGGGGGGGGGGGGGGGGGTCTGCATTTCTTACTCAATGTCTCTATTACCCTAGTCTCAAAGGCAGGGAGTTGGGGGGGGGGGGGGGGGGGGGGTTGCTGCTTTTGTTCACTGTTGATTTTCGTTTCCACTCATGCTTTGCATCGAAATTCCACATCAACTGAAACAGTATGACACTTGGGAGTAAGCATTCTTAATTGACAGTGTGTGGATGATGTCAGCAAGTGTTTCCAAGTGATGTACATGTTTGAAGGTGTCATGGATCAGTCATATAGTGTACTAGAAGGTATCATGGATCAGTCAGTGTACTAGAAGGTATCATGGATCAGTCATATAGTGTACTAGAAGGTATCATGGATCAGTCAGTGTACTAGAAGGTATCATGGATCAGTCATGTAGTGTACTAGAAGGTATCATGGATCAGTCATATAGTGTACTAGCATTTGAAACAGGTTCATCCAGCTCTCACTTTTTCCCTCCCCCATGCCCCATCCACATTAGCCTTCCTCCCAGACATGGAAGAGAGATCATGTCTGTCTTTGAACTCTTTCTTCCATCCCCAACACTGGAGTGGTAGTAGCAATTGCTTCCCTTCCTACCACATCCACAGACTTCCCCATTTTCTTCCATCCCCTACTCTCTCTCTCTCTCTCTCTCTCTCTCTCTCTCTCTCTCTCTCTCTCTGTCTCTCTCACTTTCTCCCTCTCTCTCTCTCTCGCTCTCCCTCCCTCCCTTTCTCTCTCTGTTTTTCTCTCTGTCTGTCTCTCTCTCTCCCTCCCTCTCTCTCTCTCTCTTTAGGGGTGCTACTTTTCCGGCTCAGGCCTGAAATCCGGCCTGGGAAAAAAAATACATCAGGTTTTCCGGCTTCGAAAATGAAACTTGTCTGGCTCAGGCCTGAAATCAGGCCTGGAAAAAAAACCCATCTGGTTTTCCGCTTCGAAAATGATCGGCAAACTTATTCCAGTTTGTACAAATTCTCATTTGGTTCCGAAGTGTGCTCAGTTACGAAAGCGAGGCTTGAGAACAAAATTACTTTTGAAAATGGCGCACGCTCTCACGTTTCTTGGTGATAAGGAGGATACCCATTGTTTAGAAAAAAGTGTCACAAACAAATGGAAGTGGTCGTGGTTAGATCAAACGAGCTGTGACGGCATTCGGCATGGTACGTGGTGCAAGAAACTGGCGATTGCAGGCAAGTGTTTCTGTACCGTTTGCCAAAAAACACTCGTTACGGTTCGTCAGGGAAGAAAGCTTTACTTAAACATTCAAGGGATGAAAACCATCGTTCCAAAATTACAGTGCAAAGAACAAATTCGACGATCGACGACGCTGTTGGCAGCACTTCTGATTGTGTGGCTGAAGCCAAAGCTGTGCTTTGTGCCTTCCTGGCGGAACATTGCCTACCGTTTTCGATGTCACCTCATCTTATCGACTTGTGCCGAAGAATTAGTGACAAAAGAACATTGTCTTCTCTTGAAATGAGTCGCGCGACTGCTACATACACAACTACCTTTGGTGTAGCTGAAGCTATGAAGAGAGAGGTGAATGGCAAGCTTGAAAACACTGTGTTTCTCTTGAGTGTTGACGAGGCAACAAACGCAGCCAAAAACAAAATAGTGAATGTACTTGCTCAGTACTTCGACAGTGATGTGGGGAAAGTTCTTGTGGAGCATCTTGGTTCAAGGGTCGTGAACATTGCTACAGCTTCTAACATTTTTACTGCCATTTCTAATATTCTTGAAAAAAGAAATTTACATTGGTCTCAAGTGGTTTCAAGTTTGTTTGATAACTGCAGCACCATGAGAGGATGCAAAGGAGGTGTGGAAACACTTGCTAGAGCTACAAATGAACACTTACTGGACATTGGTGGTGATACACTCCATATTGTCCACAATGCAGCATCTCGCTTCTGCACAATCTTGGACCAAGAATTTTTGCCACTACAGGACATTGCCAGTGACATTTACTACGATATTGAAGAGTCGCCTAGGGCTTGTGCTCTGTTCAGGGAAATTCAAGCCATTCTTGGACAGAAGGGACTCCATCTGGTGCGGCCAATTTCAAACAGGTAGGTTTGTTAATTTGTTTGGTTGATTCAGTGGTTGGTTGGTTGGTTGGTTGGAAAGCATGCTTTAAAAAAAAAGCATTTAAATACATGATGTACATGCACAAATATTCTAGTTCATCTCACCCATATATTACAATATACATAAATGATTTAACACCATGAACAAAAAGCTAACACAAAGCTTTGCCTAAATATGCACACACATAGTGACATGCACACACATAAATTTATGCATTCACTTAAACATAAAAACTGACATGTGAATATATTTTATTTCTAAAACTTATAAATTTGGCAGTGCAGTAGCATCTTCCAGATGGTAGAGGTTTAATTTACTGCTATCACTTTAATGACTGCTATCATTTAAGATTACCTACACGTGCCTTTCTAAGTTTCATTTCACTCATACAGCACATTCAGACCTTGTTTCATTCCCACTGTTATTAATATTTTGCTACAAACATTGAGTTCACTATTTTGCTCAGTACATTCTTGCTTTTAACATTGAAACAGCCTTACCAACACTCATGCTAAAACATGTCACATGTGCATTTTTTTAAATGACACTCAACACACCTAAAGCGACGATACACAGATACAGTTTTGATTAACAAGCTCACTGTCAGTGGTGGCATGAAATGATGTGCATTCTATCACAACGTTTTTCCTGTTCTAACAAGTACTGGAGATACTAATAGTACAAAAAGTCAAAAGCTTATAGTTATGGTGACAGGAGGAAGGGGGGGTGGGGGTGTGGGTGAATCAGGAGGTGGGGGGTCGGGAGGGGGGGTGGGGGGGGGGGAGGGGATTTATGGCATGTCTTCAAACATACTTACATAGTCAAGCTTGTTTTGTAGCTTTTGATTTGCTGAGAAAGTTCTAAGCACTTTATTGCATCAAAATATCTCGAAAAATAAAGGAGTTATCACTTTTTGAAGATTTTTGCCTTTCTGCCATTGGTGTTTTTGATGTGATCAGCCATTTTTAGGAGATTTAGTTTCCAAATTATGCCATCAAACTACCTGAAAAAAATAGGCCTATACTATATGATAAGTTAACTTAGCTCTATCACTTTCAGACTTCTATCTTGTAAACCTTTGTGTAATATAGGTCCAAACTAGCTGCTGTATTTAATTTGCCCAAAACGGGTCTAAAAACATTTTTGCCGTTCATTAAAAGGCCATAACTTCTGTACCAATTGACATAGAAATATAATTCTTTTTGTGTTTTGTTTGGATTTAAAAGATCTATCAAACAATTGTATTTTTATGCACACTGCCTATAAACACTTTTTTTTAATTAGGCTGCCGGTACATATCTCATGACACGTTACATAAACTTTTGAGTATAAATGTACTTTACTCAGCTTATTTTCATGAATTAAATTGGATATTTCTTTGTTTCTCAGCGCTAATTTTGTTATATGTATCTCTTTAATGTACATGATGCATAGTAAACCCCCCCAAATACGTGATCGTAGCACACACTGATCTATTTCGGCAAACAGAAAAAGTCTTCTTCGCATTTCACCTTTTGTCACAGCCTCATATATATATATATATATATATATATATTATATATATATATATATATAATGTGTGTGTGTGGGAGGGGGGGGGGGAGATATTCTACCTTTTAAAATTCTATGATACTGTGAATAAAACAAAGTAGACTCCTTTGTCAGGACAAGAATATTGACTGTTTATTTAAAACCCTTCTTCACCTAAAAATATATTGTTGAATTGTGCAGTAATGAAGTGTTGTTGTTTTCTGGGCAGGTTTCTTCAAATGCGGCAGGTAGCTGATAGACTGGATGAGCTGAAGGACCCATTGATTTTGTATTACTTCTCATTCTTAACTTCTGATGAACAACGAAGTACTGTGGCAGAAGTGGACTCCATCATCGCTGAGCATAGCACTTGCTCCACAGCTCGTCAACAGATAAAAGACATTCAGCAGTGTATACATCAATCTACCAAGTCGCTGCAAGTACACAAAGGAAAGAAAGGCTCTTGCTGTTCCTGTTTCATAAAAGACAACAGACAGAAATTGCATTGCAGTTGTACAGAGGGATTCTGCGGCAGTTTGAAAGGTACACTCTTTCTTTCCAGTATGTCAAACCAATGGCCCATAAACTTCATGCACAGGTGTTTGAGGTGACGAAGCAATTCCTGTCACAGTTCATGAAACCGGAAGCATTGCCTGAACATGATGCTGCAGCAATTGCCGACATTAATGTTGAAGACAGAACACTCCATCTTCGAGACAGCCAACTTGGGGTGGGCGAGTTCTGCTTTTCTCCACTTCAGATCTGCAGACGGGGACCGAGTGAAACACCATTGGCTGCCATCATTTTGGAATGCTCTTCGACTTGCCTATGAATCAGGAGCAAAGGCCTTGAAAAGTTGCCACTGACCAACAAGAACATTATCAATCTTGCGGCTTTAGACCCAGGCTTGCAAAGGTCACACGGGACAGCACAGTCTTTTCTATCCCTGGCCAGAAAATTACCCAATGTCATTCCTGAAAATGACCTTGGGAAACTTGATGCGGAGCTCGAGCGTTATGGATCTGACACACAAGTCAGCAGTTTCCCTTCTGATGAAACTGATCCTGCTTTCCGACTAGACACAGACTGGTGGGTGCCAATAATGAAACTGAAAGAAAATGAGGAGCAGCGCTATCCAACATTGTCTCTGTTGGTGAAAGCTTTGTTAACAGTTTTCAGCGGGCCGCTTGTAGAAGGCAGCTTCAATATCATGGGGGATATTGTCGAGGAGGATCGCACCTGTATTTCCCTTGAAAACTATGAGGCCACAGCAGTAATCAAACAAAGGCTTAAGGCAACCCAGAAAACTGCTGTGACCATGACTGTGACTGAGGACATGAAAAGGTGTGTCATGAAAAGCAGAGCATGCTATCATTCTTCCTTGAACAAGGCAAAAACCCAGGGTGGGGGACAATTTGTGACTGGGACAAAATCAGCAGCAGCAGCCAGCAAACAGTCATCTACATCTGCAACAAAAGCACAGCCTTCAACCAGCAAGCAGTCATCTGCAACAAAACCACAGCCTTCAACCAGCAAGCAATCATCTGCAATAAAACCACAGCCTTCAACCAGCAAGCAGTCATCTGCAACAAAACCACAGCCTTCAACCAGCAAGCAGTCATCTGCAACAAACCACAGCCTTCAACCAGCAAGCAATCATCTGCAACAAAAGCACAGCCTTCAACCAGCAAGCAGTCATCTGCAACAAAAGCACAGCCTTCAACCAGCAAGCAGTCATCTGCAACAAAAGCACAGCCTTCAACCAGCAAGCAGTCATCTACAACAAAGACACAGGCTTCAACCAGCAAGCTGTCATCTGCATCACACACACAGCCTTCAACCAGCAAGCAGTCATCTGCTTCTGCAACAAATACAACTCGGAAAGAATACTTTGAAAGTCTCAGGAAGAATCTTCAGCATGCTGGTGATTCATTTGAAACATTTCATAATGTAGCGAAAGAGGCAGAACAAGTTTTTCTAACAACATGGCCAGTGAGATGTATGCAAGTGTTTGACTTTTTATCATACCAGGCAGACATCCATGCAGCAGGACTCTATCCTAAAGATGGACCTAATTTGGTTCCAATAAGGATTTATGGGGATGGGAAACTGTTTGCCAAGATGCGCCTCATTTCTTGCTTTTGGAAATGAAACCAAACATCCTGAAATGCGTGTTCGAATTGCAGTAGAATTAGCCGCAAATGAGGAGTTCTACTTGTCAGATGCCCAGTTGAAAAAGGGGTGCTCTTCAGCACAACCGCCTGATGTGTCTCTTTGCAAGCAATATGCCTCATTTTCCCCACACTTTGGTAATGAAACACTGATCTCTGACAGCATTGGACACATCTTTCGAAAGGAGGTGCTAAACACCATTGTGCCAGGTACATACATGGGTGCCTGGCACATGCATGCTGTTGCTAGTGTTCTCGGCAGCACCATCCACTCTGTGTACCCTGAGTTTGGAGGACATACTGTTAGAAATTTCCTTCATCGCCTAGTCTGTCCCAGAGCAACTTGCCCAATTTCAATACATGTACTGCATTCCAGGCATCATGTGGAGCCGTATATCTGGGAAAGACCTTCGCGAGTGTGAATGGCATCCCAACCATTTTGTTGTGTGCCTTCCAGATACTGAGAGAAAATCTGAAAATCCCAGCAAAAGAAAAGCAAGTTCTCAGGACATAAGAGGTTTTTTCACAAAAAAGGCAAAAGAGTGATGTTTTAAAAATTAGCTGTTAAAACTAAAATATAGACCAGTAAGAGACTGTCATTTCAATATTTTTGCTTTTTATTTTTGTACTGCCCCTACATATAACATGGACATAACAGCAAAACAGACAGTGTATTAGGCTGATGATGGAGATGCTCAATGCTTTGTCAAGTTTGGGTCTACAAGATGTGAGGCCTGAAGACAGAAATTGAGGTATGAAAAAACTTTTTTTTCAGTTTCAGGCCTGGTGAAATTGGGGTTGTTACTTTCAGGCCTTAGCACTTTCTTTCTGTAGCACCCTGTCTCTTGCACATATTTCTTTTTTCCTTTTTTAAGAAAATAATAACAGACTTTGGTGCTGAGAAAACAAGGGTTTTTGGAAATTATTCTATGAGCTGAACTGTTTCTCCCTAGTAATTGATCCCACATTCTGTCAGCTGAACTGTTTCTCCCTAATAATTGATCCCACATTCTGTCAGCTGAACTGTTTCTCCCTATAATTGATCCCACATTCTGTCAGCTGAACTGTTCCTCCCTGATAATTGATCCCAACATTCTGTCAGCTGAACTGTTTCTCCCTGATAATTGATCCCACCTCAAGTGTGGTGTCCGTGAAGATGAAAAACAAAATGCAACAGAATCTGTGGTGCATGATGTTGACATGTCACCAGCAGTATATGAACCTTTTTTGTTTGTTTTCCTGGTAGACTTCCACGCAGTCTGTCTCCTGTGAAAGCATACGTGGTCGCATCTGATGTTTGCTGGATGTGAGTCACTGAAGAGCAGGGTGTTGTTTTACATTGATCAGTTGAAACATACATGGTAGCATCTGATGTTTGCTGGATATGAATCAATGAAGAGTAGGGTGTTGTTTTACATTGATCAGTTGAAACATACATGGTAGCATCTGATTATTGGTGGATGTGAATCGCTGAAGCGTAGGGTGTAGTTTTACATTGATCAGTTGAAACATACATGGTAGCATCTGATTATTGGTGGATGTGAATCGCAGAAGCGTAGGGTGTTGTTTTACATTGATCAGTTGAAGTGATGCTGACACTCGAGTTTTTACTCTATTTCATTTCAGACTTGGCGACCGGCACTTCAGTTCCAACGAGTCCTTGGACACCATTAGTTGGGGTGCTGTGTCTGAAAAGCTGGACAAAAAGATGCTAGGTAATTTCTTTTTTTTCTGTACTTAAAATATCTCACTAATCTGGGTAGGAAACCATTTGTTATATGCTGTTCTAAAGGATCACAGCAGCACAACCATTCGCTCTTAAAAAGACTAGATATGATTCACATTAAAGAAAAAACCATGGTGACCACACCTGGAAAACTGCATAGCACTAAAAGTTTATTTTTGGTCAGGGTGACACTTGGACCATGCATACCCATTTTAAGGCTGAGCTCACGAAAAGAATCTGAAAACTAGGGGAATGTTTGCCTCTGAGAATCCGATTATAAGAGGGTTTAATCATCACTCTTCAGTTCATTTGCTGTATACATTTACCACATTTTGCTTTAAGATAGAAATATAAGAACATTCAAGTTATATGTATGTGTGTGTGTGTGTGTGTGTGTGTGTGTGTGTGTGTGTGTGTGTGACAAGTTTTAACAAGTTTCAGCAGGTTTCCTCTTCAGGAAAAAGAAAGAAAGGAGTAAAAGATAGATGGTGACTTTTTTTTAAAATTTTGTCATGTTTGGGAGAGTGGAGCAGACCTGTTTACCCCTACGGGTTCACCGTAGTTTCTACGAAAATAGGTCCACAGCTACAGTGCTACGATCACACAGGCTCAAACTATGGAGAAAACAAACAAACAAACAAACAAAATCAGCCACTAAAGCTGTCGGCGACGATCATAAACGAAAGTAAGTGAAGGGAGATAATTCTTATATTTTCCGATTTGCTTGCGCATGCGCGCTAGTTTCTTTCGTCTGCTCCAGTCTGCTCAGTCGATTCGCACGAAAATGTCAACAAAAAGGGAAAAAGAAAAGGCCAGTGAATCAACTGACCCTTGCACCTCTCCACCAAAGAAAAAAGCGCGGCCGCCTCCTGCACAGCGTTTTCGAAAGGAGTGTACACAGGACTGGTCTTGTTTACAGGCATCGAAAAAGGGAGAAGCGTATGTGCGGTGCACTGTTTGTGACACGGACTTCAGCTGTGTGCATGGCGGAAAGAACGACTGTTTCAGACATGTTAAAAGTGCCAGACACGAACAATTCGAGAGAGCCAAGGGAAAACAATCCACTCTGCAAGGCTTCTTTACACAGCAGCGTGATGAGCTAGAGGTGACAGGGTCAGAGGCTCTGATATGCGAATTCTTGGTGGAACATAATTTGCCATTTGCAGCAGCTGACACTCTCACAAAGGCAATCAAACGCATATGCCCAGACTCAAAAATTGCCAAAGAGATCAAATGCTGCAGAAGTAGTGGTGACTACTGACAGTTGCTCAAATTTGAGCCCAAACTACTGACACAGGTCATCATGACTACTGAAAGGTAATGTTGGGGGTAAACAGGTCTGGTGAAGTGAAGTAGTGGGGAGGAGGATGGTGGAAGTTTTGTTTCTCAGTGTCCAAAGAGATGACTGTCATAAGACTGTCTAAGGTGGCTGTGCAAGCGATGAAGATCTGTTTGTAGTATTAAATGTATATGTTTCAAAATACTTTCATGCATACTTAAGCATCTTTCTTTCTTTGTTTTTTCTTTCGTACACAGTCCAGAGAAAAACTCCTACAAAATCGTGAGTACATTTCATAAATTGAATTACATAGTAGACTGTTAAACTTTTACTGATGGTTCGAAAAAAAATGTTGAAACTCAGATTGGTGACCTATGTACATGTGATTTTATGAAGATTTATAAACTATGTATGAGAAAATTAAAGTGTCATTGTTATGTATTGAAAAGTTGCAGTGTTAGCTATAGCATTTCAGAAAAAAAATGTATGACATTATTGTGACATCATTGACACTTTGGCACAATGAAAAGATAAACACATGCAAGTATGTAAAGTTTCAAAATAACTGCAAAGGCATGCATGTATATGCACACCACATATGCATATGAACATCATACCCTGACCACACACAAACATCTATATGCATGAGCGCACATGTGCACTCTCTATCTCTCTATCTCTCTCTCTCTCTCTCTCTCTCTCTCTCTCTCCCCCTCTCTCTCTCTCTCTCTCTCTCTCTCTCTCTCTACTATTTCCATGTGCATAACATCTTCACTTTATACTTTCTCAATTTGATTTACAGATGAAAAAGGATAGAATCAGTAATTCTGTAGTTGCTGTTAGGAATTGATCAGAGGCAGGAGCAGGTGCACTTCAATGGGTCTGTTGGTATGCATATTTGTGTAACAGTGTATTTGTGTTTCTGCTTGTGTAGTGTGTGTGTCTGAGTCTTATTTTCTTTTTTGCTAGAGGTCTTAATATTGTAAGTAAATACAATGCTTGTATATTGTTCATAACATTGACACATTTTCCTTAGTATGTTCTGTTTCATGAAAAAACGAATGATTGAGAAATCATTTGCATTTTTACTGCTAGGAATAATTCAGTTCACAGTGTAGTATATTTACAGGTGAGATGAATCTTACATTGCACATCATAACTATTTCTCCAAGAATGCTCCTATTCTGCCAACAGACCAAAGAATGGTGCCAGCATTGTTCGGACACCAGGAGCACATCAGTCCTTTACGCTGGATGTGGGCATGAGTGTGTTCTGCAACAATGAACTAGGTAAAACCAGATCAGGCTGAAGCTGCATCATCTTATGCAGTCTTTTTCAAATGAACATTATCTGTGTGTACATGTTGTAGTCACTGCATTTATTGCAGGTTTGCTGCCCTTCTCTCTTGTTTGTTTCTTTGTTCATCTTTCTTTTATTCAACATTTCATTGTTAGTGTCTGTGGTGGGTTTGTGTTGTTATTTTTCTTCTTCAGAGTTTCTTTTTTTTTTTCAGTATGGAAGACTCGTGCTGTTGCAGAGGTGATTCTAGAGCGCGGAATTAGCGGAATACCGCTTAAAAAAATCGAAAGACGCAAAACCGTAAGCCCAGCGCGGCCGCTGCTCCGCACACAAACAAGAAATGCCGCGCTCGCCAGTCGTGACTGCGCTAATTTTTTTTCACTCCCTTGCCTTTTTAATCTCGCGTCCGCTTGGCCTAGTAATCTACCGAGCGAACCAAGCGAAGCTGTCATCGAGCTATCAGCTATGTCAAGGTCAGCCTTGTGCGCATGAGCAGTAGGAACTGAATGTAAACGCATGTCTGTATAGTCAACTGCGATTGGTTGGAAAGTTTGCTTTCAGCCAATCACAGCTCGCGGTACGGCAGCCCTGCGTTTCTGCCTGAGGTTCCATCATGGCGAAACGAGGCACGTTGTTGGATTTTTCTTTTACCCGAGGGGCGAAGAAATCGAAGAGAGGAGGAGAGGCAGATGATTCTTTGGATGTACAAAGCGAGTGTTCGACCGTCACTGAGCAGCCGCCTAGTTATCCTTCAACGAGTGCCAGTGCCGACAGTGGAGATGTAGATACGCGATCGCAATCAGACTGTCAGTCCGACCGGGTTAGTTCTGTTTCGTCATGCGAGCGGGAATCGGAGCCTGTGTCAAGTTTCTGTGATCATGATGGTGGTTCGGGATTTTCGTCATCAAAACCAGACAGTGTTGTGTCTGCAAGCGACATGCCTGAGACTGAGTCAGGGACCGCTTCAGAGACGCTTGTGGACAGTAGTACAGCGAAGCCAGACACAGAGGAGACAAACACTGCAGTCACAAAGAAAAAAATTAATAGAGAACTTTGTTGCCTTCAACCTGGATCTGGGATTTTCTGTGTGGTGCTTTGCTGGATGGAGTGGATTACTTCAAGTAAATCCTCTGAATGATTACTAATACTATGAGTTAACAATTTATAACACTAGTAGTACCTGCCGTTGAAAAATATAGAAATTATATAGTTAAAATTTAGGCCCCCCTGGGGGGCCCCTTTTTTACACTGAGGGGGCCCTTGGGCCCCCTTTTTTGGAATCCTAGAATCACCTCTGCTGTTGTTATTTTTCTTCTTCAGAGTTCTTTTTTTTTTCAGTATGGAAGACTCGTGTTGTTGTTATTTTTCTTCTTCAGAGTTCTTTTTTTTTTTCAGTATTGAAGACTCATTGTTATTTTTCTTCTTCAGAGGTTTTTTTTTCAGTATGGAAGACTCGTGTTGTTATTTTTCTTCTTCAGAGTTCTTTTTTTTTTCAGTATGGAAGACTCGTGTTGTTATTTTTCTTCTTCAGAGTTTTTTTTTTTTTTTCAGCATGGAAGACTCGTGTTGTTATTTTTCTTCTTCAGAGTTCTTTTTTTTTCAGTATGGAAGACTCGGATAGACTGGTAACTGAAAACTAATGCTGAATCTGAATGTATTGTGGTTGACCTCTTCCCGAGTCCTTCAGCTTCATTTTCAGGCTTTATTTATAGAAGAGGTTTAGATAGACATACTTTTCGTACATATTACTCATGTTCTGTGTCTTAATTACATATGCATCTGAGAAGTAAGTTGGGTCTTGAAACACGGCGTAATATTCTTATTCTTCTTTGCGAACGCCTTGGTCTATACGGTCAGTCCGGCCCTTGTGATGAATAGTGCCGTTTTCTCCAGCTCTTGTAGACTGCCGTAGAGCTTCGTCATTAGAGCTGTCTTTGTTGGCCACACCTCTCTTCTCGTCTGTTTGTGTCATGGGCACATTTGGAGCACATGCTCCGCTGCCTGTTCTTCCTGCCCACAAGGACAGACTGGAGAAGGCACCACCTTGAGCTTTCAGAACAAGTGACTGTTGAGTCTGTTGTGTCCAGTGCGGAGCCTCACCAGGACACTTGGTTGCTCTCTGGACAACAGATGATAATCATCCTTGGGTGTTGTGATAGTCAAAGTGTAATATAATGTTTCATGGCAAGCCATTGTGAACTGAGGCTGTGCCAAAGTTCCAGACGTGTTCATAGGATTAGGATTACCATAGACGTTCAACATGAGATTTACCTTTTCAAAAACAGATTTTGTTGTTGTCATTTTAACCAACATTTAAAAATCAGGTAGTATGTAAACTTCAAGAGCTTCCATATGTCATATGTTCCCACCTTTGCATTATTTTGTCTTAGAAAGCTTCTGTCAGGAAAGAAAAACATAAAAAGAAATGTAATGCAGTGTATATGATTATTTACAGGCACCATTCGGTACATTGGCACCACAGAGTTTGCGGATGGCACGTGGCTAGGGGTAGAGTTGCGGACTCCCAAAGGCAAGAATGATGGGAGCGTTCAGGGACGTCGCTACTTCACCTGCAAACCAAACCACGGCCTGCTGGTCCGACCCAGCAAAGTCTCCGCTCGTGGGATCAACGGTGCCAAGCTGCTAGGGGAGACCAGTCCCACCCCCAGTGATTCAGGGCGCAGAAGTCTGGGATCAGGGGAGAGAGACTCAACATCGGCAGTTCATGATGGGTCGAAAACATGAACGTCTGGCAACAGGAGAAACAGAGTGGTGTCTGTCTGATTGCAGGATGGCTGCATAAACTGCATTTGTCGTTGCTGTCTCTGGTGGTTTTTAGTCAATTGATGCTGAGTTCACCGCAGCAGACATATCTGACATGAAGTATTAAAAGCTCTCTTGTGCCTGAACTGTTGGATTTACAAAGAACATGTCATAAGTGTGTGTGTTTATGTTGCATGTGTGTTTTGGTATTTACCATCTGCTGATTGATGTGGTGAATCAAAAAGTTTTCATTCATTGTTATATGTTCCCAGTTGTGAATATTTCATGCTGAGGGAATTATTTTTATTTAGAGTATGTTATATCTGACTGAATACCACGTTTATCTTTTCTTGTCACTTGAAACATTCTTCTACATCTTTCAGTTATGTTGGTTACTTCCAAATTGTGCAGCTATTTTCCAGTTTCCTTTTCCATGTATCCAAATGCAGATCAAGATATTTATTTTATTATCACTTCTACATGTGATTCCTATCTCTTGTTTGATCCTGTTGTCGTCATTTTTTATATCATTGATCCAAAAACAGGATGCAGATTGAATATTTATTACTTTTACATGTGATTCCATACATTCAAAAAGGAAATTCCACTCCCCCAAAATTACCAACTTCTTGTATATATTTCATGTGAGATTGACTTGAATTGCATCCCTTTTCTAAAGTTTGTGGGTTGAAGCAAATTATGGTTAGGTGGTTCTTGCATTGATGGCGTATCAATATGTATTTGGACCTTGACATAGAATATCTCTCTCTCTCTCTCTCTCTCTCTATTGTACCTCGAGAATCCACCATTGTCTTGATTGTGCTGGGTGTCAACATGTTATCAGTTTGTCCTAGCATTGCTGTTAGACTGCTTTTGCCACTGCTGCTGCTGTTTTGATTTTCAAGGGGGCAATGATACATGCCTGTGTCGGATCTCTAACTGCCCACATAGACCATCACTGCTGCTCCTTCCCCATGCTCCTGAACCTCATCCATTCTGTCCCCGTCTCCGATCTCTTCTTTCTCTCCTGTGAAGGTGTTCCACCTGGCAGTACACCCTGCATCATCCCCAGCACTGCTCCTGAACCTCATCCATTCTGTCCCCGTCTCCGATCTCTTCTTTCTCTCCCTGTGAAGGTGTTCCACCTGGCAGTACACCCTGCATCATCCCCCACACTGCTCCTAAACCTCATCCATTCTGTCCCGTCTCCGATCTCTTCTTTCTCTCCCTGTGAAGGTGTTCCACCTGGCAGTACACCCTGCATCATCCCCCAGCACTGCTCCTGAACCTCATCCATTCTGTCCCCGTCTCCGATCTCTTCTTTCTCTCCCTGTGAAGGTGTTCCACCTGGCAGTACACCCTGCATCATCCCCAGCACTGCTCCTGAACCTCATCCATTCTGTCCCCATCTCCGATCTCTTCTTTCTCTCCCTGTGAAGGTGTTCCACCTGGCAGTACACCCTGCATCATCCCCCAGCACTGCTCCTGAACCTCATCCATTCTGTCTCCGTCTCCGATCTCTTCTTTCTCTCCCTGTGAAGGTGTTCCACCTGGTAGTACACCCTGCATCATCCCCCAGCACTGCTCCTGAACCTCATCCATTCTGTCCCCGTCTCCGATCTCTTCTTTCTCTCCCTGTGAAGGTGTTCCACCTGGCAGTACACCCTGCATCATCCCCAGCACTGCTCCTGAACCTCATCCATTCTGTCCCCGTCTCCGATCTCTTCTTTCTCTCCCTGTGAAGGTGTTCACTGGCAGTACACCCTGCATCATCCCCAGCACTGCTCCTGAACCTCATCCATTCTGTCCCGTCTCCGATCTCTTCTTTCTCTCCCTGTGAAGGTGTTCCACCTGGCAGTACACCCTGCATCATCCCCAGCACTGCTCCGCATTCCTCCCGGCAAAGTCCTCCCGTCCTTTGCCATTATCTGGTCAGGCTGCTGTACCCATGCAAACTCCACTCATATGCATTATATTATATGCCCCCCTCCACTATCCTTCCCAACATACACATGCACGCATGCACACACGCACACACACACACAGGCACGCACGCTTACATACACACACATGCATACACACACACACACATATTGTCCTTCTCCACATTTCACTCCTCCTCCTTCACCCCCCTCCCCTCCTCACACCCCTTGACCCCCTTCCTCCACCCCAACTCTTCCCCTTCCCTGCCCTCTCTTCCAGGCATGTCAGTCTCAGGTTTAAGGTGAGGTTACACATGACCTCATCACACTGCGAGTTCACCATCATTCTTGGCTGTAGCAGACTGCAGGTAGTTCCGTTGGTATGGCCGTCCAGGTGCATGCAGGCATGTCAGATCAGGTTGCTGTGCATGAACTAACCAGTGTTTGCTGTGTAACAGAAGCAGCATGGGGCAACCAGCTGACAGGCGTGGCAGGGTTCAGCAGTTTAGTAGAGAATTCAAGAAGAGGGCATGATTATTTCCATTCACTAGCATTGAACCTATGTGGGTGGGACCATTGTTGGTAAAAGCGGAGAATTTTGTAGTCTTGTTCTCAGGTGGAAGGTGGTGTTAGTGTGTCTTCTCCTACCTTGCCTTTTTTTTTTGCCTTGCTGCAGAATGGTGACAGTCCTATATGTCTGTTCAGTGCAGACAACATTTCGCTGGGTAGCCAAGATGTACGGGTTGTTGGCAGTGCAGTTGTGTGCCCACCTTGTTACTGCTCTGTTTTACTCACAGGAATAAAAACACAGATCCCAGCTTGTGAAATGAAAACAGTAATTCTGACTGCACCAATGTGTGTACAGGAATGTGGGGTTTCTGACCCTGTTCTCGTTTTGGTTGCTCATCACGCACATGTATGTGCACAACACATGCACACACATAGGCATGCAGAATGACTTCAGCCATCACTTTCTCTTCCGTCCATCCATATCATACTACTCATTGTTCTTTCCAGATTTTGTGAATGAAAAAAAAAATATGTTTCAAAACCGCAAACAGGATGCCATCTCTCATAAAACATCGACTCATCACAAAACTCTGTGTGTGTGTGTGTGCAGCATCTGAGTTTATTTTTTGGTCGTATTACAAATAATTAATAAATTATTCGTAAACATTTTGAAGGAAAATCCATGCCAGAACTTGTACATAGGTTTGTTGGAAAATCAGGTATTTAAAGTTACTGTCAGTGTTTTTGGATGCAACTTACTGTGTGGCCATCATCTGTGCCACTACACAATTCTTCCAATGTGTTTGTTCTGCACAGTGTTTAGGGCTTTTTTAGGCATAGAAATTCATTGTGAATTTTGTTAATTATAATATAATCAGGAAATGCAATATTTTTAGTATAAATTTGGGTTATTATTCAAGTTGTGTTGATGATACCATACAGTAAGTTTTGCCCACGTTTCATAAAACTGAAACCCGAGAACAGGTAACTCATGCTCATCAGTCAGATGTAAGCAATGAACAACTGCTGCTTATTATTCACATGTAAGCAAGGAATAAGCAATGACTCATCACAGGTGGGGCTTGCAGGTTTAGAATTATTGTGCTCTGTTACTTTTTTTCATAATGTCACCATTGAGTAGCTTTGACTGTGTTCTTTGTTTAAGCAAGAAGTGAAGGCATGGGGAATAAAGGAAAGAGTGCATGTGTATGTGAGCCAGAGTTATGAGGGGATTGAAGCATGGATGCAGATGTTTCTGTGCTGATAGATGGATGGATGTGGTGTGTTGTTTCATTAAATATATGAATGCATGAGCATTCCTCAAGACATTCCTGACATAATCTCACTTATGGAACAAGGCCCATTTATTAACACTAAGATGGAATCATGTTTATGGAGATAGATGAACAGCCTCGCTCTGTCCCACTCTCTCCCTCTCTCTCCCTCTCTTTCTCTCTCTCTCTCTCTCTCTCTCTCTCTCTTGTAGTAAAAAATGTGTTTGATCTTCTCTCTTTCCCTTTTTCTTTTTTATTCCTCCCCCTCACTTTCAATCTCCAAAACATCACTATGCAGCAGCCTGGGTCGTAGCGTGTCATTGCCCAATCCATGCTTCAGCCTGTTTGTCCTGCCACACCTATGTATGTGTTCAAATGTATGACAAAATATCATTGTATATCCAGTGGGAGTTGATTTTGGCCTGTGTAGATCATAACTGGCATAATTCTGGGACCAAACTTTGGGTGTTGCCAAGTCTCAGATTTTTAAACTTTTTTTGTTGCCTTGGTGCCTTTTTCATAATTAAAAGGTATTATTGTTGATATCAATTGTAATTTTATGTCTTCCAGTCCATATTCTGTATTTCTGAGTGATGTGCTTTCAGATGTTTCCAGCACTCTTTGGTTTATTCTGTTTGTGACATGTACTTCATAGTCATTTTGCCTGTTGCCTGCATTTAATGTTGTGTGCTGTATGCTGTCATCACTGTTGGCATCATTGTGTTTCTCAATACTTTCAGTGTTTGAAACGTATACAAAAGTGTTGAACTGCATGCCAGAATTGGAAGGTTTTGACTGTTGAGGCTACCATGCTTTTCTTTTGTTGATGTAGTAATTCCATTGAAATCAAAACCTTCCATAAGATCGTTTGATATGAATGTCATTTTGAGAGTGAGCATGTGTGTGGAGAGGGGGGTAAGATCGTTTAATATTAATGTCATTTTGAGAGTGAGTATGTGTGTGAGAGAGGGAGGACAAGGTGGGAGGGGGGGGGGGGGGGGGGATGGGGCTGGTTGTATATTTAGGCTGGAGGAAGGGGGAAGAACGGTCCAGTTTTGTGTGCTATCCTTACACAGTAGAAATTGGCTTCAAATATCTTTTGTATCTGTCATTTCTTTCTACAGTCACAGTCAGTTTACCTACATTTCATTTTCTGAACGTCATCATCTTCAGCTGTTAAACTATTGGCTAGACTACAGTAATTTACAGGCAGGTTTCATGATTGTAACCACTGTAATGGGCACTACTTGACAGGTTGGTTTCATGATTGTAACCACTGTAAGGGCACTAGTTGACAGGCTGGTTTCATGATTGTAACCACTGTAATGGGCACTAGTTGACAGGCTGGTTTCATGATTGTAACCACTGTAAGGGGCACTAGTTGACAGGCTGGTTTCATGATTGTAACCACTGTCAGGGGCACTAGTTGACAGGTTGGTTTCATGATTGTAACCACTGTAAGGGGCACTAGTTGACAGGCTGGTTTCATGATTGTAACCACTGTAAGGGGCACTAGTCGACAGGCTGGTTTCATGATTGTAACCACTGTAAGGGGGACTAGTTGACAGGTTGGTTTCATGATTGTAACCACTGTAATGGGCACTAGTTGACAGGCTGGTTTCATGATTGTAACCACTGTAATGGGCACTAGTTGACAGGCTGGTTTCATGATTGTAACCACTGTAAGGGGCACTAGTTGACAGGCTGGTTTCATGATTGTAACCACTGTAATGGGCACTAGTTGACAGGCTGGTTTCATGATTGTAACCACTGTAAGGGGCACTAGTTGACAGGTTGGTTTCATAATTGTAACCACTGTAAGGGGCACTAGTTGACAGGCTGGTTTCATGATTGTAACCACTGTAAGGGGCACTAGTTGACAGGCTGTTTCATGATTGTAACCACTGTAATGTGCACAAGTTGACAGGCTGGTTTCATGATTGTAACCACTGTAAGGGGCACTAGTTGACAGGCTGGTTTCATGATTGTAACCACTGTAATGGGCACTAGTTGACAGGCTGGTTTCAGGATTGTAACCACTGTAAGGGGCACTAGTTGACAGGCTGGTTGCATGATTGTAACCACTGTAAGGGGCACTAGTTGACAGGTTGGTTTCATGATTGTAACCACTGTAAGGGGCACTAGTTGACAGGCTGGTTGCATGATTGTAACCACTGTAAGGGGCACTAGTTGACAGGTTGGTTTCATGATTGTAACCACTGTAAGGGGCACTAGTTGACAGGTTGGTTTCATGATTGTAACCACTGTAAGGGGGCACTAGTTGACAGGCTGGTTTCATGATTGTAACCACTGTCAGGGGCACTAGTTGACAGGCTGGTTTCATGATTGTAACCACTGTAAGGGGCACTAGTTGACAGGCTTGTTTCATGATTGTAACCACTGTTTTGTTGTCGTACCCTGGCTAAAAGACTCCAGGGATCATCCGAACAGCCGAAGTATTTGAACACTATGGCACAAATGCATCAGCTGGGGATGAGAACATTACGTGTGTGACCGTTTTTGATTACCCCGCCACATGGGCAGCCACACTCCGACTTCGGGGATTTGGGAGACTGATAATGTTATGCTAGGAGCTTGTCACGACTGAAGACAATCCCCACATAACTATGCAGAGCATAACAACATTTTGATGTAGCCTTGGTGTTCTGGCCTATGTCAATTGGTCTGACACAGCCTTAAGCCAAGGCGTGTAACCACTGTAAGGGACACTAGTTGACAGTTCTGCACCACTGCGTGACACTTGGTGAGGGGGTGGGTTTTTTGTTCCTTCGTTCCTTTTTTTTTTCTGTGTAGGATTTTTTTTGTGTGTGTGGTAATTATGACTGATTTTTACCATTTTCAATCTTGAAATAATGATGATGAAATAGGAGAATTGTAGGTACCTCTGACAATACTGTGTGGCCTTATCTATTAAGTATTGGTCAGTGGTGTCATGTAGCCTTACCTGTTAAATATTGTTCAGCAATGACATTTATTTGTGTTAATGATTTGTCTTTATTCTCTCACTCGCCCAACTGTTGACAGCCCTGATGTGGCCCTTTGCGGTCGGCTGGGCTATAAGCAACATTATCTTATCTTACCCAACTGTTGTGAATTACATTCAAATATGTTCCACTGACTGGAAATGAGGAAATAAAACAGAAAACAGAGTTACCCTCAACTTTTGGGAAGTAAGCTCCCTCACAACAGTATTACACTGATAAATCCTGAGATGGCACTTTCTCCAGTATTTTTTCAAGACCTTTCTTTGGTTCAGATTGTGTGCTGTCCATGCCCTCAACTCAACGTCTCTTTGCAGTTCTGGCATCTGCAAACAAGAATCAAAACTAGAACAAATGGAGAATACTAGTCCAGTTATGCTTTCTACATTACTGAACCTAAAAAATGAGAACCAGACAATACGGCCTGTTTTCATCTGTTCAGACTATTTCTCTCCTGTCTGTTCGGACTGTTTATCTCCAGAAGGTTTATTGTTTCTTCAGGATTGCTTGACACGGTAGAAGATAGTGATTTGATGTTTTAGAGACATAGGATGTAATTTCGGCCAGGACACTCACTGGTGCAGTTAGTAAAATTGTAACCGGTTAAGCCGTGTGCTCCAGGGGATTCCATCTCACTGTGGGATCACAGGGAATGAGAAGGCTGAGGCTCTGTCCAAGGCGGGCAGCAATAGGGAGCAAGGTCAGCCACCCAGTGACCTACAGAAAGGCTAAAACTGCCGTCCACAATAATACAAATACCAGTGGAAGAGAATGCTGGGTGCAGACAGTGGTGCTGATCCAAACCATCAGCTCCAGAGATACCAGCAAACAATCTTCTTCAGACTGAACTGGCCACTGCTGACTGCTGAGCCACCTCAGCCAAATAAAGATTGCCCACACAGATGAATATCCATGTGGAACTGGATCTCAGACCTCGGAACACATCCTCCAACACTGTCCAGCCCATGATGTTCTGTGCCATCAGACCTGGCAGAGCTGCAGATGCAGCTTTGGGGCAGCCATCAGGACCTCGAGAAGACTGGAATTCATTGTGGCAGCATGATTGAAGATCTGACGCAACCCAAAAAAGATCGACTACAGAAGAAGTAACCAATTCCAGAGATTCATTCAGAATAATTTTCTGCAGCACCTTCTAGAAGTTCTGTGCTAGTTTGTTGGTTTTTTTTTTTATTCTTCCCGTTACTCTCTCACTTTGCCTTTTTTCTTTCTTTCTTTACTGTTGAAAATCATGTTTCTGCTTTTGTGGCCCATCCCCTTCTTTGTTGGGCTGCAACTTGGCAGTGACAACATCAATTCTTTTCATTGGATATTCTGGCTTCCATCAGGCCCAAGACATACATACACCTGCAGTGACAACATCAATTCTTTTCATTGCATATTCTGGCTTCCATCAGGCCCAAGACAAACATACACCTGCAGTGACAACATCAATTCTTTTCATTGCATATTCTGGCTTCCATCAGGCCCAAGACAAACATACACCTGCAGTGACAACATCAGTTCTTTTCTTTTGATGTTCTGGCTTCAGTCAGGCCCAAGACATACATACACCTGCAGTGTGGGTCAGGAAATTTCAGTAACATGGTCCCAGCGATGCATCCATGGAGTGGATGAAAGTTGATTATAAGGTGCCAGTCTAACCATTTGAGCACTGAAGATATTCAGCTGTCCCAGAGATGCATCCACGGAGTGGATGAAAGTTGACAATAAGGTGCCAGTCTAACCATTTGAGCACTGAAGATACTCAGCTGTGACCAGGACCTGAACAGTGCAGACACAACAGATGAGTTAGATAGGACCCTGCCAGACACTGCAGCATGAACTGTAGTAGCAGTACTTGTAGTGTAAGATAAAGGAATGAAAACATCGAGTGCCATTCCTTCTCTCTCTCTCTCTCTCTCTCTCTCTCTCTCTCTCTCGCTCTCTCTCTCTCTCTCTCTCTTTCTCTCTTTCTTTCTCTCCCTCTCTGTATCTTTCTGTCTTTCTCTCTTTCCCTCTCTCTCACTCGCTCACGTTTTCTCTCGCTCGTAATCTTTTTTCATTTCATGTTTTTATTGACGGTGAAACCTCTGATCGAAAACCCTCCTGATAAACGTCACCTGCTTGTTTTTCTGGAACTCTTTTTCTCTTTGGCTGTATTTTACTGACCTGCATGTATTTACAAATAAACATTTCTCCCATATAAGAGCCAACCCCTGGCTTTTGAGGAGAATGAAACGACTGCACTCTGTAGACCTGTTGAATGTTCCCGTTGTCATTTCTTTTCATTTTCAAAATAACTAGCTGGGCAACAGAAGTTCAATATCCAGCATGTGAGTGCACTCACATGTTTGTGTGTGTGTGTGTGTGTGTTCAAAACGCATAAGTTCAGTAATGTGGAATTTTTTTATGTGTTTGCCATATAGTTTATATCGTGCTGTCAGTGTTGGCACATCTTTTGACATGCATGTATATGTGTGCATGTGCTTCCATTGCTGTATGTTTGTAAATTCTATGCCTTAAGTATGTTTTCTCATGATTTTCTACAAAGATTCAGTGCCTTGGTCAATTTTGATGCTCCTCATTGAACTCTTTGTTTCAGATTGAGAATGATAAAACAAGCAGAAAGTGACTGGGCTTTGATCTCCCAGGGTGACAGATTGTTCCGAACTGAGAAGAATATAACAAAAGAATAGTGGTGTTTGTTCTCACAGATTGAGAATGTTGTTCTGCATTGAGAATAATAAAATGAATAAAAATTACTTGGTTTTGGCCTTTTTTGTTTCCATAAAATTATTGCTCTGTTTTGTTCTGAATATTTAAATGACATCAAGAGAATTAGCATCTGTGCATTTATGAAAGCATGAATTACAGATTAGATAGAGGGGAGCAAAGAAGTAGTACACAAAAAAATCATTCACACATACATCAGACCTTCAGAAGAACAAAGTACATATTTTTATTTTATATATTTCCAGTGTTTGTGGACTGCCTGCTCGAGAGGGTCGTCTGCATCGAATCAGCCCCAGTATGAAAAACCTTTTGCATATTCACAAATACCTTCATACCCACATAGAATCCTATGCATATACATACAAGCCTAAGTATCCACCTACATCAATGCATCCCTACCAACCGCATATCTTTACCTCATGTTTATATACTCCAGTGCATCACCAGAACTCTGGATGTGATGTTCACATGTTATGATGTTCACATGTTGCAAATTTCAATGGTGAAGACAGAAACACATGGTTATGTTTCTTTTTCGAATCAACCTCCCCAACATGGAACAAAGTCCCTGTTACTCTGCAACACTCTAAATCCATAAATTCCTGTCAAGTTTGTTTAAAACCCCAGCTGTTGTCAATCACAGCCACCTCTATTCATTGATATAAACCTGTCTGGTATGCAGATGGTGTGTATGTGTTTGCATGTGTGTGGGTGTGATTGGTATGCAGACGGTGCGTATGTTTTAGCATGTGTGTGGGTGTGATTGGTATGCAGATGGTGTGTATGTGTTTGCATGTGTGTGGGTGTGATGGGTATGCAGATGGTGCGTATGTGTTTGCATGTGTGTGGGTGTGATTGGTATGCAGATGGTGCGTATGTTTTGCATGTGGTGGGTGTGATTGGTATGCAGATGGTGTGTATGTGTTTGCATGTGTGTGGGTGTGATTGGTATGCAGATGGTGTGTACATGTTTGCATGTGTGTGGGTGTGATTGGTATGCAGATGGTGTGTACATGTTTGCAGTGTGTGTGGGGTGTAGTGATTGGGTATGAGAGATGGTGTATATGTGTTTGCATGTGTGTGGGTGTGACTGGTATGCAGATGGTGTGTATGTTTTAGCATGTGTGTGGGTGTGATTGGTATGCAGATGGTGTGTATGTGTTTGCATGTGTGTGGGTGTGATTGGTATGCAGATGGTGTGTATCTTTTTGCATGTGTGTGGGTGTGTGATTGGTATGTAAATGGTGTGTATGTGTTTGCATGTGTGTGGGTGTGCAGATGGTGTGTATGTGTTTGCATGTGTGTGGCTGTGATG
This sequence comes from Conus ventricosus, assembly GCA_018398815.1. Lineage (NCBI taxonomy): Eukaryota > Metazoa > Mollusca > Gastropoda > Neogastropoda > Conidae > Conus > Conus ventricosus. Next base: position 135,840 of record CM031600.1, read on the forward strand.
CATGAGCGTGGTGTGTCGAGCAAGGTAGGGCAGAGGAGGGATGGCACTGAGAGGATGAACAATAGCATGGTTAGGGCAGAGGAGGGATGGCACTGAGAGGGATGAACAATAGCATGGTTAGGGCAGAGGAGGGATGACACTGAGAGGGATGAACAATAGCATGGTAGGGCAGAGGAGGGATGGCACTGAGAGGGATGAACAATAACATGGTACTAGGGCAGAGGAGGGATGACACTGAGAGGGATGAACAATAGCATGGTAGGGCAGAGGAGGGATGGCACTGAGAGGGATGAACAATAGCATGGTAGGGCAGAGGAGGGATGGCACTGAGAGGGATGAACAAGATTTTTTTAAAGCACATAGAACAGATTTCTTTGTATTGCACTGTGTAAATATTCATTCTATTATGGTATTTTGTCTTTGTACGCTATATGTTTATCAGAGTGCCGTGACAGGGGGGAGGGGGGGGGGGGGGGGGGGGGGGGGTCCACAGCTTTGTGGTGTCAGTCATGTCCAATCAGGGTAAAGGTGTTGTAACCATTCCAATGCTTCTCATGTCTGTCGTTCTGTTCCTGGGACATCCACTTTCCATAGCGTCTTGGACAGTCTTGGAGCCACATACCTCTACCAAGTAAGCTTAGTCATGCCTATCTCTGGTAGGAGACACACTCCTGCTGGCCAGTGTACATGTTGACTTGGTGCTTGACACTCATTCATAATCATAGCATTTCTGTATGAGACGCCAGCACGTCTACCTGCCTACCCATAGACTTGTCCATGTACTTGTAAATATATGCGCACACATACATACATACATCGTCTTCTCGTTTAGCCAGCCTATCAGGGTCCATACATGGTAGGCATCCTTCAGTCTCGGAACACTATGGAGTAGCACTCTAGGTGTCTATTCTGGTACAGCGACAGGGTGTGGCTGGCCAGTCCGACACGGGAAATGACAGTCCCTGTGGCAGAGGGCACAGATGAAGTCTGACGCTGGTCTGTCTGCCTGGGCTGTAGCCTTTCTTCTCATTCTCTTTCCCCGTGCTGCTGAGCGAGTGTCTCTTCGAACTTGGAGAGACCTTTCGCACCAGTCTTCTCCAGGCTGACCGTTCAAGGGCTGTTGCTTCCCAGTTGTTCTGGTCGATGTTCAAGGTTTTAGGTCCCTCTTGCACACATCTTTGAATCGCAGCTGTGGTCTGCTGTGGGACGTTTTCCCTGCACAAGCTCTCCATAGAGGAGGTCTTTAGGGATCCGTCCGTCATCCATGCACACGACATGGCCGAGCCAGCGCATACGTCTCTGTTTCAGCAGCGTGTACATGCTGGTGCATCCGGCTCTTTCCAGGACAGCGTTGTTTGGGACCTTGTCCTGCCAGGTGATTTCAGAATGCGTCGGAGGCTACGCATATGGAAAGCATTGAGCTTTCGCTCTTTGTCGGGCACGCAAAGTCCAAGACTCGCTGGCATACAGGGGGGTGCTCACGACGCAGACTCTGTAGATCTGGATCTTTGTGTGCTCGGTCAGCTTGCCGTTGTTCCATGCTTTCTTTGTCAGTCTGGTCATGGTGGTAGCTGCTTGCCGATGCGCCTGTTGAGCTCTGCGTCAAGTGAGAGGGTGTTCGAGATAGTTGAGCCCAGATAAACAAAGTCATGGACGACATCCAGTTCATGGTCATTGATGCTGATGACTGGTGGAGAGTCAACATCCTGTCCCATGACCTGTGTTTCTTCAAGCTAATGGTAAGCCCAAAATCTTGGCAGGCATTGCTGAAGCAAGTCATGAGCTGCTGTAGGTCCTCGGCTGAGTGGGCAGTTACTGCTGCGTCGTCTGCAAAGAGGAAGTCACGCATGCACCTCAGCTTGACTTTTGTCTTGGCTTTTAGTCTGGAGGGGTTGAAGAGCTTTCCGTCTGTCCTGGTTCGGAGGTAGATACCTTCAGCTGCAGGACCAAATGCGTGTTTCAGCATCACAGCAAAGAAGATTCCAAACAGGGTGGGAGCCAGGACACAACCCTGTTTCACTCCGTCCTATGTTGAAAGCAGCTGATGTTGAGCCGTCAAAGACGACAGTGCCTTTCATGTCTTCGTGGAAGGATCTGATGATGCTGAGAAGTTTGGGTGGGCATCCAATCTTGGGGATGGTCTTGAAGAGGCTATCTCTGCTGACCAGTTCGAAAGCCTTTGTGAGATCTATGAAGGCAATGAAGAGTGGCTGCCTTTGCTCCCTACATTTCTCCTGAAAGTTGTTTAAGGGAGGAGATCACATCTATAGTGGATCTGTTGGCACGGAAACCGCACTGTGATTCAGGATAAACTTGTTCTGCAAGTACTTGGAGCCTTTTCAGTACTACTCGTGCAAAGACTTTCCCAACAATACTAAGGAGGGATATGCCACGATAATTATTGCAATCGCTTCTGTCACCTTTGTTTTTGTACAGTGTGACGACGTTAGCATCCCTCAATGTCTTGTGGTACTTCTCATTCACTCCAGCAGAGGCAGAGGATTTCATGCAACTCGGTGATGAGTGTCTCTTTACAGCACTTCAGTACTTCGGCGGGAATACCATCTTTCCCTGTGCCTTGCCAGAGGCAAGAGCGTCCAGGGCTTCGTTGTGTTCCTCTATGGTTGTTCTCTGTCAAGCTCTTCCAGTTCTGGTAGGCGCTCTATGGCATTCAGGGCATCTTCTGTCACTACGTTTTCCCTTGCATATAGCTCAGTGTAGTGTTCTACCCAGCGCTCTATCTGTTGTTCTCTGTCCTGAATCACTTCCCCTGTAGCTGATTTCAAAGGGGCAGTTTTCTTTTGTGTTGGGCCCAATGCCTGCTTGATGCCGTCATACATCGCCTTAATGTTGCCTGTGTCAGCTGCAATCTGAATCTGTGAGCAGAGCTGAAGCCAATAATCGTTAGCGCATTGCTGGCACACTGCTGGACTTTGCTGCGAGCAGCACGGGGAACCTGGAGGTTCTGCTCACTGGGATTGGTTTTGTATGCTGTCAGGGCATTTCTCTTGGCCTCGATGACTGGTGTCATTTCTTCTAAATGGGCTTCGAACCAATCAGCTGACTTGCTGGTCTTTTTGCCAAAGGTGACATGGCGGCGTTGTAGACAGCATCTCTGAAGTGTTCCCATCGGTCTTGGGCATTTGCAGTGGGTGGGCCAGGGAGAGAATCCTCCAACACACGTGCGAACTCTTCCACTTTTCTTTGATCGCGTGTTTTGCTGGTGTCGATGCGAGGCCGGCCCTCCTTTCTCGTACTGTGCAGTCTCTTCGCGCGGAGCTTCACTTTGCTGCACACCAAAGAGTGGTCAGTGTCACAATCGGCGCTCTGGTAGCTGCGAGTGATTTTGATGCTGGAAGGTTGACACGTCTGGTGAGGATCAGATCGAGCTGATGCCAGTGTTTGGATCGAGGGTGCCTCCAGGAGACTCGATGCTGAAACTTCGTGTTGAAGAAAGTGTTACTGACGCACAACCATGATGACAGCGGAGCTCTAGCAGGCGCTGGCCATTCTCGTTCATTTTCCCAGTGCCGAACTGACCCAAGCAGGTGGGCCAGGAGTTGTGGTCGACACCTACTCTGGCGTTGAAATCGCCTGCGATGAACAGTAATTCTCTGTCGGGAATTCTCCTTATAGCAGCACTGAGGTCGTCAAAAACTTGTCTTTTGCTTCTGCTGTGGATGCCAAAGTTGGTGCGTAGGCACTAATTAGACTGACTGGTCCCGATGATGTTTGGAGTCGGAGAGACAGGATTCGTTCTGTTCCTTCTGTTGGTGGGGTTATGGACTCCAATAATCTGTTTCTAACTGCGAATCCCACGCCGTGTTCTCTGACCTCGTCTGATGGTTTGCCCTGCCAGAACAGGGTGAAGTCTCTCTCCCTCACAGATCCTGTTTCTGGGAGCCTGGTTTCTTGAAGGGCGACAATGTCCATCTCCAGTCTGCTCAATTCTCTGTCGATGACGGCTGTCTTGCGAGCATCGTTTACTTCCTGCAGGTCGTCAGAAAAGCTGGAGTCATTTTCCTTACGTTCCACGTACCCAATTTCAGGGCGGAAGTTTTCATTTTTCTGTTGCCTGGTGCATAGTTATCGATCCGCTGTCGGTTTTCACCCTAAACCCCACGCACCCAGTGAGGCTAACGGACCGTGGCGGGGCAGCACCTTACTGGCTGGGGACTGCCCAGCTTAAGGCGGGCGGTAGCTGCCCAGTGAGATGCGATGACCTCTCCCACCGTCGGAAGCAGCTCCTAGCGTCTGACTCTACGCCAATTGAGTATGCAGACTTATAA
>CM031600.1:144785-157285 GCA_018398815.1 Conus ventricosus
CCAAAAAAAGGAAAAAAAAGGGGGGGTTTTTAGGCTCCATAAACATGTAGTTAAGGGAAATTTGAATCTTTTCCCCAGCCACAACAAAAAGGGGAAGAAAATTTAGTGGTTTACTATTGTGGGGGGCGTCCCAAAAATAATTGTGAATATATCTTAAAGAAAAAGCGTTCTTTGGGGTAAAGTGCCAGAAAAAATTTTTTAATGGGGTTTGGGTAAGGGTCGGGTCTGTTTTGAACACGAGATCCCACTGGGAGAGGGGGAAAAAATCATTTTACCCCAGCAAGGCCCTAGAGACCAACCCGCAGGACGCTGGTCCCGCTGCGACCTCATTACAGGGGACCATATTTTGGGGGGAAAGCTACAGGGTAAACCTAAAGAAAAGAAAAGAAAGAATTCTAATTAAATTTGGGGAAGCAGGTACTTAAAACAAACCCTTTTTCGGTTTCAGCCCTTCACCCTTCGCCCTTCACCCTTCACCTTTAACCCGTAGGTGGTTGAAGAGGCCATGGTGGGGGAACACCCGGTAGTTCACCCCTACAAGTAAAACCCCGGGGAGAGAGTGGGAAACTCGAAATCTCTCCAGGACAGAATCGGGAGGGGAGTGGGAACTCGTCATCTCTCCGGGACAGGAGAAGTCGGGGGAGGGGAGTTGGAACTTTTTTTTCTCCATGACGGAGAATTCGAGGAAAGGAGTGGGAAATCATTTCCATGACGGAGAAAATAAAGGGGGTAACAGTCTGTAAAGGGACGGGGAATCATGACCATATAATTTTGTGTTTGATGCAGGCTGCACTGGACAGTTTTTTATTCTCCTGCGGTTTTTTGGGCAAATTAAGGGAAAAGCCATTTTTGAAAAAGTTTTTATCTCCATGTAAAGGAATCACATAAAATCTTTAAAAATTGTTTGATTGTTTTAGTAAATTTTTTTCCCAAGGGGGGGGGAGAAAAAAAAACTTTGGGTAGGCGCCTTTTGGTTTGTTTGGGGAAAGATGCGTGTGCGTATGGAAAAATCTGTCATGAAGCCGGCGCAAAAGTGCAGTGTGAACACACAAACAAAACAGACACCACCAAAACACTAGCCCCCATCCCCAACACATCACAACCGCCGCGCCCCTTTTTGCACACACGCACACCACACACCCTGTACAACTCGCGCCCGCACACACCAACAAAAAATGCAGCGCGCGCGATTGCGGCGCCACACACCACAGGGGAAAACCCCCAAAAACCCAACCAACAAAAACACCACCCACCCCACACACCCCCACAAAAAAGGTCATTAATACATGTGTTTTATTTTTTTTAGCAAATAAGTTACACTACCCCTCCTGCAGCTCCTTGCAGCGCTGCGCTATTCCTACTGCTGCCCCACTACAACTACACTCTACTACATTTTTTACATGCACATTTTTTAGTGAAAAAACTTAAAAGAATTTGTGGCGCGTCGTGCGTGGGGCTGCGGCGCCGCACTATTTAAATGTGAGGGCGCGTGCATGAATGTGCACCCCTTATGTTATTCCGTGTTGGGGGGCTAGGGTTTTCGACTTGTGATTCGTGTTGTGTTGTGTTGTGTGGGGCACACTCGCGGAAAAAAACCGGGGCGCCATTTCCTACAAGAACGCCACCCAGAGAAAAAAGGGAAAAAAAACAGACGGCGCCGAGGATGGACTTTTCCCCCCCCTTTCAATAAAAAGCCACATAACCCTTTTTTTCAAATTTCGCCCCTGATAAATACAAGACCCCCGGGGGAGACCGCATCTTCCGCCATGTTTAACGAATTCGGATCCGCCTTTGTACCGAACCCCCACCAAAACTTAGGGGGTTCGTCCGAACGACCCCCATTTTCCATCGATATCCCACACCCTGACAGATCTCACCACCGTGACAGATCCACCACCAAGACAGACCCACACAAAAAACAGATCCCCACTGAGCAGATCCGCCCCACAAGACAGACCCGCACCACAAAAACAGACCGCATACCAAGACGATCCGCACTACTGAGACCGATCCGCACCACGGACAGACCCCGCACCACAAAAGAAAATTCCCCGCCCCACTAAGACAATCCGCACCACGAAACAGATCTGCACTACAAAAGACAGACCGCCCCACTGAAAAAGATCCGCACCCTGAAACAGACCGACCATGACACAGATCCCCCCCACTGAACAATCCCACCACTGAAACAGATCACCCCACTAAACAGACCCCAAACCACGAAACAGATCTCAACTAAGACAATCCGCCCAAAACAAACCCCACTAAAACAGATCCCACACTGACACAATCCACACCACTAAACAATCCCACCACTGAAACATGCTCCCCACCGTACAGTCCTCACCACTCACAGACCCACACCGTTACTTTACGGAAAACCCTGAACAAATCCGCCCAACGTGACAGATCCGCACCACACCCTGGTTGGCCTTTAACCACCCCTTCACTAATTTTTGCTAAAATAAGTTCCCAGTTTTGTATAATTTACATAACGGATCCTGTTCCCCCTGTGTCCAATCGTTCGACATCCCCCAAAATTTAACCAAATGAATTTTTTTTTACCCACATCCCATATCCACCTTACCAATTTTTACACAACATTTAACTTTTTTTGGTTTTTTTTTGGGTTTGGGGTTTGGTGTTTTGTTTTTTGGTTGTTTTGGTGTTTTTTTGGTTTTTTTGGGTTGGGTTTTTTCGGTATTTTACAGCGACGATTGAAAAAAAGCATAGAAACGGGGGGGCGAGGTCAGAAAACAATTGAAAGACAAAGCAGAAAACGGGATGGGCGAGGACAGACAACAGAAGATTGAAAGAAAAACAATAGAAAGGGGGAGGGGCGGGGTACGAAGACAGATTGAAAACAAAGCAAAAACGGGGGGCGGGGGACAGACAGACAGACAGATTGAAAAAAGGGGGGGGGGGGGGGGGGGCAAAGAAATAGAAACGGGGAGGGCAGGTACAGACAGCAAAATTGAAAGACAAAGCAATAGAAACGGGACGGGCGAGGTACAGACAGACAGACAGATTGAAAGACAAAGCAATAGAAACGGGGACGGGCGAGGTACAGACAGACAGACAGATTGAAAGACAAAGCAATAGAAACGGGGACGGGCGAGGTACAGACAGACAGACAGATTGAAAGACAAAGCAATAGAAACGGGGACGGGCGAGGTACAGACAGACAGACAGATTGAAAGACAAAGCAGTAGAAACGGGGATGGGCGAGGTACAGACAGACAGACAGATTGAAAGACAAAGCAGTAGAAACGGGGATGGGCGAGGTACAGACAGACAGATTGAAAGACAAAGCAGTAGAAACGGGGATGGGCGAGGTACAGACAGACAGACAGATTGAAAGACAAAGCAGTAGAAACGGGGATGGGCGAGGTACAGACAGACAGACAGATTGAAAGACAAAGCAATAGAAACGGGGATGGGCGAGGTACAGACAGACAGATTGAAAGACAAAGCAATAGAAACGGGGACGGGCGAGGTACAGACAGACAGACAGATTGAAAGACAAAGCAATAGAAACGGGGACGGGCGAGGTACAGAAGCTTGTAGGCGGAGGTCAAAAGATCTTTTACTGAAAATGACAGGGTCAAAGGGAAAAGACATGCCACATCATGCGCCTGTTGCTGTTTGTGAAAATGAAAGGTGAAAGGGAAAAGGCATGCCACATCATGCGCCTGTTGCTGTTTGTGAAAATGACAGGCTGAAAGGGAAAAGGCATGCCACATCATGCGCCTGTTGCTGTTTGTGAACATGACAGGGTCAAAGGGAAAAGGCATGCCACATCATGCGCCTGTTGCTGTTTGTGAAAATGACAGGCTGAAAGGGAAAAGGCATGCCACATCATGCGCCTGTTGCTGTTTGTGAACATGACAGGGTCAAAGGGAAAAGGCATGCCACATCATGCGCCTGTTGCTGTTTGTGAAAATGACAGGCTGAAAGGGAAAAGGCATGCCACATCATGCGCCTGTTGCTGTTTGTGAAAATGACAGGCTGAAAGGGAAAAGGCATGCCACATCATGCGCCTGTTGCTGTTTGTGAACATGACAGGGTCAAAGGGAAAAGGCATGCCACATCATGCGCCTGTTGCTGTTTGTGAAAATGACAGGCTGAAAGGGAAAAGGCATGCCACATCATGCGCCTGTTGCTGTTTGTCACCCGGATAAAACAATTATGCGGATGAAGGGCGGCCGATGTAACGAAAAAAAAAAAAATGGCCAGCAGACTCGGAGCGACAGAAGTCGCTAGCACTCAAAGACTAATCGGAGACATTGTCGCCGGGCGAGCAAGTGTTTTAATTGCAATCGGAGTTTTATCAGCATGTTCGCACCTTTTGAGGGGGAGCTTATCTGGGTTAATTGATGTGATCTCATTGACACTGATTAGCGCTGATTGATATTTTTAGCTGACAGACAAACAGTGGCCGCCGAGTTGTTTGCCCAGTGTTACACATACTATCCGGAAACTGCGGGTCAGTTGTAAATCAGCTCACGGGAGTGTACCTTTCTCATGGGAGTCCTCAATGTTAATTTTAGCTCAATTTGTTTCATTGTATTTGTTATCACGCTTAATTACAAACCAGGCAAACTGTGTGCAACCCAAAAAGAACAAATCCCAGTTTTGAAAAAAAAAATTATTTATTTTGAGAGGTAATGGGAAGACAGAAAGGAGAAGACAGAGTGAGCGAAAACGATTTCTGATAATGACTTGTACTAGTCTCACTCTGGTGCATTTGTAAGTAGTACACTTTTTCTTTTTACTCACGGCTGAACAAATCTATCACGGGCACAGGCCGACACTCCAGAGCAAAAAAGCTGAGAACGGATTTTTCTTCCCAACCCCACCCCCACCTACCCTCTCCCCCCTCACTTTCCCTTCTCAGAAGACCGAATCAACGAGCGGATCTTTAGGTGGTAGAGGGGGGAACGAGGCTGCCCGAGCTTCGCTCCACTGGACCAAGTGTGAAAAGTCTGGGACAGAGAGCTGTCAACGTGGAGAACACAAAGCCTTCTGGATACAACTGCAGGTTTGGGTCGTGTGTGTGTGTGGTGGTGGTGGTGGTGGTGCTGGTGGTGCCGCGCATTTGTTGGGGCGGCGACACTGACTTCTTTCTCTTTCTCTCTCTCTCTGTCTCTGCCTCGGACAGAGGCTGTTGAGCGCGGTTACTCTAGTTCATGCTGGGTTTGTCTTGGACTATGCGGAGTGCAGCTGACTGACAAAGCGAAAATTATGAATGTGTTCACAACGTATATGATCCGCGAGGATTCCGATTCGGACTCCGTGTTTGAGTGAGTATATGTTGCTTGCTCTCTGTCTCTGTCACTTTGTCTCTGTCTGTCTGTCTGTCTGTCTGTCTGTCTGTCTGTCTCTCTCTCTCTCTCTCTCCTCTCTCTCTCTCTCTCTCCTCCTCTCTCTCTCTCTTCTCTCTCTCTCTCTCTCTCTCGCTGTGTGTGTGTGTGTGGTGTGTGTGTGTGTGTGTGTGTGTATGTGTGTGTGTGTGTGTGTGTGTGTGTGTGTGTGTGTGTGTGTTTGACTGTCTGTCGGTCGGTCTGTCTGTCTGTCTGTCTGTCTCTCTCTCTCTCTCTCTCTCTCTCTCTCTCTCTCTCTCTCACACACACACACACACACACACACACACACACACACACACACACACACACTTTTTTCTTTATATCGGACACACGGACATGAACGTCTCCCAGCGACTTCTGGCAAATCGGTGAAGCCATGAGGATAACCATGTCACTCTGAAACTCATGAACATCAGATCTAGGTGCAGCTGCCAGTGCTAAAGAACGCCATGGAGATCACATCTAGGTGCAGCTGCCAGTGCTAAAGAACGTCATAGAATCAGATCTAGGTGCAGCTGCCAGTGCTAAAGAAAGTCATGGACATCAGATCTAGGTGCAGCTGCCAGTGCTAAAGGACGTCATGGACATCACATCTAGGTGCAGCTGCCAGTGCTAAAGAAAGTCATGGACATCAGATCTAGGTGCAGCTGCCAGTGCTAAAGAAGAAGTACGTTCTGTCAAGGTGTTTGTACAGTACCTGACTAAAGAAGAAGTACGTTCTGTCAAGGTGTTTGTACAGTACCTGACTAAATGAGAAGTACGTTCTGTCAAGGTGTTTGTGCAGTACCTGACTAAAGCAGAAGTACGTTCTGTCAAGGTGTTTGTACAGTACCTGACTAAATGAGAAGTACGTTCTGTCAAGGTGTTTGTGCAGTACCTGACTAAAGAAGAAGTACGTTCTGTCAAGGTGTTTGTACAGTACCTGACTAAAGAAGAAGCACGTTCTGTCAAGGTGTCTGTACAGTACCTGACTAAAGAAGAAGTACGTTCTGTCAAGGTGTTTGTACAGTACCTGACTAAATGAGAAGTACGTTCTGTCAAGGTGTTTGTACAGTACCTGACCAGTATTCGGGCTGGAAAAGAAAGTAGAAGCCGCCTGTCCTTACTACGCCATAGCATCTGAAGCTAAAGTATCTTATGCTTTATCTTGACATCAGCTCCGTCTTGTCATGTGACTTACTATGCCATAGCATCTGAAGCTAAAGTATCTTATGCTTTATCTTGACATCAGCCGCGTATTGTCATGTGACTTTCTAAGCCATAGCATCTGAAGCTAAAGTATCTCATGCTTTATCTTGACATCAGCCGCGTATTGTCATGTGACTTTCTAAGCCATAGCATCTGAAGCTAAAGTATCTTATGCTTTATCTTGATATCAGCCGCGTATTGTCATGTGACTTTCTATGCCATAGCATCTGAAGCTAAAGTATCTTATGCTTTATCTTAACATCAGCGGCGTCTTGTCATGTGACTTTCTATGCCATAGCATCTGAAGCTAAAGTATCTTATGCTTTATCTTGACATCAGCGCCGTCTTGTCAAGTGCCACATGCAGACCAGCTTACATACAATCGGTGTGTGTGTGTGTGTGTGTGTGTGTGTGTGTGTGTGTGTGTTTATGGAATGAAGTGTTATATTTGAGGAGTAGTGCTCGATAACACAAGCAAGGTCAGAGTTCCAGGGTCAAGGTCAAGCAGTAACAAGTGCTATTTTTACAGATTAGAATCGTCCTGATCCTGTGATGTACGTATTTTCAATGTGAAAAAGACGATTTTGTGCAGGAATTTGGGGTCAACCACTCAATTAGTTATCGCCTCTCTTCAGTCATACGGAGTCACATGAGTACCAGCACGCGCGCCAGCCAAGAATAGTCAGCTGGCGTCCAGGCAAGCCAAGGGTAGGGCAGGGAATACGACACACAACATTATTAAAGATTTCATACACTGTCATTATAAAATCTACAAACAGTAGATCATAACAATCAGTGAAGCGCCATGAACAGAAAAAGATACACCCGAAGATGCAAATGGGACCCAGAGAAGTACTGTTCTCAACTGCCGAACCCCCCAGCTGGGAGCAATCCTGCACCACCCTTGGAAGCCTGCGCTGTGTTCACATAGGGTGCAGGCACCCACAGGAATTTCCATTAAGATGTCAAGGGACATCATTGCTCCCTGGCAGATGCCATTGTGTAGTGGCCACTGGACGCGACATGACAGAACCTCCACGGGAGCGTCCCCAAAGGTGAACCAGCCCATATTTCATGACTGCAGAGCCCACCGGCGAAAGACGCCACCGTCAAGCAATTTCTGTGTGCGTCTCGCAGCCTCACTCGATGCCGTTCCGTTGGCAGGTGAACACAGCACAACTCCAGACACAGCCAAGCTTTCGTCACATGAGGTCTTACGTGCCCTCTCAAAAGGACCCCGGGTTACAGTCTTCCCTGCTGTCAACAGGACTTTCCCCGCTGTCAACAGGACTTTCCCCGCTGTCAACAGGACTTTCCCCACTGTCAACAGGACTTTCCCCGCTGTCAACAGGACTTTCCCCGCTGTCAACAGCTTTCCCCACTGTCAACAGGAGGACTTTCCCGCTGTCAACAGGACTTTCCCCGCTGTCAACAGGACTTTCCCCACTGTCAACAGGACTTTCCCTGCTGGTCAACAGGATTTTCCCCACTGTCAACAGGACTTTCCCTGCTGTCAACAGGACTTTCCCCGCTGTCAACAAGACTTTCCCTGCTGTCAACAGGACTTCCCCCGCTGTCAACAGGACTTTGCCTGCTGTCAACAGGACTTTCCCTGCTGTCAACAGGACTTTGCCTGCTGTCAACTGGACTTTCCCCGCTGTCAACAGGATTTTCCCGCTGTTAACAGGATTTTCCCCGCTGTCAACAGGACTTTCCCCGCTGTCAGCAGGACTTTCCCTGCTGTCAACAGGACTTTCCCCGCTGTCAACAGGACTTTCCCCGCTGTCAACAGGACTTTCCCCGCTGTCAACAGGACTCCCACCATCACTGGGCCTTTCCCCAGAGTCGACCAAACGGCAGACAGGAAAAATGATACACCCAAAGGTGCGAGTAGGACCCAGAGAAGTGATGTTCTAAACTACCGAACCACCCAGCTGGGAGCAACTGCGCCATTAGTAGGGCACAGGGATTCAGACGATGGGTTCCTACGTCATTGGCAGGGCACAGGGATTGGTTCCTACGTCATTGGCAGGGCACAGGGATGGGTTCCTACGTCATTGGCAGGGCACAGGGGTTGGTTCCTACGTCATTGGCAGGGCACAGAGATTGGTTCCTACGTCATTGGCAAGGCACAGAGATTGGTTCATACGTCATTGGCAGGGCACAGGGATTGGTTCCTACGTCATTGGCGGGGCAACGGGATTGGTTTCCTACGCCATTGGCAGGGCACAGGATTGGTTCCTACGTCATTGGCAGGGCACAGGGGTTGGTTCCTACGTCATTGGCAGGGCACAGGGTTGGTTCCTACGTCATTGGCAGGGCACAGGGATTGGTTCCTACGTCATTGGCAGGGCACAGGGATTGGTTCCTACGTCATTGGCAGGGCACAGGGATTCAGATGATGGGTTCCTACGTCATTGGCAGGGCACAGGGATTGGTTCCTACGTCATTGGCAGGGCACAGGGATTGGTTCCTACGTCATTGGCAAGGCACAGGGATTGGTTCCTACGTCATTGGCAGGGCACAGGGATTGGTTCCTACGTCATTGGTAGGGCACAGGGATTGGTTCCTACGTCATTGGCAGGGCACAGGGATTGGTTCCTACGTCATTGGCAGGGCAACGGGATTGGTTCCTACGTCATTGGCAAGGCACAGGGATTGGTTCCTACGTCATTGGCAGGGCAACGGGATTGGTTCCTACGTCATTGGCAGGGCACAGGGATTGGTTCCTACGTCATTGGCAGGGCACAGGGATTGGTTCCTACGTCATTGGCAGGGCACAGGGATTGGTTCCTACGTCATTGGCAGGGCACAGGGGTTGGTTCCTACGTCATTGGCAGGGCACAGGGGTTGGTTCCTACGTCATTGGCAGGGCACAGGGATTGGTTCCTACGTCATTGGCAGGTCACAGGGGTTGGTTCTACGTCATTGGCAGGTCACAGGGATTGGTTCCTACGTCATTGGCAGGGCACAGGGATGGGTTCCTACGTCATTGGCAGGGCACAGGGATTGGTTCCTACCTCATTTCCAGGCACAGGGATTGGTTCCTACGTCATTGGCAGGGCACAGGGATTCAGATTATGGGTTCCTACGTCATTGGCAGGGCACAGGGATTGGTTCCTACGTCATTGGCAGGGCACAGGGATTGGTTCCTACGTCATTGGCAGGGCAACGGGATTGGTTCCTACGCCATTGGCAGGGCACAGGGATTGGTTCCTACGTCATTGGCAGGGCACAGGGGTTGGTTCCTACGTATTTGGCAGGGCACAGGGGTTGGTTCCTACGTCATTGCCAGGGCACAGGGATTGGTTCCTACGTCATTGGCAGGGCACAGGGATTGGTTCCTACGTCATTGGCAGGGCACAGGGATTCAGATGATGGGTTCCTACGTCATTGGCAGGGCACAGGGATTGGTTCCTACGTCATTCGCAGGGCACAGGGATTGGTTCCTACGTCATTGGCAAGGCACACGGATTGGTTCCTACGTCATTGGCAGGGCACAGGGATTGGTTCCTACGTCATTGGCAGGGCACAGGGATTGGTTCCTACGTCATTGGCAGGGCACAGGGATTGGTTCCTACGTCATTGGCAGGGCAACGGGATTGGTTCCTACGTCATTGGCAGGCACAGGGATTGGTTCCTACGTCATTGGCAGGCAATGGGATTGGTTCCTACGTCATTGGCAGGGCACAGGGGTTGGTTCCTACGTCATTGGCAGGCACAGGGGTTGGTTCCTACGTCATTGGCAGGGCACAGGGATTGGTTCCTACGTCATTGGCAGGGCACAGGGATTCAGATGATGGGTTCCTACGTCATTGGCAGGGCACAGGGATTGGTTCCTACGTCATTGGCAGGGCACAGGGATTGGTTCCTACGTCATTGGCAAGGCACAGGGATTGGTTCCTACGTCATTGGCAGGGCACAGGGATTGGTTCCTACGTCATTGGCAGGGCACAAGGGTTGGTTCCTACGTCTTTAGCAGGTCACAGGATTGGTTCCTACGCCATTGGCAGGGCACAGGGGTTGGTTCCTACGTCTTGGCAGGTCACAGAGATTGGTTCCTACGTCATTGGCAAGGCACAGTGATTGGTTCGTACGTCATTGGCAGGGCACATGATTGGTTCCTACGTCATTGGCAGGGCAACGGGATTGGTTTCTTACGTCATTGGCAGGGCACAGGGATTGGTTCCTACGTCATTGGCAGGGCACAGGGATTGGTTCCTACGTCATTGGCAAGGCACAGGGATTGGTTCCTATGTCATTGGCAGGGCACAGGGATTGGTTCCTACGTCATTGGCAGGGCACAGGGGTTGGTTCCTACGTCTTTGGCAGGTCACAGGGATTGGTTCCTACGTCATTGGCAGGGCACAGGGTTGGTTCCTACGTCTTTGGCAGGTCACATGGATCTACGTCATTGGCAGGGCACAGGCATCTACGTCATTGGCAGGGCACAGGGATCTACGTCATTGGCAGGGCACAGGGATCTACGTCATTGGCGGGGCACAGGGATTGGTTCCTACGTCATTGGCAAGGCACAGGGATTGGTTCCTACGTCATTGGCAGGGCACAGGGATTGGTTCCTACGTCATTGGCAGGGCACAGGGGTTGGTTCCTACGTCTTTGGCAGGTCACAGGGATTGGTTCCTACGTCATTGGCAGGGCACAGGGGTTGGTTCCTACGTCTTTGGCAGGTCACATGGATCTACGTCATTGGCAGGGCACAGGCATCTACGTCATTGGCAGGGCACAGGGATCTACGTCATTGGCAGGGCACATGGATCTACGTCATTGGCAGGGCACAGGGATTCAGCCATTGGCAGGGCACAGGGATTCAGCCATTGGCAGGTTACAGGGATTCAGCCATTGGCAGGGCACAGGGTTCAGACGATGGGTTCCTACGCCATGGCTTTGGAAGTGACAATTCTCGCAGACAAGAAAAACACGGAGGGTCGTGTAAAGTGAGCTGTCACTAAAAAGAACGAAACTTTGGATTTTCTTTCTCTGAGTCAGACACAACACGGTCCCAAGGGTCGACTGTGCGATGAACATGTTTTGCTGGAGGCTGGTCCTACGTGCAGATTTGAGTGTAGCAGGAAACACACGGCGTTTGGGGCTGATCATTGACTGGCCTTGTATTAGCCACACCTCTGATAACTCACAACTTGGGGAAAAAAGTATAAGTAAGGAACCACCGAACGAACTTTAAACAAAACTGAAGAAAAAAAAGAAAAAAAAAAAAAAAACCTCGACTTACAGGTCTTCTTCAGACAGGTCAAGAATAAACAAACACTGGAAAGGAATTAATATGGGGTGGGCTGCAGGCGAACAAGCCCTCTCAGTCTCTATGGAAATGATTGAACAGGAATTGGAAAAGAAAGGGGGTGGGAGGGGAGGGAGGAGATGGAGAAAGAGGAGAGAGAGGATGACGAAAAGAACGGCATAAATCAGGGGAGGGAATTCAGAGTGATCGGGAAAAAAAAAGAAAAAAAAGGGAAATCTATGGACAGGGGTATGCTTTAACGATGGTTTTTTTGTTGTTGTTGTTTTTAACCTACACAATAGTTAGTGCACTCTAAGGTATTCTAGGTTTGAAAAATGAGGGCGTAAACCGCTGAGAGAGACAGACAGACAGACAGAGACTGTGGGATGTAATGCAATATCCGAAAGTATCTTGTTACCGCTCTGAGGTATTAAGAGCACAATTAAAGAACTGACTATCAGTATTTTCAACTCTTCTCCAGTGTTTGTTTTATCCAAAATTTATTTCAAAGGATTTCTGGTAAAAATCCATCCGCAGTCAACATTGGTATGCAGAGGTCAGGGTCAGAGCTGGGTCAGGGTCGGGCAAAGGAAAGGCCTCGTGCAGTTGATCTGGATTGCTGAAAGGAAATCTGAAATGAGGCAGGGGACAGCAAACAATAAATAACAAACAAGTAGGGTAACTCT
>CM031600.1:162285-199000 GCA_018398815.1 Conus ventricosus
TGGAGATGTTTTCTGCCACGAACGCTAGCCTGTTGTTCAAATGGAGATGTTTTCTGCCACGAACGCTAGCTTGTTGTTCAAATGGAGATGTTTTCTGATGTTGTGCTGGCCTCTGCCATGAACGCTAGCCTGTTGTTCAAATGGAGATGTTTTCTGTCATGAACGCTAGCGTGTTGTTCAAATGGAGATGTTTTCTGTCATGAACGCTAGCCTGTTGTTCAAATGGAGATGTTTTCTGCCACGAACGCTAGCCTGTTGTTCAAATGGAGATTTTTCTGCCACGAACGCTAGCCTGTTGTTCAAATGGAGATGTTTTCTGCCATGAACGCTAGCCTGTTGTTCAAATGGAGATGTTTTCTGATGTTGTGCTGTCCTCTGCCACGAACGCTAGCCTGTTGTTCAAATGGAGATGTTTTCTGATGTTGTATTTATTTGGGAATAAAAATGTTTTTGAAAACAAAATTGTGTCTGCTGCTCTATCTGTTGGCATGATTATGCGGCAAAAAAAAAAAAAACTACAGCCGGAAATCGTTTCAAAATTTGGTTAAAATAAATGGAATGTCGTTACCCAACACCGAATCCATTACATACACATTTGTGTGTAAAGGGACAAAAGATTTACATAGACATGTGTGTGTAAAGGGACAAAAGATTTACATAGACATGTGTGTGTAGCGTAGCCTGCATTTCAGACTTAAGTGTTAATGAATTGGTCATGACTTGAAGCATGCATTTCTGACGCTCTTCCATAGATCATGTATTTGTGAAGTTCCAATTATTGCACTCAGAATTTCCTTTAAAGTCGTAAATGTGTAAGATGTTGACAACAAAGACCTGGACCATGTGCCTGGGGCTCATAAACATAACTGTGAGTTCCTTCTGTGACAAATAATTATAGGTGAAATAGTGGTGAAGGTCTGCGGCCGCTGCTGATTCGTATGACATCAAGGATGAATCTGCGGTCACCGGCTTCCTATTCCCTTCCGGTTCCGTGTCAACATCCTTCCATGTGTTCAGCTAAGATAACGTATAAACTACTGACCCAATCATAACGGATCTGAAGGGAATGTGACGCACGGAAGAACCATTGAATGTTGATGCGGAACTGCAGCGGCCCAGGCGGGCTGGTACAACGACGGCGTAAAAATACTGCTGAGCCGAATTTAACGAAACTCGGTGATGAAAAGACGAAACGTCTTCTTCTTCTTCTTTTATATCTGCCCGCCTTCATCATCTGGAAGATTCTGGCATCATATACTGTAAGATTACAAGGTTACGGTTTGCTGTAGTAAATGTGGTCCAAGGGGAAGAACCCGGGCTGAATTCGGGCCAAACGGAGGTCAAGTATCCATTCTGCAACTGGTACGACAACAAAGACTACACTTAATAACTGATCATACCGAGATCTATAACCGTGATTCGTTCCGATGTTTGACTCTCCCGTATACCCTTCCAATTTGTTCGTTAATTGATCAATCCATCAATCGACCTATCAATCAACCAACCAACCAACTAATCAACCAACCAACCAACCAACCAGTCAGTCACTCAGTCAAGCAGTCAGTCGGTCAATCAATCAGTCGATCGATCGATTGCCTGCTTGCTTGCTTGCTTGCTTGCTTGCTTGATTAATTGATTGATTGACTGACCGCCTGACTGCTTCATTTGCTTATTTATTCATTTGTTTATCGATTCATTTATATATCTGTTTGTTCAGTGTGATTCAAATGGAATATTCTTATCGTGAACACAACCAGTCAAGACAGACATAATTTGACGAACCCGGCAACACTGTGTGTGTATATATGTGTGTGTGTGTGTGTGTGTGTGTGTGTGTGTGTGTGTTGCTGTTGTTGGTCAGTTTGGGGCAGAAAGAAATGCTGAATGATCACAGCATCTATTGAAATGTATATCCAACCTTTATATCATTCCTTCAGATCCGAGCGCTACTTCATATCACTGTCATTATTTTCCGGCTTGGACAACTTTGGGTGTTTTTTTTCTTTCAAGGGAAACTACTTTACTTTTTAAGAATGACTTGGTATATCTGCGATTCTGTCCCTTTATTCGTTAGATGGGGTTGTAAACTAGAAGAAGAACGAGACTTGAAAATATAAACCCATATAAAGTCATGGTAGGGGGAAAAAGAAGATTTGAAATAAAATAAAAACTCAGCTAAAGAAAAGCTCTCTCTCTCTACTCTACCCTTAATGACCTTCTGGCACAAACCACGCCGCGTGGCTTAACATGCGTACACAGCTTGCCTGTACGTTCACAATTAAGGTCTCGCGCTTCATAATTTGTTCACCTTTGATAAACAATGATTTTTGAAAACTATATAAAAGTCATAAGAAAAGCGAACAACGATTTTGTTTGTTTGTTTGTTGTTGTTGTTGTTTTCAGCAATCCTTTTCCTCCTTATAATTACTTCAATGTTCTGTATGGCAAGTGTGTCTCTTCATGTGACGCTTTGTTTGTTTGTTTGTTTTTGCGGTTGTTGTTTTTTTTAGTTTTTTTTTAAAGCGCCCTCAGAAAGTCAGTCAACGTTGAAGCCACTCCCCTTTTTTTGCGCATGTGTGTCATCGTCTGAGTGGCCTCGAGGCTATCGTCTGCACTTCCGTCTGTTGTCCGGCGTGAGAGAAAACCAAAACCAAAACCGGGAAAAGTTTGACAGATGATGTCGACTTTCTGAAAGCTAAGCGGAAACATTTGATCGAGATTGGTTGTACACATCCATAGTCATCATATCCACACAAAGGTGAGTACAATCATGTAAACGGCAAGCTTGTATCTACAGGGAAATAATTTGAACTTGTAATAGAAAATATGCGACTTTCCTCGAACAGTTGAGTTGAGTTAACAATGTCTGCTGACTGTGTTGTTGACAATGCGTTGTTAGCTCCAGTGCCGGACGACCGATCGAATTAACGTTGTCGACGGCAGCATCACCATGAGTCACGTAATGTGGCGGTTCAAAGACAGTTGGTGCTTCATCTTCTGTTGTTCTGACCATCAAGGCGACGAAAGTTCGTTTGAACTTTTGAATCTTTTTCTCACTTTCTCCCTCTCTCTCATTCTCTCTCTCTCTCTGTCTCTGTCTGTCTGTCTGTCTCTCTCTCTCTCTCCTCTCTCTCTCTCTCTCTCTCTGGCCTGAAGGGTGTGCACGTGTGTGTGTGTGGGGGGGGGGGGGGGGGGGGGGGGGGAAGGAGAATGCAAAGTTGTAAATCGTATTCACATTGTAAGTTTATAAACTTTGCATTGAAAACTTATGATAAAGAATAATTCTTACTGAAACAATTCATTTGAATTCTGAGAACCACATGTAGGTAAATTTACTCGGTATGTTGTTGGCGAAAGTTAGGGCAGATGATGGTCGCTCAAATGAACTGGTTTTGTATTCATTTGATCTTGATTTGTATCCAAGTAGTTGTCTCGTGAGTGCAGTATGAGTGCAGACACGATCTTTCGCAACCAAGGGGGAAAAAGTATCCAGTTCTACTCCACAAAATGGGGGTAATGTTGCTATGTTTATGTTCTTGCAGTGATTAGGCCATCAGATTTCTCTGTAACCATCAGAACATAATACAGGTCATATATTTTTTAAATCATTGCTTTTTTTTAAAAAAAACATAGAATGGTATTTTGAACTTGTCCTGTCTGTCGTCAGCCTGGGATGCTGTTCAATGCCACATCTAAGCAGAGATAATATATCTTTCATGTACATTTTTTACCCAGGAGGCTAATATTTGCTCATTGGCCAGAGCATATTAAAATGCCCTGTATGACTTGGAACCATGTTGGGTGATGTAGATATGAGATCATATTCACTCGGAATATATGAAACTGCAAAATTGATCTTCGCATTTTTAAAAAATCTTTTCAGCCACATGAAAGTCCCGTAGTTTTGAAGTAGCTGTCACAGCATGCACATTTATTCAAGTGGGAAAATTAGAGATGTACACGAGGTCACCTAATCTGAATCGGGGAACAGGTACGAAGGACAAAGATAGCATTAATATTTTTAGCCATGTAATGAGCTCGTCAGTACGCATTGTATAGATTCCCTATGATTGTCTGGTTTTTAGTTACATTTGTACACATACACCTGTCAGCCATGTGATTTACCATTTATAGTTATACTTGCTTTCCAGCTGAAATACCCTATAGTGTAGACAGACAAAACGACTTCAGTTGAGTCTGTTTTAGTTTCACAAGGTGCTAAAGTCTGCACAAACAACATCATGTATGGTGATTTATGCATAAACTGGACTTAAATGAAACAAAACAAAATGAGAAAAGGAGCGTCAGGACACAACTCTTGTCTGATTGTTGCAGTCATGTTTGTGTTTGATATGAGGACTACTGTCTAGTAGTACAAAATACAAGAAACACAGGCATGTCAACTGTTGTTGAGAATCTCAGTTTGAGTTAAACTTACTCTTCCAAAATGCTAATACTGATTTCTGCTTATGATCATACAAGGACATTGTTAATCATTACATATGCCATGACTTACATTCAGCAAAGTAGGAAGTGAAAATTTCTTCCAGGCCAGATCAACCATAGAAATAACCTTCACATTGGTCTCAAACCGTTTGTGTGTATCATGGATTTACACAGACATGGTGAGGTCTGATTGTTACATTGTCACCCAGTCAGATCCTCATTCATGAGGCACTGTACAGGGAGCAAAATGATTTTATTTGGTGAACAGCAAAAACTGCCAAGCTTATAAAGTCTTATTATTCACTGTATACACAGAGAAACCATAAAGTCTTATTATTCACTGTATACACAGAGAAATCACAAAGTCTTATTATTCATTGTATACACAGAGAAACCACAAAGTCTTATTATTTACTGTATCTACACAGAGAAATCATAAAGTCTTATTATTCACTGTATATACACAGAGAAATCACAAGTGTAAACCAGTGAAAACTGAAACTCCAATGTGGCATTGATAGCTGTACTGTGTCAAACTTTTCCCAGCTAGGACAATAGATTAGCTGCGTTTGGACAAATTTACTGTGTCAAACTTTTCCCAGCTAGGACAATAGATAAGCTGCATTTGGACAAATTTACTGTGTCAAACTTCTCCCAGCTAGGACAATAGGTAAGCTGCATTTGGACAAATTTACTGTGTCAAACTTCTCCCAGCTAGGACAATAGATAAGCTGCGTTTGGACAAATTTTCATGGGTCTGCGATAGGAGTCACAGTCACCATCTTCTATTTACTCTTCATTCTTTTCCGAAACTCCTGGCTGCTTACACACCTGAAGTTTACACTCAGTTTCACCTATCTCTGTCTCGACTGCTACACATGTTGTCTTTTTTTTCATTATTTTGTGGCATCATTGTATTTCTAGTCGTGGATTCAGGACGAATCCATCATTTATCTGATTATCAGTCAGTCGCTTTTCCCTTGATTTTTAATTTGTGTCCTCACTTGCCTCCCACCCCTTGTACCATGCTGCATTCCATGGGGAACATGCGTTTGACTCCGAGTGCAGGGGTGGTTCATATTTCACAAACAGTGGAATGAGTGTGAGAACTAGCTGGAATACTGATTGGACAAGTACAGGTCTGATTTTTTGCCTTTGTACTTCTGCCATATTCCAATTGAAACGCCAAGCAGTCATAGCATAGTGGGACGAGTGGTGCAGTCATTACTGGTTGCCTTAACAACCCATGTAGGCAGGTGTCATTGCAGCAGAATCTACAGGCATCATAATTCAGCCTCTCCTTTCATAAGCAGACAGGGACCCATCCTCCTCCCCCCCCCCCCCCCCCCCCCCCCCCCCCGAAATAGTATCAAGCATGATGAAAGGCACTCTTTTGTAAAGACATCAGGCTTTGTTGCAGTGAAAGCTTGTCAGCTAATGTACACCTATACAGACAAACCTTGAATTATGCACGGCAGTACAGCACAAACACTCACACACACATGCATGCACACACACACACACACACACACACACACACACACACACACACACACACACACACACACTCACACACTCACATACACACACACACACACTCACATACATCATACAACACACACACACACACACACACACACACACACACACACACACACACACACACACACACACACAGAGGCTTTGGAAATTTAAATGTCATTGCAGAGCAATTAAGCAAAAATCAATTTGCAGTCTGCAGTGCAAGAACAAGATAATTGTCCAAAAATGTTTGAAACAAATGTTGCCAAGACATAGTGAGTTGAAGACAAATTCAACATTTTAAGAAACACAAAAAGAGCTGCAAGGACCAAAAAAAAACATTACAATTTACTTGAAAAATCAAACTATGTAATGTCAAGTTGGAGTAGGAAAAGAACATTGCCATCCCAACTAACTCAAGGAAAATGTTGCAACCAGACTGATTTTCTGACATCTTGTGGCTACTAAGATAGATAAGATAAGATAATGTTGCTTATAGCCCAGCCGACCGCAGAGGGCCACATCAGGGCTGTCACCACGTTAAAATCAACTCGCCAGTCATTTAAAAAAAAAAAAAAAAAAAAAAAAAAAAAAAACTTTCACACATCTCGTTAAATGACATCGTCTACAAACGAACCAGAAACTTTGTTAAAAATCCTTCTTCCGTTAAAATCTCAAATCAGATGAAAAATGTTAATTTCTCTCAAAAACCCAAGGATCACGTCAGGCGGGACATCCCTGAACAGGATCTTCATGGACTCCGCTGTAAAATGTTTGTGTCTCACATCGTGCAAGTCCCAACACTCTAAAGAACATGTTTCATTGTGAGTGGTGCATGACATGGAATGCACCACGGAGCTTCTTCACTCTTTAAAAGGTAAGAATGGGTAAAATACGAATGGCCGGTGTGCAGCCGGCACAGAACCGTTTCCTCTTTACGACCACCCGACGTAGATGGGAGGAAGTCTTTAAGGTTTGGACGGATCTGAAAGAGTTTGTTATTCGTCTGTGTGTTCCAATCCTCCTGCCAGAGGTCTCTCACATAATCGTTAATTTTGGGTTTCACATCTGAGCAGGGGATATAAGTGTTGGACAGTTTCTCTCTTGTGGCGTTCTTGGCTAAACGATCAACCATTTCGTTCCCGCCGATGCCAACATGGCCAGGAACCCAAGCAAGAGTAATGTTGTAACCGTCCGCCTTCAACTTGCTAAAAAGTTCAAAAAAAAAAAAGTTCTGGATGCTGAAGGTTGCGGCCAGCTATGGCCTCCAAAGCTGACAGCGAATCCGACAGAACCAGAAAGTCCCTCCTCGAAGAATGGGAGATTATCTTCAAAGCCAGTACTAGAGCAGTAAGTTCAGCAGAATAGACAGAAGCATCTGAATGTATATGTTCCAACAATATCTGAGAAGGAGCCCCAGGGCAGTAGGCTGCACAGGCCACTCCATCCTCAGACTTGGAACCGTCAGTGAAAACTTTTTGATAGGATGGGAATTTGGAACAGAGCTCGGCATACAAAGCCTGTACGCCAGAGAGCTGGTAGACTCCTTACGGAAAGCTGCGAGATCAAAACGAATCTCTGGTGTGAAAAAGGTCCATGGAGGTTGATCCGGAAACTTGGAAAAATCGGAAACTACTCCAGGTCTATACCTGCATTCCGCACGTGAGGCTGCATACGAAGCCCAAACGGCGGAATACATTTCGGGTTATTTTCAAACTTACTTTGGAACGGAGGGTCAAAAACACAGTCATAGGCAGGATTCTGTGGTTCTGAGAACAGTCGGATATAATAATTCAAAGACAGTTTCAGCCTGCGATTGGACAGTGAAGGTTCACCTGCCTCTGCGTACAGGCTGTACACAGGGGTGGTGCGGAACGCTCCAAGACAGAGACGAAGCCCTTGATGGTGGATAGGGTCCAAGAGTTTGAGGTAAGATGATCTTGCGGAGCCGTACACAGCACAACCGTAGTCCAGTTTAGAACGGACCAGGGCTCTGTAGAGGTGCAACAAAGTTTTCTTATCAGCGCCCCAGTCGGTGTGTGCTACGACCCGCAGAATATTCAGTGCCTTTTGGCAAGCAGTTTTGAGGTTTTTAATATGGCTGAGAAAGTTAAGTTTTTGGTCAAAAATGACTCCCAGAAATTTGGCCTCTTTAACAGCTGGAATGGGAGATTTCCCTACTTGAAGTTCCGGATCTGGAAAAAACTGACGGAAGTTATGGAAGTGAATACATTGGGTTTTTGTAGCAGAAAAGGTGAAACCGTTTTCATCCGCCCATCGATGGATTTTATCTACGCAAAGCTGGAGCCTGCGCTGGACACTCGGGTACAGGCTTCCAGTTGCGTAGACAGCAAAATCATCTACAAACAATGAGCAGTCTGAACCCTGCTGAACTGATTTCACAATGTTGTTGATTTTAATACTAAAGAGGGCAGGAGACAGTATGCTCCCCTGGGGAACACCCAACTCCTGCTCGTGGACATCAGAGAGAGTGGTGCCAACCCGGACCTGAAACTGTCGTTCTGCCAAAAAATTTTGAATAAAAAGAGGAAGATGACCTCGAAAACCCAGATCGTGGAGATCATGAAGTATCCCCGACTTCCAGGTGGTATCGTAGGCCTTCTCCAAGTCAAAGAAAATTGCCACTGCATGCTGTCTGTTTAAAAAAGCGTTCCTAAGTGTAGATTCCAGACGAATCAAATGGTCAACTGTACTACGATGTTTGCGGAAACCACACTGTTCTTTCGCCAAAAGGCCATCGGTTTCGAGTTTCCACATGAGCCTAGCATTGACCATTTTCTCCATCAGTTTACAGACACAGCTGGTCAAAGCTATTGGACGGTAGTTAGATGGATTAGAAAGATCTTTTCCAGGTTTGGGGATGGGAATAATGAGGGCTGTCCGCCAAGAGGGTGGAAAGCAACCTGTAGTCCACACGTGGTTGTATACCTGTAACAGGATGTTCAGACCTTCTTGCGGAAGATGTTTCAATAGTTGATAATGTATGTCATCTATACCTGGAGAGGAATCGCTGCAAGAGAGTAAGGCAGATTTCAGCTCGTTTAATGTAAAAGGAAGATTGTAGTCTTCCATGTTGTCGGATGAAAAGTTGCAGGGAGATTTTTCTTTTAGGGCTTTGTGTTTGACAAAAGTGACTGATTTATTAGAAGAGGAGGAATTCTTTTCAATGGTTGAAGCAAGCAGATTAGCAACTGCTTTCTTCTCTGTTATTAAAGAATCTGAAAACTTGAGATGGTTCACAGTGGGACAGGTGTTCTTCCCTTTGATTTTCTTAATGATGTTCCACACTTTTTCTTAGAAGTTTTTGATGTCAGCCTGGAGCAGAAGCTTCTCCAGGACCGACGTTTACTGATTTTAAAAGTGTGTCTAGATTTAGCACGGAGTTTTTGATGGCTCGAGCGTTGGGACCCGAAGGTCGTTGGTATACCTGACGCTGAGCCCGTTTTCTAACTTTGGAAATTTGTTGGCATTCTAAATCGAACCAGGGTGTTTTTGGCATTTGAAGTTTATTGGAAGACACTGGAATACAGGTCTTAGCACATTTAATCATAGTGTTAGTCAGTGATTCAGCTGGGTCAGGACTCTGAAAAAAATCAGTGTCCTGGAACTCCTTAGAAACAGTGGCTGCAAATAGATCCCAGTTTGCTTTCTTATAATTTAAATGCTGAGAGACAGAGACGTGTTCAGTTATTACAGGTTGTAGAAGGACAGGGAAATGGTCACTTCCGTGCAGATCGTCATGGACAGACCACTCATAGTCCAGGACCAGCGAGGGATCACAAACCGACAAATCTAAACACGAAAGTGAACCTGTGGAAGAATGGAGGTAAGTTGCAGATCCGTCGTTCAGACAACACAAATCCAAATCCGAAAGGACATCCTCAATCAGCAGACCTCTGGATGACGAACCGGTACTACCCCAAAGAGGGTTGTGACCGTTAAAGTCACCCAACAGCAAAAAAGGTCGAGGGAGTTCCTCTATCAGACTGACAAGGTCCTGACGACAAACCGGGACAGAAGGTGAGAGATAAAGAGAACAGATTGTCACAGTCTTGTGGAGAGTGACTCTCGCAGCTACAGCCTGAAGGGAGGTAGACAGAGTGACAGGACTATACAACAAAGTTTTGTGTAGGAGAAGGGCAACACCGCCCGACAGTCCCAACGTGGATGGTTGTGCAGGTTTCGAAAGAATATTAAAGCCAGAAAGAGTAAAGGTCTTCTGGCTTTGAAGTTGAGTTTCTTGAAGAGCCACGACAGAAGGTTTTAGAGACTGACACAGAAGCTGCAGCTCCTCGAAGTTGGAATTTAGACCACGGATATTCCAATGGAATATTGTATTATCCATGGTGCAGAGGGCGAAAAGGAGAGAGATCAGGTCATCTCCTCCTCAACATCTGCTGCTAAAGCTGTAAATTTGTTGCTTAATTTCACTGGACTATCTGCAGACCTGCTGGCGGACTTGCCAACAGGTGAAGTAGGTCTGGGTTTGGGAGACGGTGGAGGTTTCTTCCTCAACTCCACCATCTCCACACTAGGTTGAACTCCCTTGCCCGCACGGGCACTGGACAGAGGAGTTTCGAGGTAGGGGTGCTGGTTTTTTAATCTGCCCAGCAGCAGATGTTGTAGACTGCTGGGCAGTCTGAGGGGTGGCGGATTTTTTGCCTCCACCAGGGGCAGTCACTTTGGTTTGGAAGGTGGTGGACTTGCTACCACCAGAACTGACAGATCTTACTTGCAATGTCTTCGAAAACATGAATTCGTCAGTCTGGCAGCAGACTGACCGAGTAGGAACTATGGGAGCTTTCTTGACAGCCGAAGCATAGGAAGAAGCTGTCGGCGTCTGACTGCCCACAACCTGTTTCCGGGCTTCAAAAAATGAGATCTTCTTTTCCGTTTTAACTCGTTGTATAGCAGATTCTTGAATCCAAAGGGGACAGTTTCGGGAAGAGGAGGGATGGTCGCCACCGCAGTTAGCACAATGTGCCGGATCATGACACGGCCCATCATGAGTTGCCTTGCAGCAAATACCACACACCTCCTGCCCAGAACAGCGGTCCCTGACATGGCCAAACCTCTGGCACCTGAAGCACCTCAATGGGGACGGCACATAGAGCTGAACATGAACATTTAGGTAACCAACCTTGATGACCGGAGGCAGCACAGGGTTGCAGAAGGTCAGAAAGAGGGTGTTGGTGGCCACTCTCTCTGAACCCTTCTTTACCGTCACCCTGCGCACCTCCGTCACACCCTGGGACGCCAGCTCCGTTTTATTTCCGCCTCTGAAACACCCGCCAGATCTCTGCATCTAATCACACCTTTGGATGAATTTAATGCTTATGGGGAGTCACCCTGATCTCCCTATCCACAAGCTTTTTTGCCTTCTGCAGCTGTTCAGATTGTTTGTGTGACTTGCATTGAATAAGAAATGAACCATTCCTCAACCTCTTGATGGACCGAGGGTCACCTGCTATACCTTGAAAGCCCTTCTGGATAGCAAATGGGCTCAAAGCTGAAAGGGGTCTTTCTTGCTCCGTTCCTTCCATAACGAGCCAGGAAGCCCAGAAACCTGTCTTCTGTCGTATCTCCATATCCGAATCGCTGTCAGAATCGAAATCCCCTGAAATAGGGGATGCTGCCTTCCTCTTTTTTGGGGGGATGTGTTTTGAAAAAGCATGTGTATTTTAGTATATTTCATCCCTCCCTTACCCACCCACCTTGGAGTCCAACTAAGGGGCCAGGGCCAAGAAACCAATGTCTTGACCCCTTCCAGGCTTCGGGAGAGACATACGACAAGCAGAAGCAACCAACCCTATCCCCCCTGATCATGCTCAACTCCCGGGAACAGAGAGCTGAGCACTGCAGGGGTTTACTTGGCCAGCTGGGGAACTGCCCGTCTTGACCCAACCCCAAGAAGGGGAGCCGATTAGTACACCCGGGCCAAAGTGTACTCCCTGTCTAGGAGAGGTCCGAGCCAAAGTGATGTGTTGAGAGCGCTGGCCCTCTCAATCACCAGGATCTCATTCCCCTCCGACACAGGTCGCACCGCACGGCAAACGCGGCGGATCTTAAGGAGACCACAGAGAGAAAAGGAGTGTGGAAAAGAAGACTTGAAGGGGAGACGAAGATAGAAAAGGGCCAAATAAGGGAGGCAGAAAACAAGAAAAGGAGAAAGGCGGGTTACTCTTAGTCAGGATCCTCACCCTTAGCCTATCTGACATGGGAAGCCCTACCAGGGGCATCAACTCCTTACCACGTTACGCTTAGGCCAAACAGCATCTGCACCTCTCAGGCCTAGAAGCAGTATGAAAAAAACAGCCTATCTCCAAGTATTGATGCCCCCGCCAGCAGAGCCTAAGGGATCACTGGACCACGCAAACCCTCCGACCACGACAAGGTCGCAACCCCCCGGAGGGTTGTGGCTACTAGTAATAATTATTACTTGTGGCTACTAGTAATAGTTTCAGATTAGCGCTTTCAAAATTCATCACCCTAAGTATTATACATAAACCACCGGAACTGACAGCTTATGTCAAAGTCTGGCAGATTGGACATTCAGAGATTGAATCAAAATATGACAGCTTATGTCAAAGTCTGGCAAATTGGACATTCAGAGACTGAATCAAATATGACAGCTTATGTCAAAGTCTGGCAGGTTGGACATTCAGAGATTGAATCAATATGATGACAGTGTGAGTCTGGCAGATTGGACATTCAGAGACTAAATCAATATTAGCTTATGTCAGAGTCTGGCAGGTAGGACATTCAGAGATTGAATCAATATATGACAGCTTATGTCAAAATCTGGCTGATTGGACATTCAGAGACTGAATCAATATTATGACAGCTTATGTCAAAGTCTGGAAGATGGGACATTCAGAGACTGAATCAATATATGACAGCTTATGTCAAAGTCTGGCAGATTGGACATTCAGAGGCTGAATCAATATATGATTAAACATTGTCACATGTTCATGATGAACAGTTTCTCTTAAAAAGTGTTTTGAAAATTATCAAAGTGCAGGAGTTTGATCATATAACTCACAAAAAGAACTAGATTTATTCAATGTTGCAAATAGGATACATATTTCACTACAATGAACTCGACTGGAATGTTTTTTTATACAAGTTCATTTCTGTATCAAGTGTGGTTTGTAAATTGAACAAATATGAGCGCACTCTCCTGCATATGTACACACGCACACATACACTCACATGCAGGCACATATACACCCATGCATGCACACTTGCACACACACATGCATGGATGTATGCAAACAAACATATGCACTTACACACACAGACACACATACGCCACACACACACACGCACGCACGCACGCACGCACGCACGCACGCACGCACGCACACACACACACACACACACACACACACACACACACACACACACACAAAAGCACACTCACACATACTTCAGCATAAATCTCTGCCAGAAAAGTGAAAGTAGTTCAGGCCATTTCATTTGCTTTGTTGAGGAAGTTTTCTTTTCCTTTGACTATCACTTTCAGGAGCCTAGTAGTTGTACATTTCCTGTACCTGATTTTTGCCTGCTAAGAGGGATGTGAGGGTCCAATAGTGTCAATACCAGTCAATCATCATGGACCCATGACCAGAATTTTCTGTTGAAATAACTGATAAGCAGGTAGAGACCAGGTAATTGTGAAATCCCATTATGAAGTGTGACATGGATTTTGTCTTCTGCTAAGAGACAGGAAAGCAGTTCTGAAGTAAAGGGCAAATAACTATGATCCTGTCATGGCCTGATATTTCCTGCGCTTAAGGTTGGTGATAGGATATTACCGTTACTCAGCCCCTGGATTCATCATCATCATCATCATCATCCGTTGAGCGGCCACAATCATCAGGTTGATTACTCTGCCGCTTTGGGGTTGACGCAAAAAAAAACAAAAAACAAAAAAAAAACCATTTCCACTCTCACTACACAACAGACAGTAATTTGAATAAAGCTAAAATAGTTATGCGTGGATCTGCTGGCAGGCTACCACGGTCACCCTGTCCCCCCTCGGGGGTAAGCCAGCCCTGGCTACTCATAAGGTGCAGCCAAGCCCACTAAAAAAAAAAAAAAAAAAAACTATCCCTACTCTGGACAAAAACGCAGAAGAGCACACAAAACAAAGTGTGAAGTAACGACGATTTAATGCACGACACAAAACAGGACAAGAAATTTTCGGCAAAATGCCTTCCTCAGCGACAAAAAAATACAGACATAAACATGCACAATACTCCCCTTGTGAAGCCAAAGTGTTTCACCACTTTGGCTTCACAAGGGGAGTATTGTGCATGTTTATGTCTGTATTTTTTTGTCGCTGAGGAAGGCATTTTGCCGAAAATTTCTTGTCCTGTTTTGTGTCGTGCATTAAATCGTCGTTACTTCACACTTTGTTTTGTGTGCTCTTCTGCGTTTTTGTCTTGTTTCAGTAACGCCGCAGTTTGTTTCATTTGCCGTTATCCCTACTCTGGTTCCTACTCTAATTTGATCTGATCCTTGACACGAATGTGTCGAGGGTTTTGGCTGATACTCCTGCCTCAGTCAGGTCATTCCAGTCCCTGATAGTATTGGGAAAGAATGCCTGTTGTCGGTATTGGGTGCGGCAATAGATCTGGGTCAGTTGCTGTGAGTGTCCTCTTCTTAGTCTTGGTGGTGCAGGTATCAGTTTGGCAGCGTCCACACAGACCTCCACATGCAAGATTTTGTACAACATGGCGAGGCGGGAGGTCTTCCTGCGTTTCTGGAGTGGACCCCAGCCCAGTTTGTCTATCATAGATTTTACACTTGAAGTGTTGTGGTATCTTCTGAGAACAAACCGGGCTGCTCTGCTCTGTACTGCCTCAATCCTGCTGACATTTTGTTTTGTGTTTGGATCCCACACTGTGCAGGCGTACTCCAGTATGGGCCTCACGAAGGACTTGTACGCCGTTTCTTTCAGCTGGATGGCACTGATTCGAAGGTTGCGGCGAAGGAAGCCGAGGGTCTTGTTGGCCTTCGAACAGATGTTACTGATATGCTCATCCCAGCTGAGATCGTGACTGATGGTAACGCCAAGATATTTCGCCGAGTTGACTGTGGCTAAATTCTGGCCGTGTAGGTGATAGCTGTTTGGCAAAGGTTTTTTCTTCCTGGTCACTGGGAGGGTGGTACATTTCCCTGGGTGAAAGGCCATGTCCCAGCTCTTCTCCCACTGTTCGAGTTTGAGGAGGTCTTGTTGTAGCTGTTCTTGGTCCAGGCCTGATGTTATCAGCCGGTATACAGCAGTGTCGTCAGCCCTTGAAGCATGGGGAAATCAGGTTCATCATTACTTTGTCTTTGCTTCATATGGCTTCATAGCCCTTTTAACAAGTGAAATCCAATGCAAAGCTCTTATGGGATACTATCATTACTTGCCTGTGCTTCATATCCTGTTAACCTGGATTTCCCCATGCTAAAAGGGCCATGCACCCAGGGACGGAATAATGGTGATATCCTGCCATCAACCATAATGTTGATTTGCCCATGCTAAAAGGGCCATGCACCCAGGGGCCGAGTAATGGTGATATCCTGCCATGAACCATAATGTTGATTTCCCCTTGCTAAAAGGGCCATGCACCCAGGGGCCGAGTAATGGTGATATCCTGCCATGAACCATAATGTTGATTTCCCCATGCTAAAATGGCGGTGAATCCAGGCCCAAGTAATGGCGATATCCTGCCATGAACCATAATGTTGATTTCCCCTTGCTAAAAGTAAAAGGGCCATGCACCCAGGAGCCAAGTAATGGTGATATCCTGCCATGAACCATAATGTTGATTTCCCCTTGCTAAAAGGGCCATGCACCCAGGGGCCAAGTAATGGTGATATCCTGCCATGAACCTTCAACCATAATGTTGATTTCCCCTTGCTAAAAGGGCCATGCACCCAGGGGCCGAGTAATGGTGATATCCTGCCATGAACCATAATGTTGATTTCCCCATGCTAAAAGGGCCATGCACCCAGGGGCCAAGTAACGGTGATATCCTGCCATCAACCATAATGTTGATTTCCCCTTGCTAAAAGGGCCATGCAACCAGGGGCCAAGTAATGGTCATATCCTGCCATCAACCATAATGTTGATTTCCCCTTGCTAAAAGGGCCATGCACCCAGGGGCCGAGTAATGGTGATATCCTGCCATGAACCATAATGTTGATTTCCCCATGCTAAAAGGGCCATGCACCCAGGGGCCAGGTAACGGTGATATCCTGCCATCAACCATAATGTTGATTTCCCCTTGCTAAAAGGGCCATGCAACCAGGGGCCAAGTAATGGTCATATCCTGCCATGAACCATAATGTTGATTTCCCCTTGCTAAAAGGGCCATGCACCCAGGGGCCAAGTAATGGTGATATCCTGCCATGAACCATAATGTTGATTTCCCCTTGCTAAAAGGGCCATGCACCCAGGGGCCAAGTAATGGTGATATCCTGCCATCATCCATAATGTTGATTTCCCCATGCTAAAATGGCGGTGAATCCACGCCCAAGTAATGGTGATATCCTGCCATCAACCATAATGTTGAGTTCCCCATGCTAAAAGGGCCATGCACCCAGGGGCCAAGTAATGGTGATATCCTGCCATGAACCATAATGTTGATTTCCCCTTGCTAAAAGGGCCATGCACCCAGGGGCCAAGTAATGGTGATATCCTGCCATGAACCATAATGTTGATTTCCCCTTGCTAAAAGGGCCATGCACCCAGGGGCCGAGTAATGGTGATATCCTGCCATGAACCATAATGTTGATTTCCCCATGCTAAAATGGCGGTGAATCCAGGCCCAAGTAATGGCGATATCCTGCCATGAACCATAATCTTGATTTCCCCTTGCTAAACGGGCCATGCACCCAGGAGCCAAGTAATGGTGATATTCTGCCATGAACCATAATGTTGATTTCCCCTTGCTAAAAGGGCCATGCACCCAGGGGCCGAGTAATGGTGATATCCTGCCATGAACCATAATGTTGATTTCCCCTTGCTAAAAGGGCCATGCACCCAGGGGCCGAGTAATGGTGATATCCTGCCATGAACCATAATGTTGATTTCCCCATGCTAAAATGGCGGTGAATCCAGGCCCAAGTAATGGTGATATCCTGCCATGAACCATAATGTTGATTTCCCCTTGCTAAAAGAGCCATGCACCCAGGGGCCAAGTAATGGTGATATCCTGCCATCAACCATAATGTTGATTTCCCCTTGCTAAAAGGGCCATGCACCCAGGGCCGAGTAATGGTGATATCCTGCCATGAACCATAATGTTGATTTCCCCATGCTAAAATGGCGGTGAATCCAGGCCCAAGTAATGGTGATATCCAGCCATGAACCATAATGTTGATTTCCCCTTGCTAAAAGGGCCATGCACCCAGGGGCCAAGTAATGGTGATATCCTGCCATGAACCATAATGTTGATTTCCCCTTGCTAAAAGGGCCATGCACCCAGGGGCCGAGTAATGGTGATATCCTGCCATGAACCATAATGTTGATTTCCCCATGCTAAAAGGGCCATGCACCCAGGGGCCAAGTAATGGTGATATCCTGCCATGAACCATAATGTTGATTTCCCCTTGCTAAAAGGGCCATGCACCCAGGGGCCAAGTAATGGTGATATCCTGCCATGAACCATAATGTTGATTTCCCCTTGCTAAAAGGGCCATGCACCCAGGGGCCAAGTAATGGTGATATCCTGCCATGAACCATAATGTTGATTTCCCCTTGCTAAAAGGGCCATGCACCCAGGTGCCAAGTAATGGTGATATCCTGCCATCAACCATAATGTTGATTTCCCCATGCTAAAATGGCGGTGAATCCAGGCCCAAGTAATGGTGATATCCTGCCATCAACCATAATGTTGAGTTCCCCATGCTAAAAGGGCGGTGAATCCAGGCCCTAGTAATGGTGATATCCTGTCATCATCCATAATGTTGATATGTTTCCCCATGCTGAAAGGGCAGTGAATTCAGGGGCGGAGTAATGGTGATATCCTGTCATCATCCATAATGTTGATTTGCCCATGCTGAAAGGGCAGTGAATTCAGGGGCGGAGTAATGGTGATATCCTGTCATCAGCCATAATGTTGATTTGCCCATGCTGAAAGGGCCATGCATCCAGAGGCCAAGTAATAGTGATATCCTGTCATCATCCATAATGTTAATATGTTTGCCCATGCTGAAAGGGCAGTGAATTCAGGGCAGAGTAATGGTGATATCCTGTCATCAACCATAATGTTGATTTGCCCATGCTAAAAGATCCATGAATCCAGGTACCAAATAATGGTGATGTCCCATCATGAACCATGTCCAGTGTGTGACTAAAAAGTAAAAGGACTATGACTAAAACAAAGTAAAAGGACTATGAAGTAAGGGCCATGTCCTTTGTTTGACTAAAACAGTAAAAGGACTAAGAAGTAAGGGCCATGTCCTGTGTTTTTCTAAAACAATAAAAGGACTATGAAGTGTTTGACTAAAACAGTAAAAGGGCTATGAAGTGTTTGACTAAAACAGTAAAAGGACTATGAAGTGTTTGACTAAAACAGTAAAAGGACTATGAAGTAAGGGCCATGTCCTGTGTTTTTCTAAAACAGTAAAAGGACTATGAAGTGTTTGACTAAAACAGTAAAAGGACTATGAAGTGTTTGACTAAAACAGTAAACGGACTATGAAGTGTTTGACTATAACAGTAAAAGGACTGTGAAGTAAGGGCCATGTCCTGTGTTTGACTAAAACAGCAAATGGACTATGAAGTGTTTGACTAAAACAGTAAAAGGACTATGAAGTGTTTGACTAAAACAGTAAAAGGACTATGAAGTGTTTGACTAAAACAGTAAAAGGACTATGACTAAAACAGTAAAAGGACTATGAAGTAAGGGCCATGTCCTATGTTTGACTAAAACAGTAAAAGGACTATGACTAAAACAGTAAAAGGACTATGACTAAAACAGTAAAAGGACTATGACTAAAACAGTAAAAGGACTATGACTAAAACAGTAAAAGGACTATGACTAAAACAGTAAAGGACTATGACTAAAACAGTAAAAGGACTATGACTAAAACAGTAAAAGGACTATGATTAAAACAGTAAAAGGACTATGATTAAAACAGTAAAAGGACTATGACTAAAACAGTAAAGGACTATGACTAAAACAGTAAAAGGACCATGACTAAAACAGTAAAGGACTATGAAGTAAGGGCCATACAAAGTTGGATCAGCTACAGGATTATTTCCCACTTCTTCCCTTCGCAGACATATCACTATGGAACAGAATGTCGTTTTGTGAGTGAAGGGGGGGGGGGGGGGGGGGGGGGGGGGGCCTCATTTATCTGTCTGTTGGCAAGACAAGATGGAAACACTTGAGTGGATTTGATTTTTTAAGGTCAGATTTAACCAGATTGGTTGTGGATGTAGTATACTGAAGTGGTGAGGTTTGTGAGTGCAAAACTGATTATTAATGGCATGAGGGGAAAAAACCTTTGCCATTGAGTTAAAACAGTGTCCTTGGTGAGGACATGGTTATGTGCTAGGGAATGGCTTCAGGCCACATGACTAGGTTTTCAACCCATTACAAAACACTGTTGTTTTTTTTATTGACAATGTTTTCGTCAAAATAGCTTGTTCCTGTATTCAGGCATATTATAACTATGTGCTTTTGTGGTGAATAGGATTAGGAGCCTCAGGATCCCCATCAGCAAGTTTTTTTTTTATGATTCAAACAAGAGATTAGTTTGTGTTTGTGGGAGGGAGACGTAATGTGCTGCACTTTTGTAGTGTAGTGTGACCCTCCCTCCAGAATGACAGTGTTGGGTATTTCTGCATTACTAGGGTACTTTCTTTTTTTTACTATGAAAAACAAAAGTCAAGTCTTGCTTCGATCAGGCCACTCAGCCACGCATTCAACTCTTTTATTCACATTTTTATCAGATCTGTCTGTCCATCTACCGGTCTTTCGCCCAGGACCCAGAGATCCATTGTCTCTTAAATCATCCACATTGTGGAGGAGGCTGCCAATTTAATAACCTTCCAAAAATCCAAACAACTAAACAAGGCCACCATGTCGATTAACACGAAAGGTCGGCGAGTGGCCGTTTCCTCTGATCTCATTCCTCTGAAGCTGGACGTTAGTGGTCCAGTCAACACGCCGCTGACGGAAGTTCATGAGTCGAACGTCCGACAAAACTGGCGTCATGGTGGCAGCCAGCTGCGCTTGATGCACGAGCGCCCGTGTGCATCAGCTGGGAAACAATGGAGCGGCGCGGGCTGGCACATAGATGGGGAATGTTGTCGTTGTTCTGCTTCAGATCACCGCGTTGTTTCCTCGTTGTGCCGGCAGGGGGGAAGGGGGGGGGGGGGGGGGGGGAGATGGTAGGAAGGGCTTCTGGGAAGAAACTTTCTCAAGTAGTGTCCTAAAAGCTCCACTTCTGAAAATGTCGAAAAAGAATTGATCATAGCAGCAATAACAATAATGATAACAACAACAAATCGAAAAACTTAGTCATCACTGAACATTCCATTTTCGTTTAAATCATGAGATTTAGTCTCAAAATGGCTTATCTGAAATTGGCATTTTTCCGTAGATTATCGCATTCTTAAAACCTTTTTTTTTCCTGGATGTCAATAAATCCTCTTTAGGGGATGTGTCTAACCGGGAGGGGGAGGGGTAGCTTGGTGTTTGGAAGTGTGAGTTGACTAACAAGGGCCAGTTGAGTCCTGTATTGTCCCTGGATAGCAGCACACTGGAATGCAACACAACAATGACAACATGTTTTCCCAGTAGCAAGCCACCGTTACTCAGTATTCATCTCCAAAGCATCCAGTTCAGGAATAGGTGCTTAAATCTTCTACACACACACACACACACAACACACACACACACTTGTGAGATTTGGGCCTGGGCTAAATATTTCTTTGGTTACGAAAATCGCTGGTTGTCACACGGATGTGGACGGAGATGTGCGATAAAGACGCTGTGCATTACTTCTCCATCAGACAGAGAGAGATAGAAGGGGGTCTGGTGTCGAGGAGCTGAGGGGCGGGGGTGGGGATCGTCGTCTGTGATTAGGATTTAAATCAAGACATGAAAACTAGAACATGCACATGAACACAACGCATCCAGGTCGCAGGACGTGCGACCTTGTCTCTTCCCTGCCGTTTATTGCAATTGACAAGCATGTCATTTTTAACACAATTGACACTGAATATGTGTATCGGGAATCGGAGCCTGTGCGTTTCTTCGCGAACAGAATGGTAGGGGGAGGGGGGGGGGGACTGAGAGTATTGCCAGATGAACAGAATGGTAGGGGGGTGAACTGAGAGTATTGCCTGATGAACAGAATGGTAGGGGTTGAACTGAGAGTATTGCCTGATGAACAGAATGGTAGGGGGTGAACTGAGAGTGTGACGGGTCTCCGACGCTCCCCCTAGTTATTAAAATATGATTTTCATATTCAGGGATGCAGGGGGTTATAGACAGAAGTATTTACGCTTTCACAACCAAAATGCGCTCTCGCATAGGCACACGCACTCTGTCACTCACATCGGGCCCGCACAAAGGTGACGGGAAACCAATAACATTTCATAGAAAATAATCAACTTTATTTAACTTGACTCCGAGCCCCCACCCGTCACTACACAACACAACTATCTGTATCATACAACAATGTAAACATCACACAGACAATCTCATAAATCGCATCCCCTTTCCTTCAAGTACTCTTCATTAACCAGGAAAGACAATATTCCACAATTCTGGTTGCACGCTTATAAACTTAAGAACGAATAAAACGTCCGTAACTTGCCAGCATTCCTCGGTTGACAGTCAGTTTCTCTCATCCCACTGTGCGACTACGAGCTGAAGCTGCCACACCGCTGTGTCCTCCCAATTGGCCAAATCCCAGTTGGGGGACACTGGCAACGTAGCTTGAGTCGCACCCTCACACCGAGTCTCCCGGACTCCACCGTACTTCGCCCTCTCCACGGAAAGGGCTCCTGTCGGCCTCTCCCACAGGTCTTCTCTGGCTGCAAACACCCCACCGTTGTCTGGCAGCTCCCTGTCTAGGCTCCAACAGGTTGACACGTCTTGCTGTCGACCGTCCCCACACGGGAGACAATTCTTCTCGTCGTCGGCTCCGAGGCTACAGCAACCTCCACTGTCTTACGTCCCCACCCAGGAGACAACAAGGAGACAACAAGGCGACAGCTAACCTCTGCTTCACGCTGTACTTTCTTGAGCCCTCAGCAAGACGGGCGAGTTCACTTTCCCTTAAGTGAGTCACACCTCTTCCTGGTTTTCCAAGCACCTTATATTCGTTCTCAAAGAAAGAGAGAAGCCGAGTTTAACTGGCTCAACCAATGGAATCACTGGCACACACACATCACACGATTTGTACCAATAAATCCCCAAGTTATTTTTATTCCACCAATGGAATCACAAGTCACCTACACATACACACACACCACAGCTGCTAGCGCAAACAAAGACTTGGGCACCCAGTGGTTAATGCATAACCTCCTATTCAAACTCATGTTCGATTCCCCGAAGCTACCCATTGAACTAACAGCCTGGACCTCTCTACCAGGCATGACTGATGCTCCAAGTATTTACTACCTCTATAGACAACAAGGCGCAAACCACTCGATAGGCCGCAGCCTTCCATTCATTCCTCAGAACAAGGACGACTGAATGGTCGCTGTACTCTGCCTGCAGGCTGACGG
The DNA here is from genome assembly GCA_018398815.1 of Conus ventricosus. Classification (NCBI taxonomy): domain Eukaryota; kingdom Metazoa; phylum Mollusca; class Gastropoda; order Neogastropoda; family Conidae; genus Conus; species Conus ventricosus. The sequence goes on from CM031600.1 coordinate 185,021, forward strand.
TCACCTACCCGTGACGGTCACCTGACATGATCGCCTTCCCTTCAGGCCCACTGGAGAACCCAGTGAATAGCCAGCCAGTGGTCGGACTGGACACTCCTCTACCCAGGACCAGCAGGTCGCAACTACTTGTCCCTATCCCTCGGACATGCGAAACACTTCCCAGTAACTCTCCCTCCTTCAGTATACGACTCGGGGTATTCCCCTCTGGTGATGCCTGAGTTCGCACACTTGAAGAACCCAGAACTTGCTCTCAACAACAGCAAAACTACCCTTAATTTGCCTAAATGCTCGAGAACATTCGGCCGACTCATTACAGAGAGTATTGCGATGAAACTAGATATGGTAGTGGGGGTGAACTGAGAGTATTGCCTGATGAACAGAATAGTAGGGGGTGAACTGAGAGTATTGCCTGATGAACAGAATGGTAGGGGGTGAACTGAGAGTATTGCCAGATGAACAGAATGGTAGGGGGTGAACTGAGAGTATTGCCTGATGAACGGATGGTCGGGGGTGAACTGAGAGTATTGCCAGATGAACGGATGGTAGGGGGGTGAACTGAGAGTATTGCCTGATGAACGGATGGTAGGGGGGTGAACTGAGAGTCTTGCCTGATGAACGGATGGTCGGGGGTGAACTGAGAGTATTGCCTGATGAACGGAATGTGTCAGTGCAACATTGGTGTGGCCAGCACTCATCTCTGGTGCTTGTTGCAGCAGACAGAGCTCTGCAGATTTGTGAAGCAAGATCAAGAGGCAGAAAGACGTTGGAGATGTAATGTTTTGTGTGTGTGTGTTGTGTGTGTGTGTGTGTGTTTGTTGTGTGTGCTGTATGTTTGTATTGATTCAAATGGCTGTTTGTTTGTTTATCTGTCTGTTTCTCTACGTGTGTCGGTAACTATCCGCGCGCGTGCGCGCATGCGTGTGTGTGTGTGTATGTGTGTAGAGAGAGAGAGAGCGAGGGGGAAGGGTTACAGTGCTGGGGTTTGGGGCGCCCTCTCGGTGGTGATCATACGCTGAAGGATGATTTACATATGACAACTTAGTATGCGGTTTGTTGCACGTGAACGGAACGTGTCAACTTTCAAGACGTACAGGATAACCTTCAGTATTCTCGTCCGTTCGTTGCAGCTGACTTAGCGTACCTGTCATTGCTAAGAGATTGATGGGAGACGCAGATGTGCACGAAGCAGATTTTGTGCTTTGCATCACGAACAGGAGGGGGGGGGGGGCTTCAGTCCTCTTGGTTACCGCTGACATGCCTGTCATAGCTCAGACGATGGATGTGGGAGCAGTTGTGTGAAGCCGATCTGGCATACATTTGCCTTGAACATTGCCACATGAGCTGCAAAGAAAAACGATGGATGTGGGAGCAGTTGTGTGAAGCCGATCTGGCATACATTGCCTTGAACATTGCCACATGAGCTGCAAAGAAAAACGATGGATGTGGGAGCAGTTGTGTGAAGCCGATCTGGCATACATTTGCCTTGAACATTGCCACATGAGTTGCAAAGAAAAACGATGGATGTGGGAGCAGTTGTGTGAAGCCGATCTGGCATACATTGCCTTGAACATTGCCACATGAGCTGCAAAGAAAGCGGCCGCCTGCAGTGACAGCTGATCGATGATGTCAAACATGATGTCGGAGTTTCTAGCCTTTGGTTGCCTGCATGTTGGTCCGCGCATGGCTGCCACCGTGAATTTATGTTGCTGCCCCATGAATTTATGTTGCTGCCCCGTGAATTTATGTTGCTGCCACCGTGAATTTATGTTGCCATGTGGACCCGGAAAGAAGGGCGGTACGGATGTGAGCACTCAAGCAAGCACACGCATATGATACATACGCACGCACGCGCGCACGCACGCACGCACGCACGCACGCACGCACGCACGCACGCACGCACGCACGCACGCACGCACACACACACACACACACACACACACACACACACACACACACATGCATTGTGGTCAAAAATCACCAAGTTATCATCAGAGTGAATTACTAAATATAACAGATTTTAAAATAACGCTGTTCAGTTGCAGTTAATACTTTGTTTGCACGAAATGTTCAATACACTTAGATGCAAAATATTAAAGCAATCTTATTTTTTATGTATTTGGTACATATCTCTATCTCTCTACCTGAGATGCGAAATATTAAAGCAATCCTCTTTTTTTTTGTTTTTTAGGTATTTAATTCATCTCTCTCTCTCTCTCTCTCTCTCTCTCTCTCTCTCTCTCTCTATCTATCTATCTATCTATCTATCTATCTCTCTCTATCTATCTATCTATCTATTTATCTATCTTTTCTGAGATGCCGCGTGAAGGGTTGGGAGACTCCAGACTGGAGGGAAAATATTTCTAGGAAGAGAAGGTAGCGGAGGAGGGAGGCGTTTTAACAACAAAAAATGGAAAAGAAGAAAGAAAAGAAAAATGTGCGACTGCTGATCGACTGTATATGCCAAACGAAATAGTTCTGTTTCCTCATGTGTGTGTGTGTGTGTGTGTGTGTGTGTGTGTGTGTGTGAGAGAGAGAGAGAGAGAGAGAGAGAGATCGACTCAAAGAAATGATGCTGGTGTTTTCTTCAGATATGAGAGCTGTTTCAAGTGGGATGAATGTTTAAACGCAATAATAGAACTCAAACCAGCAGTCCATTGGACACGAAATTGACCTTCTGGTTCAGAGTACTCGAGTGCATACAAGCCCAGCCTGGCAAGAGGTTTAGGACCGGAAATACTGATAGGCTGGTGACTCGGTGATTTCATTATTTCTGGAGGGTCTCTTGTCGTGTAGTGCTCTATCCTTGCATGGCGCTATTTTCGATAACGATACGATCTGCTCTCTTATCCATGCTACAGCACCGCTTGACACTAGGTGTTTGTGTGACATGTAGCATACAACATATTCAGTTCAGGTAGCCAACAAAGAACTTTTGTTGTTGTGAGAAGAGTATTGGCAATGGATTAGAAAATGTCAACAGTGGGTGTGTGTTTTTTTTCTCCGGCCATGCTATATTATGATATTGTCGCTTTCGTTGAAACAGATGAATTGTTTGTTTTAATGTGTTGGTCTTGAAATTGTAGGCCCACATGCATAAAACTGAACTAGAAAAAAACAAAACTCGACATTGTGGACGAGAGAGAGAGAGAGAGAGAGAGAGAGAGAGAGAGAGAGAGACACTGTAGGGTTTATTCCCTAGTCACTAACTGGCTGGAGAGATCAACATGGCCACAGAGCTGTTCCCTAGTCACTAACTGGCTGGAGAGATCATGGCCACAGAGCTGTTCCTAGTCACTAACTGGCTGGAGAGATCAACATGGCCACAGAGCTGTTCCCTAGTCACTAACTGGCTGGAGAGATCATGGCACCAGAGCTGTTCCCTAGTCACTAACTGGCTGGAGAGATCAACATGGCCACAGAGGCTGATGTAACGGAGCCAGAGATAGATATCGGCCGCTCTTCACATGCCTGCCGGCATGTCGACGGAAGGAAACCACAGATTGCGTAAACAAGAAGTAATGTCGTAAGAGCTCTTGACAAGCCGGCACAGGCGCCTGAACACAGTCGCCATTTGCCAACTGTTGACGCACTTTCTGTGGAAGGAAGGTAGTGAAGTCACTAACTGTTGCCGGGTAAACGACTGTGACGATTCAGTGTTGGGAGTGTCATGTTCATGCCATTACCGCCTTCCCTTGTCTTTTCCCTTTTTTCTTTTTCTTTTTTTTCTTTATTTCTTTGTGCGTGTGTGTGTGTTAAGCTTGGGAACGTGGGAGAAGGCAGCAATAGTTTGGTAAATCGTAACAGTTCGATTTGGATGCAAGGAAGAGAGAGAAAGAGAGTGTATACGACAGGTGGTACCAACACAGAAGTGCCTTTGGAAGTAGGAACACTGCAAAGATGAAGAAAAGCGGACTTTCAAATAAACCGTAAGCGTTAAAAACCTTTTGCTTCTATAATCTTTTTTTTTTTTTGTCTTTAATACCTTTTTCTTCAGTAAAGATGCAGTAAACTTTGAGGGGTATGCAAAGGGGCCTATTGGATAGGGTTTATCTTTATTGCAGCCAAAGGTGTGAAGTCCGGAAGGATTGAACGCCTACGGATAATAAAATATTAGGGTTGTTTTTTTTCTTCGTATTGAACAGTATACTATTTCGTAATGTTTAGTATCAAACCTGCTGCAGGATTTTCAGAGAATCGTATTTATAAGAAATATGCTCCTTAATTTCTTTACAGTGCAATGATTGAGGGTGTTTTTTGTTTGTTTGTTTGTTCTTTTGTTTGTTTGTTTTGGGTTTTTTTCTGGAGGATGTGTCTTTGTGTGTGTTGTGTGTGTGTGTGTGTGTGTGTGTGTGTGTGTGTGTGTGTGTGTGTGTGTGTTGTTGTTGTTGTTGTTGTTGTTGTTGTTGTTTTTGTTTTGGTTTGTTTGTTTTATTCTTTTAGAGAACGTATAAATGCCAATCCTGACTCACTTGCTCAACCACCGATTTTTTGGGCGAAAGTGGCCTAAAAGCCGCCTTTTCCTGTGGCGGAAGAGAGAGAGAGAGAATCACCGGCCCCCCTGACAAAACCCGTTAAGGTCAAGTTCCCCTCAAAACCGACAGACAGACAGAGAAGAGAGAGACAGAGAGAGACAGACAGACAGACAGTTTTGGGCGAAAGTGCCCTAGAAGCGGCATTTCCCTGTTCTCTGGAAAAGTAAGACGTCAATAACCAAAAAATAACGATTATCTAAAAAAACAAACATACTGTGCAGGGTTATCCGTTTTCAATACTAATTTACTAAACTTTTCAGATTTTAGTTTTTGTTTAATCCTAGGGTTTTTTCTGTCATTTTCAAAAATCATTTTCGCGCAAACATTCTTCAAATGAGTCTCTGTCTTCATGTGAAATAAAACTACAGTTTTAAACTGTTCTCTAAAGTCTTTTAAAAACCGAGTTATATTTTGGCATAAAATCCACACACTTATCCCAGCAATGTCTTCCGCTGAAAGCTAGTTTCGACAAAAGTGTTTCTCTTTTTAACTATGTCTCTTTCTGCCAAAACAGTCATCTATAATAAATAGTGTCTGCGTTCCTTCAAACAGTTTATAAACTGTTCTAAACACTCACTCATTTTTATTGCTAGGTTTAACTAAAAATATGTCATCATCTGTCCATATAAACCTTCTATCATGATATGCTTTGTTCCATTTAAGTTTTGGGGCAGAAAATCACAATATGATCAAAATTATAACGATAAATGTTTGTAACAGGTTGGGGAAATTAAATATTGTTTTTCCACAACAGTTTGCCCACAAATTAATGAACAATGAGGGGTTTTTGTCATAAAGTTTAACTGCCCCCAAGTTTTATAACAGAACTTAATCAAATTTCCGGTTATTGTTTTTATCTTTTCCTGTCAAAACTTGTTCAGTGTAATAAAACCCTATGAGGCCTAATGCGTAAGATTAATCCAATTCAGTTCTGTAAGATTTGTTTCTATTTAAACTAATATTGATTTTGTTGCTTGTTGTTATGACCTTAATATCCTCGCCATTGTGAAGAATGACGACGGTAACTTTAAGTTTTTAAACGTCTAAGTTTTGCCAGCTAATTAGAATTCCTTTTAGAAGGACGTCACTAATCCCCACAACCCCATCCCTCTTTACTTTTTAAGACAGAAATTTCAAATTTTATTGTGAACGTGTCTCCTAATTTCATTTGCGGAAGAACTGTAATTTTTTTAGAAGCATCTTTCAAAACTGATTCTCTTCTGTGGAGGATGTAATGTTTTTTCCCCATACGGCTTTATTTCAATCTCTTTCTGACTATTGTCCTCTGGCATAAGACTTACATGTAAAGGGCCAGAGTTAAATGCTTTTCTGAACTTTTTTGGCGGCTAAATATGTAAATGGGCTTATGAATTGAAATTTTATTTCCCATTCTAAATATGGTTCTAAGTGCCATTTGAGGTAGGTTTTCGAACTATTTTATATTCATACTGCCCAACATTATTTGCTTCTAGATTGCGCAGCTGTTCTGTTTAGGAAACTTTTTATGTCACTTACTTCTTTGGTTTAAAATCACCATCTTTAGTGTACTAAAACCATACAAATTTGCCTATCTCACCGTTCGGGTTAAAAGTCCGCAACGTCTGCAAGGTTCTTTTAATTCTAAGGTTTTTACACCTCACAGGCGCTAATGTAACTCCTGGTTCTTCTGGCCCACGCGACTTTATTTTTTAGTAGTATTATTTTTTTCCAAACAATGTGCAGGTTATCACATTTTACGACTTTCCCCGTTTTGTCTTTGATTTTTATATTAAATGATCCGACCCCCCCACAAACTAATCTTTTTAAACTGTAAATTAGGGAATTGTATAATTTCATAATCGCAATATGCAGCTTTCCCTAAAGGCAGAGGTCTTAAAACAGTTGAGGGCCTTCCATCATATAAGTTTTCATCAGTGCTTAGCTCACCCAAAATTGAACATAGAGTAATGAATGTAATGCAAGATTGAGCGGATTTTTCCCCTCAAACGTAGTTTCATCTGGCGAAACACTAAAAACTATGAGTGGGTAGATTGCTAGTTGTAAAGCCTAGCATTTTAGCTAGCTCTTTATCAAAATCGTATTTTTGCTTCTTCAGGTTTGAATGTTAATATTGTTTTTAGATTTGCATTGTTAAGTTTAAGAGTAATGTCTAATTTAAAATCATTGCTTCTTTTAGTGAGCAAAACCCCTTTAATAACCATCAGGTATTGTTAACTGTTTAAGTCGTTTGTTCTCCTTTCATATTTTGTAATCTTATTTTCCCTTGGCTTCAGTTATATTAAACCATACGACTTTGTAAAATATTCATGGAGCGCGCCCTTTTTGGCCGCAATTGTTATCAATAGCATGTTCTAAAAAACGAGGACGGTCTTGAGTTGTTATTGTTACAAACATTTTTTAAAAAAAATTAAAAATGAGTGCTTTCAAATATACTGATGCAAAATATTTGTGGGGCCGAAACTACAACCCTAAAAATATAAGAAACTGATACTCTTGACATTGCTGTGACCCAGACTGCCTCTTTTCATAAAAAGGTGAGTACTCCATTGAAGGCTATCTTAACCCCCCTATTGAAAAAGGGGCACATCCAGAAAGCGGGGTTTAGTCATCCGTTGCAGTTTTATCAGAACCAGTTAAACTTTGCTGTGTTTTGTGCATCAATGGGTGTGGAGTGTCGTATGCTAATCATTTAACTCATCCTGATCCTTTGGTGAGGTCAGTGTACAGATTTCATTTTTATTACACCTTCAGACGTATTTTGACTGAACTGCAAGCGCCATTACCGAATGACAAAACGTTTAATCCATTCAGCAACAGAATAGACATGAAGGTTTTTTGAAAGGATCTGTAACGAATTCAATTTAACTTTCAAGACAGATTTAGGACAAAAGTTGGATCTTGATTCATGGCATAGGCACCCTTATTTTCGGGGCACGCACAGAAAGAAAAAAATTTATGTCTTGAAACCTCCTTCAAAATTGTTCAGCCCTGGTCCATAGGGGCAAGAGCATAAAACAGCATGGACAACATTTATCTTAGACACTTCTAAGGGCCTAACTAGGGCGGGAATAGAACGAATAACGGACTCTATTCGTACTTACTTTTGGGTGTTTTGCTAGGGTCGCAAGCACAGGCAAGATCGAGCATAACTGATCCTTCTACTGGCTTTGACGCCCAAAAACAATACTTAGAAAATTTTAGAGGACGCCATTAATTCTACAGTTGTTTCCCTTCAAGTATTCAAAGGTACCAACATGTTTTACAATACGCAAGATCGAAATTTAGACTTTGCTTTTGGGCCCACTGGTTTATACATGCTGCCTTCTGACCTAGACTCCAGATAGGTACAATAATAAACTATAATAATGAAATTCTTATAGCAGCAATGACAGAAGGTTGGGAAAAACGACATAAATTCTGGGCCAGTAATATTACAAACAATAAAAAAAACGCCCAAGATTTAAGTCATCTAACCCCCCGAAGTCCCCCCCCCCAAAAGTCATTGAAGACTCAGCAAAGCTTGCGGACTCTGTTCGCGATTGACCATGAATATGAAAAGACAGCGCTTGTTCTTGGATTAACTGGCCTTGGATTACTTGGTTTTTATTTTACTAAATATTAACCCAACTTTTAAGAGAACTAATGCCCATAAGTGCTCGGCCATAAAGCCAACTATTTTGCTTGCAGTAGACAAAAGCCACTGACAATACCTCCTAATATACCCGGTAAAGAGTCTTAGCTTTACCGGCTAATTTTTTTAATAAATTCGCAAGATGATCAAGCTGTTTTTTACCCATGATTTATCAGGTGGAGGCGATGGCGGCGGAGGCACTGGACTTTGACCTCCACCGCCGCCTGTAATAGCCCAACACCAGCGTGCTTATTGCAAACCCTAAGGCTGTTATAACGCTTACTAATGGGGACTCCTTGCTCTCAAAACAGCGTTTTTAATTCGTTCTGCTAGCGTTGTGTCTTCTTTATAAAATTTTTCGGATAGTTTCTCTTATTCTTTTTCACTTGAGTTCGTAATTGGTCTCGGTTAGTATTCGGGCACTTCTAGTTTGCTGATCTTTCTTGTTCAAGATTTTTTAGTCTTTGGGCTATTCTTTCTTTAATATCGGGGCCCTAAGTTGGCGTCATCAGCCTCAACGAGTTTTTCTTTTTCTCTTTTATATGCCCATCTAGTTCACCTAGTTTTGCTAAATTGTTTGTTAATTCGCCTCTGATGGTTCTTAAAGCATGATCAAGGGCCTCTTATTTCTCGCATGGTAGCGGCGAGTCGTGTTTTGTCTTTAACGCTGTTTCTTCTAAAAAAACTGGATTCTGCTTCTATTACATTTATTAATTCCCCTGCTGATTGTTTTAAATTCTTTAAGTTCCATGTTTTGCATTTGGTTATTTTGTCGGGAGTTCTTGCAGTGTGTTTGAAGTTTAGCAACTGCCTCCCCCCTTAATTTTCGCCTAACAAGGCCCAAAGGCGTTTTTGATCTTTCACACTGAGCCTATTTCTAATTGAAACCACGGCTAAAAACTTTGATGGGTCTTTTTTAGTTGTAAGCTGAACAAGTTGTCCTTGGTCGCTCCTCACAAACAAATGGTCATCTTTTACTTCAAAAAACATTAGGGTCTATAAAATTGGGAGGTTCTTGGCCTAAACTTTGGTATAATGATTTTGGCCTTACTTTCTGTTAATTTATACCGACTTGTTGGTAATGTACTCCGATTTCTGCTAATTCATCATGCAATGGGGAGCCCGAGCGATGCCGCTCCCAAGGGAATCACTCATGTCGTCTCCAGGATCAAAAAATCATTTAAACTTTCATCTTCAATGCCCGCCCTGTTTTTAAATAATTAACTTTTTATTTTGTTTTATAAAAATGTCACAAGCACATGGCTCGATTCTTGACCGCATAGAAGACTGAAAGAACCCTTTGGCGTGAAGGGAAAAAAAAGCGGACTATTACTGTTCCAAATAATCCCTCTACTATTGATTTCAGATCAAATTCTTATGTCAAATTTCCGACCTAGGAGCCCAAAAGACGTGATTGTGCCAGGCTCTGCGCGTCTTACTTTCAAAATAGCGCTCGATTCAACAACAGACCCAAACAGGACAGTTGTACAGAATCTGGGGCGGGCAATTGTTAAGAAATTTCTATAAAACTTGAGGGGCAAGAAATATTTTCTTTACACAATGCAGACATATTTTTAACTATTCTGATCTATGGCTAACCCGGGGAAAGAAAGGGCTGATCTTGCGTTTCAAGGAAAAGAAATGAAAAAGCACTAAAAAATAGAATAGGTGCCGCTTTATATAAAGACGGCAAAAAAAAGTATGGGCTGTAAATTTTGCGTTTGGAAATCGCTTTTCCAAATTTCCCCTTTGATTTTGAGTTGTTAAAAGCGCATGCGCCATAACTTTCAAGGAGCATTAAAGACAGACTGTCTAGAACTAACTTTTAACATACAAACCCTGTTATCAGATCAACAGACACCGAAGCAAAGTACAGCATTTCTGACATCACGTTAGAGTTTGAGTTGTTAGCAACCCTAATTTAGCAAGGCAGATTTTAGCACCAATATCAGCAAAATTAGCAATATATTACGAAAGAGTGATTCATCATACAACATATCCTAGAAGCAGGGCAGACACTATATGGAATTTTAGTTTTAGCGTCTCAGCAAGATCGCTTAAAGGTATTTTTTTTGCTGTGTGAAGATGAAGAACCATTCAAAAGAGGAAGGAAAAATTTTTTAATCCAAAAATAACGAAAGTACAATGTTCGATTTGAGGGCAGGGCCTAAACCCAAAACTATGCTAGCGGGCTTAAACCTTATCACATTTTGATGAAATAAGAAAACTGTTTGGAGGTGGGGGGTGTAGAAATCCAACAGTTGAAACCCTTTTGGCTAAAGATCTACACCTTCACAGTGTAGACTTGATGATTATTTAACAACAAAATACGGTTTTATGGATTGACCTAAGGTCAACAGAGGATAATCAGTTGCATGGAAGCGGGAGAGCTGTGAGAGACGTAATAAACATTCAAAATTGATAAAGAAGAAGAAGCCGAAATTTAAACCCCTTAATGTACATTTGTTTTTAATTATGATGCGCAGCTGAATATTGAAAAATAACAGATTAAAAGATATACAATACTAAATTATTTTTATTTTATAAAAGCATGTCTGTTCAAGTTTATCCAAATGTGCCTACAGCGCCCCCAAAGAAGAGATAGTAGAAACCCCTAACATAAAAACCTTTAGATTACCAACATTACACAAATGCAGCAAGTACTAGAGCAAGACCTTTCAAAATACAGCAAAACCAACGAAGGTATTCTGCTGCCTTTAATGCTGTTAATATGTTAATACTGGAGCCCTCGGACTATAAGCGCTCTATCAGCAGGAACGAGTGTTGGTCTCTTAGCAACGGGCATAGGCGCAAACCCCCAGCTTTAAAATCTAGGGGGTTTGTCTTTAGCTCTCGCCTGTGTTCATTAGCCGTAGGTGCTGCTAGCAAAAAATAAAAACTAAACTCCAAAAGCACACAGCTATGGTTCAACTAATAACGCTAAACTTAGTTCCTTCAAATGCAATTAAATAAAGCGCTAGTTGACTCAAAAATCACGGTTGAAGAATTTAATCGTTTACAGGCCCATTTTGATGACTACAAAAGACAAAAGTTGATTTTTCAAAGAAGGCGAGGACAACTTTTTCTCAACAGCCAGACGCCGAGCAGATAAAAAAGGAATGCTTAAAAAAAGTAAACGAAACATTAAAACTTGTTCTAAACAGCTCACAGTAACAACGCCAAAGGGTGTTTTTTTACTTTAGGTTTTTGAGTCCAAACACAAAAAGGGCCCTCGATATTGGTTCTGATTAATTATTTTTTTTTTTTAATTTAAAATAAATATTTTGAGTTAGAAAAGAAACTCAAATGGCTAAGATATATGAAGGGCAAGACGAATTTTTTTAAGGAATGCTCGAGAGAGAGCGTTTATCAAGAGCACTGAATGATATTGATTTAGAAGTCATTAATCCAGCAACGTACGGGCAAGCGTTGTTCATGCTATTTTCAAAGTTCAGGTAAACTAACAATAGACCCGCCAGTAAAGTAATGTTAGCTGTTTTAATCGACTATTTAACAATAAATGAAGAAAAACTAGAAGTCTGGGTCTCAAACTAAACAACAGACTATTCTTTCTCATAACGACTTAAAACCCGGTTGGGCAGACGAACTGCTTACACAGTTTGACGCTGCGGCTGAAGAAGCCAAAATGAGAGGCTCTGGTTGGTCAGAGGGCGAAGTCTTAGAGATCAGATTTAAAAAAGGTAAGTATGCGCCGATTGTTGGTAAGGCTTACATTCCACTCCTCCAGCATTAGTTGCAAAAAGAGCAGTTTCTAAACATAAAGAATACAGACAACAAAAGTTTTATGTGGTGTATTCTTTCAAGGCTGCATCACGCCCGCAAAAAAACGCAGAGAGAGTGTCTAACTTCACCCGTACATCAATGATCTTAACTTTAGTGGGGTGTCCTTTCCTGTTAGTGTTAGACCAAATTTATCGGTTTGAAGAACAAAACAAACCAATAATGTTAATGTATACACATGGGATGAGGAAACAAATTTGGTGCCAATTAAAAATGTCCAAGAACAGTCCAACGATTGGCGAGCCAGACAAAATCATGTTGACTTACTACTGATGCTTTCACCAGCGGGGCTTACCGCATTACACATTGATTCGAAAATGAGTAAACTAAAGCAGCATGCTTCAAAGAATGGGCATAAACAGAATTCTGCAGAAAAAAGTTTAACAAGAATGCCATCTGTTCAAGCCGCAACGAACATAAGAAACATTGTATCGGCCCAGTTGACTGTAATACAGAACTAATACGCCCCACCTGGATCTAAAGTTAGTTTTAAAAAACTGGAAAAAACTGCAAATTCACCTATGTTGTTTACGCAGACTTCGAGTCGCTTATTGTTCCTTATGAAGGGCCAGCGCCACCAAAAACTTCGAAAAACGGTCTTAATGAGTAATCATCAGATTTGTTCATTTTTCTTTCATCGTTGTCAGGTCGGATGGCGTTCATTCAAAACCAAAATTTATAGAGGGCCAAATGCCGCAGAATACTTCTTAGAACGCAAAGCAGCAAGTGCGCAATGACTGTTCTAATAATCTAAACTTATCTGAAATCATAATGGCACCTGAAGACCAACAACAGTATGCTCAGCACGCATTGTTGGATTTGTGGTTTAGGCCTCTATCAGACGCAGAGAATCCAAAAGTAAGAGGCCATGATCACATTAGCGGAAAGTTCAGAGGAGCGGCGCATAACAAATGCATCTTCAACTAAAGTTTGGGTCCTAAGACATGGAAGCTGCCCGTATTCTTTCATAACTTGCGAGGTTACGACCCCACCTTATAATGAAAGCATGTGGACGATGCCTTCAGGGTAGCATGCATTGCACGTCATCAGAAAAGTACATGTGTTTTCACTTTAAATAACATGTCTTTTTATGACTTATGCGCACATGATGGGTTCATTAGAGTCACTGGCCATGTCTTAAAAATCCTGCCCCAAAAACGGAAGATATTTTGACCAACGCTTGTTAGAAAAGGGCGTTTATATCCTTATGAGTACATGAACAGTTGGGAAAGGTTTTTACGAAGATACACTTCCTCCCAAAGGCGCGTTCTTTTTTTAGTCTTAGAGGAAAGGACATCAGTGACTCTGATTACCAGCATGCTCAAGTTGCGTGGCAAAAGTTAGAGTGTAAAACGATGGGAGACTATCATGATTCATTTCTTGATTTGGGAGATGTATGTTGTTGGCGGACGTCTTTGAAAACTATAGAAAGACCTGCAGAAACATTATAGCCCCGGATCCTGCGCATTATATTTCTGCGCCCGGGGTGAGCTGGGACGCTTTCTTAAAGTTTACTGGAGTACAGATTGATTTATTGTCGTATTTACCAATGATCCCGATGATTGAAAACGGATTGCGTGGAGGAATTGTATGGCGTCGCACCATTACTGTAAAGCAAACAACAAATACTGGACCGACTATGATCCGAGTAAAAGGTCTAATATCTCATGTATTTAGATGCAAACAATCTGTATGGTTGGGCTATGGCGCAATAACTTCCATTAGTAACTTCAAGATGTACACAGGTACGAATAAAATTCAAAAAGGATTAAAGTGGTTTTGAACAGTTTAACGCTGATCGCAGCGTGGATACATTCTAGAAATTGACTTAGAATATCCTCATGAACTCCCTGACCTACATAATGACTACCCATTAGCAGCAGAAAGTCTAAAGAAAGGATCCAAGAGAGCCGCCTAAAAATTGTGCCCAATCTTCGAGGCAAAAAAAAAATTAGTCGTCATTAAGCTTCTCAATTTATTTAAGACATGGTTTGAAGTTGACACAGTTAGCAAATT
>CM031600.1:199100-201600 GCA_018398815.1 Conus ventricosus
AAGAAAGCCAGCCAAGTTCCCCTTGGCTCAGAGATAGAGAAAGAGGAGACGGAAAGAGAAAAAAAAAAAGGAAGATGGTGAGAGAGAAGAGAGAGAGAAAGAGAAAGAGAGAGAGAGAGAGAGAGAGAGAGAGAGAGAGAGAGGAGAGGGGGGGAGGGATGGGGGAAGAGAAGGGTGAAGGGTGTGGGGTGGGGGTGGTGGTGGCTATGATTCAGCACGACGCCAAAACACCAAGCGAACAGACCACAGCCCGGAGGCCGACCTCATACACCCCTTGCCGTACTCACCCGAATAATCGGCGGGGATGACGATGGTCTCGTCCGTCTCGGCGTAGCGGCGCGTGCGGGGGTCGAGCAGCACGTTCCGCGCGAGAAGCTTGCGGATGGTGCGCTGCGGATAGAGCAGCACGGGGTGCGCCAGGTTGAGGGGCAAGGGCGAGTCCCGGCGGGTCAGCAGGGAGGCGGTCTGGCACCGGATGACCAGGGGCAGGAGAAGGTCTGCGCGATGTCCTCCAGGCTGTAGGCTTGCTGGGACCACTGGGCCTTGCCCCCGTCCTCTTCCGCCACAAACCATGGGGTTGGAGGAGGTGCTGAACTTCTGTTTGGCGGAGTTGGACCTAGACATGGCTTTGCTGCTCATGACGGGCCTTTCTGGGACGGAGGGAACTGTTGCTGTAGGTAGGGGGCGAGGTTTTGTAGTTTGAATACAGATTACTAGGGTTCTTTAGAACCGGGAGTACAGTTGTTTTCAACTGCTTTCAGGTGCCTTCAGATGTCCTTGCTGGACATTAATGGAAGTCTGAAACAAAGCGAAAATACACGTGTTTTCAACGTTTTAGCACCTACCTTAAAACATCCATCTTTTACATATTCCCTGATCTTTGACGCACCCGTGTGTGCGTCTGTGTGTGTGTGTGTGTGTGTGTGTGTGTGTGTGTGTGTGTGTGTGTGTGTGTGTGTGTGTGTGTGTGTGTGTGTTAGAGAGAAACAGACAGACAGACACAGAGAGAGGGAGAAAGTGTGTGTGTGCGCGCGCGCACGTGTGTGTGTATGCGTGCGCGTGCGTGCGTGCGCTGTGCGCGCGTGTGTGCGTGTACGCCTGAGGAGGCCGTCAATATCAAAGCTGTCACCTGACCTAACGCAAATGAACATTTTGTTACAGAAATACCCAGTTCTCACACATTTTTTTAGCTCTCGTGTGGAAAAAATTAGCACACAGTAACAGGTCTAGTGCGTGTGTTTATTTGTGTTTTTTTTCACCTTCTTCCTCTGATTCATTTGCACCGAAAGGATTGACCGAATGTAAGAACTATATGGGCTTCTTTCTGGATCTTCTCCAACAACTGACACTGTGAGAAGTAGTAAACGAGATGTACATGAACTTCACAGCGTGGATCAAATTGAGTTTAAAACAAATGGGATGCAAACATGTTTTTATTGAAGTTATATGTGCCCACAGGGGATTTTTTTCCTTCGGTGCATTATGTGCTGTTTGATTATCCTATATTAGCAGGAACGGTCTTAATACTGATCAACATCTATATGAATGTCTCGTTTTGTGTGATCCATGCATTTCTAGATTTTCAGCTTGCATTTGCTTAAAGTGATGCAACCAGACTGCAATGAAGACCCCAAAGTTGCAATTCATACTTCATGATAAGTGGCATACATGCTTGTGAGAACTATAGAGTACACCCGGTTGTTACAGTTGAATCATCGTCATCTATAGTGAAGTAAAGTTGAACTGAACTGAGAGTGGAAAGCCTGGATGGGAATCATAGTGGACCAGACTGCAACATGGCATGAGATAGAGAGAAAACATCCCTGCATGCCTACACCCCTGTCACGGAATTCCATGATCAGTATAAAGCAGGAAAGACGATGCACTGGAAGGATGCGATGTGACTTTGTTGTACCTTAACCTGCGTTAACATGGCGTTCAGTTTCCAACCAGCCGAAGCTGTCAGTTCTCTCCCTTTCTGTTGATCAAGACACCCCGACCACTTCGGCCCTACCCACGCCCTTTCTGTTGATCAAGACACCCCGACCACTTCGGCCCTACCCACGCCCTTTCTATTGAACAAGACACCCCGACCACTTTGGCCCTACCCACGCCCTTTCTGTTGATCAAGACACCCCGACCACTTTGGCCCTACCCACGCCCTTTCTGTTGATCAAGACACCCCGACCACTTCGGCCCTACCCACGCCCTTTCTGTTGAACAAGACACCCCGACCACTTTGGCCCTACCCACGCCCTTTCTGTTGATCAAGACACCCCGACCACTTCGGCCCTACCCACGCCCTTTCTGTTGATCAAGACACCCCGACCACTTCGGCCCTACCCACGGCCTTTCTGTTGATCAAGACACCCCGACCACTTTGGCCCTACCCACGCCCTTTCTGTTGATCAAGACACCCCGACCACTTTGGCCCTACCCACGCCCTTTCTGTTGATCAAGACACCCCGACCACTTTGGCCCTACCCACGCCCTTTCTGTT
>CM031600.1:206600-217828 GCA_018398815.1 Conus ventricosus
GGTGTGTGTGTGTGTGTGTGTGTGTGTGTGTGTGTGTGTGTGTGTATGTGTGAGTGAGTGAGGAGGGGGAGGGGGAGAGGTGGGAGGGAAGGGGTTAGAATCAGACTTTTTTCCCTTCTTTCTGTCTTTTTTTTTTCCCCCACTATTAGATTGTTCGTCTATGTATTTGTCTGACTTTATTCAAGATTAAAAGGCTGTGCCAGTCTTGAATAAAAGTTACTCTGTGTTAGGTTTCCTTATGGGAGCAAAACATACCCCACTTGTTTATCGTTTACTGTTCCCTACCTCATTTCATTTCCGATTTTGCTTTGATTAAATTGAGGGTATTTGTTTCTGTCTGTCTGTGTGTTTGTCTTTTGATCTCCCTTGCATCTTTGGGTGGATCCTCAGGCGTAGGCTCAAAGACTGTCCCCTACATTTTATATTATTTGCATAATGTCTTTAGTTTTACAGCAACTTTTTTTCCTCCCACACTTTCGTTTGGTTGCATTTACTACTCTTCGCTGGCTGCTCTGGGGGTGCTATTGGATTCTTTTTTGCACCCATGGTGGTGAGAACACCACAGTATTATGGACTGTGGTGTGTCTCTATTTGACGCCGGGAGCGCAGACACAACCAGCCGTGTCTCCCTGATGAGTCCCGATCCAGCGGGCGAAAGGCCTCGGAGCAGGCAATACAAATATATCTGCCTTCAAAAGGGATTGCGATGGTTCCCTTATGCAGCTAGAGAAGAGTTTTCATATGTTTTTTGTTTTTTTCAAATTTCATTTTCCCAGTTTCTCCATCTTCAAACTCCCCTCCCCTCTCCCCTTCCCTCAAGTCCAAATCTTTGCCAGACAGTTCAGTTGTTGGCCTGCGCTTGTTTTTTCCCCCACTATTAGATTGTTCGTCTATGTATTTTGTTTGACTTTATTCAAGATTAAAAGGCTGTGCAGTCTTAAATAAAAGTTACTCTGTGTTAGGTTTCCTTATGGGAGCAAAACATACCCACTTGTTTATCGTTTACTGTTCCCTACCTCATTTCATTTCCGATTTTGCTTGATTAAATTGAGGGTATTTGTTTCTGTCTGTCTGTGTGTTTGTCTTTTGATCTCCCTTGCATCTTTGGGTGGATCCTCAGGCGTAGGCTCAAAGACTGTCCCTACATTTTATATTATTTGCATAATGTCTTTAGTTTTACAGCAACTTTTTTTCCTCCCCACACTTTCGTTTGGTTGCATTTACTACTCTTCGCTGGCTGCTCTGGGGGTGCTATTGGATTCTTTTTTGCACCCATGGTGGTGAGAACACCACAGTATTATGGACTGTGGTGTGTCTCTATTTGACGCCGGGAGCGCAGACACAACCAGCCGTGTCTCCCTGATGAGTCCCGATCCAGCGGGCGAAAGGCCTCGGAGCAGGCAATACAAATATATCTGCCTTCAAAAGGGATTGCGATGGTTCCCTTATGCAGCTAGAGAAGAGTTTCATATGTTTTTGTTTTTTTAAATTTCATTTTCCCAGTTTCTCCATCTTCAACTCCCCTCCCCTCTCCCCTTCCCTCAAGTCCAAATCTTTGCCAGACAGTTCAGTTGTTGGCCTGCGCTTGTTTTTTCCCCCACTATCAGATTGTTCGTCTATGTATTTGTCTGACTTTATTCAAGATTAAAAGGCTGTGCCAGTCTTGAATAAAAGTACTCTGTGTTAGGTTTCCTTATGGGAGCAAAACATACCCCACTTGTTTATCGTTTACTGTTCCCTACCTCATTTCATTTCCGATTTTTTTTTTTTTTTTTTTTTTTAAGATTCTGTCTCATCTTCCGCGCTCACGGTGGCATTGCTCTCACGCTATGTCACATCCCCGGCCCGGCATCACAGCCCACAGACAGTTATATCATTTCCTCATAAAGTAGCTCATAGATTAAAAACAAACAAACAAACTGACCAACCAAACAAAAGAAAACACTGCACAAGTGCCCACTCACTTCGATGGTGTTCAGCGATCCTGTTCTTATCTAACATACGAAGGACACCAGCTACTAACCCCCTACTGGGACAATAATTGCATAACCGAAGCACGAGGGTGGGTGAGAGCACCTCCGAACGGTGCCACCACCTCAGTCCAACGACACTCCCAATCAATTTGCCGATTCCGGTGAGACTGGCAGGAACCTGCATAGGCATGGACGTGGACAAGGAAGGCGGCACAACGACAGCAAGGCATGAAGGGCCACATAATCTGAAACTTTTGTTTAGCCCCCCCTCCTAAATGCGCCGGTCTATGTAGATGAGGATGACGACAATGATGCTGGGGGATTCCATTCCGGTCTGAGACAACACCAAAGGGCTCTTCTGTAAATCTCCTTTCATAATTCGTCTAGGCCTCAATCAGACCCGTGAGATGCAGATACCTGTAGTGTTAGGAAATCTGCGAATCACTCTCAGACATGATGCATTAAGTGCATGAAACTCGACATCATAGTTCCATTCTCAGTTCCGTTGGATCTCACTGCCAGATGATGTATGGGACCTATCCATCTTCATGCTTTTACATGAAAATAGGCACATACTGTAGTACTTCATGAAGATAAATACCTGGATTTTTAAAAAGCGCAACACATAATTTCACTTTTGTAATGCTGTAACAACATGCATCGGAAGTATAAACTGTATACCAAATTTGTTACTTGAATATGCATGTTCAAAATTTCCTACCGACAGTCAATCTTCAGCACACAAAAAATTGGTCTATGAGTTTGTCATTTTTTACTCTTGTTATGTCCGTGCCTACCAAAACCAAATCCACACAGGTATCTATAAATTTTGAAACCACACGTTCTTCCCTGATGTCTGAATCGCATAACATACAAGTTTTAAATTGTGGAAGCCTACTACTTAAATAAATGCATAGAATAACAATCGCTTCGTATAAAAAAAAATGTCTGAGACAGTGAGAGAAAGAGAGAGAGAGACAGAGAGAGGGGCGGGGGCGGGGGCGGGAGGGGGCTCACATTTAAAGGCATTGGTTCCTCTTGCAAGATGCCAACATGATGGTATGTACATCAATCATAAAAAGAAAAAAAATGTAAGCATTAATGAACACACAAAGAGAGAGAGAGAGAGAGAGAGAGAGAGAGAGAGGAGGAGAGAAGGGAGGAGAGAGAGAGGAGAGAGGATGGAGAGAGAGAGAGGAGGAGAGAGAGAGAGGAGAAGGAGAGAGAGAGAGAGAGAGGAGAGAGGAGAGAGAGAGAGAGAGAGAGAGCGAGAACTGACTGATTTATCTTTTATACTCGAGGATGAAGATTTCTGGCCGAGGCCTTGTCCCACAAGCTGTCCTTTTTACTGTAATGTACGCATCAATTTCAATTCAGGTCATTTAGACTTACAAATCAACACAAACGAAAGCAAAACTGGCAGGCAGGCCGCCTAGTCACGACATTAATACCAGTACCACAGTCAAACTGGCAGGCAGGCCGCCTAGTCACGGCATTCATACTTGTACCACAGTCGGAGTAAAGACAAAAGTATTGACCGGCCACCATCAAAACCGAGACCGACAGACTGAATGACAGACTGAATGACAGACCGAATGAAAGACTGAATAAAAGACTGAAACACAGAAGAAAAAGAAGACAAAATAATGTGGGACACACACACACCACACACACACACACACACACACACACACACACACACACACACACACACACACACACATAAAACATACTGCATTTGCAAACGAATCACAAACACAAACATTAAGTAGCTTCTATTCTTTTTACTTACATATATAGACTGTTCACTCGCCTGACTCGATGAGATGTTTCAAACGTTTCAGGTACACCAGTCAATTATCACAAGTTGAGAGAAAGAAACTTCACAGTCAGCAGACGCTTTTTGAGGCTCACAGGGTATCCTTGCTTCCGGAGAACCAACTCGTCCTCTGTCCAACACGAACGTCCACTTCTCTAAGCTGAACTAGCCTCGCTAGTTGAAGTGACTCGCTAGTTCAAACACACACCTCCGCTCAGAATACGCGCTCGTCTGCAGCGGCAGTATTTGAGAACCAAAAATGTTTCTTGCCGCAAGATAGCGACCCGGGTGCGACAATCCTCCACTACGCTACTGCGAGCCGGCGACTGTAGGCCGGGTCTCTGCCCCCGTCAGGCAAGTGTCCACTCAGTCGTGACCAGTGCAAATGTTGACCCAAGACTCGTGAGAACTGGCAGCTGACCGAATGGTTGGGGTCTGACCTCCCGGCCTGAGTGTGGAGTGGTTTGTCTGTGTTGAGTCCAGTTATCGCAGGTCGCTTGACTGTGGAATGGATCCCGGTTCTAGGTGTTCGGCCATGCATGGGGTTTTAGACTGGCCTGAGGCAGTGTGTGTGTGTGTGTGTGTGTGTGTGTGTGTGTGTGTGTGTGTGTGTGTGTGTGTGTGTGTGTGTGTGTGAGGAGAGAGAGAGAGAGAGAGAGAGAGAGAGAGAGAGAGTGTGTGTGTGTGTGTGTGTGTGTGGTGTGTGTGTGTGTGTGTGTGTGTGTGTGTGTGTGTGTGTGTGTGTGTTGAGTTATTACAGTTTCACTTCCTATGCAGTCTCCAGATTATGAATAGAGAAACTGGTATGTTAGAAAACCTAATGGGTTGCGGGCGAGGATGTCTGAATACTGAGCAACTGAAAACGAATTGTTAGCACAGAATACACGGAAGGTGGGGATAAAACTATTAACAATCTCGAACTACACGAACTACCCCTCGGATGACGTCACATTTCAGGCATTTGAGCTTATCCTTGACTCTCTCTCTCCACTAGCTGCCCTTCCCCAAATCGTCACATTACCTTCATTTTAATCTGTCTGCTTGGAACCACCTTCATCTTAATGTCTGCTTGGAACCACCTTCATTTTAATCTGTCTCCTTGGAACCACCTTCAGCTTAATGTCTGCATGGAACCACCTTCATTTTAATGTCTGCTTGGAACCACCTTCATTTTAATGTCTGCTTGGAACCACCTTCATTTTGATCTGTCTCCTTTAAACCACCTTCATCTTAATGTCTGCTTGGAACCACCTTCATTTTAATGTCTCCTTGGAACCACCTTCATTTTAATCTGTCTCCTTGGAACCACCTTCATTTTAATGTCTGCTTGGAACCACCTTCATTTTAATGTCTGCTTGGAACCACCTTCATTTTAATGTCTGCTTGGAACCACCTTCATTTTAATCTGTCTCCTTGGAACCACCTTCATTTTAATGTCTGCTTGGAACCACACTCATTTTAATGTCTCCTTGGAACCACCTTCATTTTAATGTCTCCTTGGAACCACCTTCATTTTAATGTCTGCTTGGAACCACACTCATTTTAATGTCTCCTTGGAACCACCTTCATTTTAATGTCTGCTTGGAACTACCTTCATTTTAATGTCTGCTTGGAACCACCTTCATTTTAATGTCTGCTTGGAACCACCTTCATTTAATGTCTGCTTGGAACCACCTTCATTTTAATCTGTCTGCTCGGAACCACCTTCATTTTAATGTCTGCTCGGTACCACCTTCATTTTAATGTCTGCTTGGAACCACCTTCATTTAATGTCTGCTTGGAACCACCTTCATTTTAATCTGTCTGCTTGGAACCACCTTCATTTTGATCTGTCTCCTTTAAACCACCTTCATCTTAATGTCTGCTTGGAACTACCTTCATTTTAATGTCTGCTCGGAACCACCTTCATTTTAATGTGTCTGCTTGGAACCACCTTCATTTTAATCTGTCTCCTTTAAACCACCTTCATCTTAATGTCTGCTTGGAACCACCTTCATTTTAATGTCTGCTTGGAACCACCTTCATTTTAATGTCTGCTTGAACCACCTTCATTTTAATGTCTGCTTGGAACCACCTTCATTTTAATGTCTGCTTGGAACCACCTTCATTTTAGTGTCTGCTTGGAACCACCTTCATTTTAGTGTCTGCTTAGAACCACCTTCATTTTAATCTGTCTCCTTTAAACCACCTTCATCTTAATGTCTGCTTGGAACCACCTTCATTTTAATGTCTGCTTGGAACCACCTTCATTTTAATGTCTGCTTGGAACCACCTTCATTTTAATGTCTGCTTGGAACCACCTTCATTTTAGTGTCTGCTTGGAACCACCTTCATTTTAGTGTCTGCTTAGAACCACCTTCATTTTAATCTGTCTCCTTTAAACCACCTTCATTTTAATGTCTGCTTGGAACCACCTTCATTTTAATGTCTGCTTGGAACCACCTTCATTTTAGTGTCTGCTTGGAACCACCGAGCGCGCATCTTGATGTGCCGATGACAGAAAAGGAGGTGACAGTTTTCGAATGACATGAACACTCTCTGATCGATTGTTTGTTGTCGTACCCTGGCTAAAAGACTCCAGGGATCATCCGAAGCACTTGAACACTATGGTACAAATGCATCAGCTAGGGATGAAAACATTACGTGTGTGACCGTTTTTGATTACCCCGCCACGTGGGCAGCCACACTTCGACTTCGAGGGATTTTGGAGACTGATGGTGTTATGCTATGAGCTTGTCACGACTGGAGACAATCCCCGCATAACTATGCTAAACATAACAACATTTTGATGTAGCCTTGGTGTTTTAGCCTATATCAGCCTTAAACCAGGGCGAACTCTCAGATCAATCTGATTGTGCTTGTCTGCAAACACTTGATTCATTAAGCAAGCCTTGGTGCAACAGCAAAAAATGTTACTGTACACGTTATGCTCTTTAAATACAATATTTTCATGAAATAAAAACAAAAATTGAAAAGTTGAATTTAAGCTGTATGGCATTAAGCACATAAATGAATGACACTGATTGCCAGATAAAGCACAAGTAACATAACACTGATTGCCAGATAAAGCACAAGTAACATAACACTGATTGCCAGATAAAGCACAAGTAACATAACACTGATTGCCAGATTAAAAAAAAAACAAGCAACATAACACTGATTGCCAGATAAACCACAAGCACCATAATACTGATTGCCAGATAAACCACAAGCACCATAACACTGATTGCCAGATAAACCACAAGCACCACCATAATACTGATTGCCAGATAAACCACAAGCACCATAACACTGATTGCCAGATAAACCACAGCACCATAACATGATTGCCAGATAAACCACAAGCACCATAACACTGATTGCCAGATAAACCACAAGCACCATAACACTGATTGCCAGATAAACCACAAGCACCATAACACTGATTGCCAGATAAACCACAAGCACCATAACACTGATTGCCAGATAAACCACAAGCAACATAACACTTTAGGTTCAGTTGGAAAAGTCTTGTAAACAAAGATGGCTTATAATTTACCTTTCTGCCTGAAAACTTGCTACATGATCTGCAACATCCAGTAGAACGTTCTCCTTCTGATTAGAGTAACTTCTACTTTACGAAGTCAAACCTTTCTTATTTCGGTGAACTTTTATTTCACGTGATGTATCTAACCCGTTAGTTAAGGCCCTTCTTAATTAGATGGGACTATTGATTTACAAACCTAGATTATCTAGTTAAGGTCATTCTTTATGGGTGGACTTTCATTTCAGAAGCCTGGACCGTCTGGTTGAGGTCCTCCTGACTTGGATTCAATTTTGGTGTTCGATCATAAATAGTTTAGTTTAAATCCTTCTTAACTGGATGACATTTTTTTTAACCTAAATCATCTACGTAACATGAATTGGAAGGACTCTTTGTTCACGAATTGATAGTTCGTCCAGCTAAGGGACTTCTTAAACGCAAAGGATGATCTTTAAGCTCTCAGATGCAGATCGTTAATTAAGGCCGTTCTTGGCTGGATGAATTTTTTAGTTCATGAACCAAGATGCTCTCGTTTAGGTCCCTTTAAACTTCTGGTTCACGAAACTAGCTTGGCTACTTAAAATCGCTCTTAACTGGATTAACTAGTAGCTCACTCCCTTAGACCGTCTACGGTAATTAAGGTCATTGTCGATTGGATGAATTTCTAATTCACGATCATCTAATTAAGACTGTTTTTACATGGATTATGTTCTAGTACACGAGTCCAGATCATCTAGGTAAGGCTTGTCTTCACTGGATAAACTTCTTGTGCACGAACCTAGATCATCTAGGTAAGGCTTTTCTTCACTGGATAAACTTCTTGTGCACGAACCTAGATCATCTAGGTAAGGCTCTTCCTAACGGGATAAACGTCTAGTGCTCGAACATAGAGACGGGAATGTGGAATTTTCCCGTATTAGCGAGGGAATGCTTTAGTTCATCAGTCGTCAATATATTAATGGGTACACTGTGCGTGCAACCCATAACGGCTTCCCACCCCACTTTATCACGTTGTTCCTTAACTGACAACAGGAGAGGAGATGCTGTGATGAAGGCCTGGGCAGACAGAGGTCTCCATAGCTCTCTGACTCCCGTCAATCTGGCAACACGGTAGAAGTTTTCTGTGATGAAGGCCTGGGCAGAGGTCTCCATAGCTCTCTGACTTCCGTCATTCCGGCAACACGGTAGAAGTTTTCTGTGTAACCAGCCCAGCCTCTTACCTTGTTCACCGAGGACTGCAGCGATCTGCTTCTGAGTCTTCTACAACTCCAGCGAAGCTTGCAGATTGGTGCTGAGCAGACAGATGTAGCAAAATATTCGCACGACTGTATCACTATATAAGTAAGGTTATAGGGGAAAAGCAATCTGCTCTCAGAGGAGTCTTTACTGTTTCTGTAAATATTACCTCTGACCCCTCGCACCCACTCCACTGCCACTTTGAAAATCTTCCATCAGGAAGACGCTACAGAATGCCCAGAGCACAGAAGAATATCTTCAAGAAGTCTTTTATACCAAGTGCCATTAGCATTTCAAACTCAAAAGCCTGTGATTGACGGCCATGACCCTTGTCTCTCATACATGAACAATTCAGTTTGCATTTTTATGCTTTAACTGTGACTATAACTGTGTGTGTGTGTGTGTGTGTGTGTGTGTGTGTGTGTGTGTGTGTGTGTGTGTGTGTGTGTGTGTGTGTGTGTGTGTTTGGACGTTGGTGCGGGTGAGTTTGTGTTTTTATATATTGTTTTTTAATCTATGTAATGTTTTATGTCTTATGGACTTAATGTTTATTTCATGTGTGTATGCGCACGCGCGCGCGCGCACGCGCGCATGCGCGCGTGTGTGTGTGCGCGCGTGTGTGTGTGTGTGTGTGTATGTGTGTGTGTGTGTGTGTGTGTGTGTGTGTGTGTGTGTGTGTGTGTGTGTGTGTGTGTGTGTGTGTGCATGTGGTGTGTGTGTGTGTGTGTGTGTGTGTGTGTGTGGGGGGGGGGGGGTTATGAGTGTTGATGTATATGCAAATACATATACTAACACAGGCTTTTATGTAACGATTTATAATGTCTTTTTGTAATGTCTTATGTATTTGTGAAATGATGTGGAGCAGAAGAAAAAAATTCCGATGGACAATAAAGTTGATTGAATTGAATTGAATTGAATAATGACGAGTAGACACCCACCACAGCTCACCCTAAACAGAGGTCAGTTTATCTATCTGCTTGAGACGAAAAAGTCCAAACTTCGATCTCAAACTGGAAGCTGAGAATCTGCTGTTCATGCACGTTATTATAGTATGGCCACTCCTGCCACATTACGGAATGCCAGACATGAGAGTCCGAGTGCTTCGCTCGGAGATTAAAGTCCCAAAACACACACTCAGTCACTGACTTGTTTTTACCTAAGCTGTCTAACGGGGACAGGAGTGGCCTTTGGCGTGGGTTGGAAAATATGGAACGGAATCCCAAAGTCACGTTGACCTTTTGAAAGAATTGGATGGCTAGTGACGACATGTTTGTAATACGGTGAGACTCAATCCGCGCCCTCCTCTCTCCCTATCTGTAAATACGCCCTTGCCTCGTCACTGACTTTTGATCAGACATATACATGAGTGTGCTTTATGCAATAAGTACACAAGTGCATGGCTGTACAAATCACAGTTTGCAAACGAAACGCGATTTCATCTATCCAGGGGATCTTACTCTTTTTCATTCTTTCTTTCTTTCTTCTTTCTCGTTTACTTTTGTCCTACTTTACCTTGCCCAACTTCTAGCAGAATGGCTGCTTTCTCATCTCTCTCCCTTTTCTCTCTCACTCTCTTCTCCACATTTTTCTCAGAGAGAGAGAGAGAGAGAGAGAGATACGGATACGGATACGGATGTTTTATTCATATAGGCCCTAGCCATAATGAAGGGGGTAATGTGAACAAATCTTTTCGAAAAAGAAACAGGAACAAATAAATCAAATATTCATCAAAGTGCAACAGGTAATCGACTAACTGAATATCAAACAGTACACAACAATTAATTCTTAACTGCATACTATACTTCTAATCCTAAACGCCTTGTACAAGAAAACAGCAAAACGTTTTATGGTGGCTTCGTTTGTGGATGCCATAAGTAATGAGAGTCGAAATAAAGAAGGATGCTTAGAATATTTTTGATCAATCAATTGATTCCCCAGATCATTCAAAATAGGACAGCAGAACACAAAGTGGACCTCATTTTCTTCGGCATTTTTACACAACGGACAGAGAAGATCACATTTGCTATGCTTCCTGTAACGATAATAATGAACAAAAATTTCAGAAATACCTAATCTGAACTTTGTCATAATATACCTTAAATGATTGTCCATTTTAATTGATAGATATGATGGAACACAATGCACACTTTTGAACTGTCTGTAAAAAGCAAAACGGTCGCTTTCTTGAATATGACATGACCATTCTTGCCATCTGCAATCGATTAGTCTATTCCGAAATATCCGAAGGAAATCATTCATATTTCCGACACCCTGTTGTAACCACACAAAACCAAAACCAAGTTCATATAATCTAACCCTCACATTTGAAACCCAATTTACTCTTCCTCTCGCATCCAAATCATATAACATATTATATGCTTTCCTTGGCAACCTTGAGATTTCCATTTGTGTTATTTTTAGCCAATAACGTATACACTTGATAGCAGAATTCAATATATCGGATATCTGTTTACTTCGCCATAGATTAAATCGTTAGGTGTTCGCATGCTCACTCGTAAAAACTTCTTCAGCGCAAATAAAATGAACATTTTCACAATAAGCAGCAGAATCATAAAGGCCCCAAAGTTCAGCTCCATACAGTGCGATGGGCTGTACTTGAGAGTCAAACAATTTCATAAATAATTTTAAAGATGTATTTTTAATTTTGATAGCTGTT
>CM031600.1:218828-236328 GCA_018398815.1 Conus ventricosus
TTTTTTTATTTTGAACTCTTTATTGAAAACTACCTTTTTTTTCTGTCCCTACATGGTTTAAAAATTAAAATTTGTTTTAAGTAAGTCCTTTTGCCGGTTATGTTGGGAGGGAAATGTGTGAGAAATGAAGGATTTTTGAGTGGAGGGAGAGAGGGTGACATTAAAAATTTGTGAAAAAAAAAAAAAAAAAAAAAAAAAAAAAAAAAAAAAAAAATTAAGCTTCATTGTGCATTAAAGATTTGCAAGTGGCCCCAAGCGTGTTACTCTGCATTATGCAACGCTTCAAAATTAGAAAATAATCTTTAAATTTTTTTATGAAATTGTTTGACTTCAAGTAACCCCCTCGACTGTTGGAGTGAACTTTGGGGCCTTTATGTTCGGGTTTATTGTAAAAAATGTTATTTATTTGCGCTGAAGAAGTTTTTTTACGAGTGGGATGCGAACCCTAACGATTTAATTATGGCGAAGTAAACAGATATCCGATATATTTAAATTTCTGCTATAAGTGTTACGTTATTGGCTAAAAAAAACACAAAATGGAAATCTAAGGTTCCCAAGGGAAAGCAATAATATGTTATATGATTTGGAGCGAGAGGAAGAGTAAATTGGGTTTCAAATGGGGGTTTTAGTTATATGAATTGGGTTTTGGTTTTTGTGGGGGTTTCAACAGGGGGGGGTTTGGAAATATGAATGATTTCCCCTTTGGAATTTCGGAAAAAGATAACGAGGGGTGGAAAATGGAGTTAAAAAGCACCTTTTTTGTTTTTACAGCAGTTCGTGTTTTCTTTGGGGGTTCCCTCATATTATCTTTAAAAGGACATCTTTTGGTTTTTTCAAAGTTCAAAGGTATTTCTGAAAATTTTTGTTCATTATTATCGTTTACAGGGAAGCATTGCAAAAAGTGTTTTTCTTGTCCCTTGTGTAAAAAAAAGCCGAAAAAAAATGAGGTCCACTTTGTGTTTGCTGTCCTATTTTTAATGATTGAGGAATCAATTATTGATCAAAAATATTCTAAGCATCCTTCTTTATTTCGACTCTCTTACTTATGGCATCACAAACGAAGCCACCATAAAACGTTTTGCTGTTTTCTTGTACAAGGCGTTTTAGGATTAGAAGTATAGTATGCAGTTAAGAATTAATTGTTGTGTACTGTTTGATATTCAGTTAGTCGATTACCTGTTGCACTTTGATGAATATTTGATTTATTTGTTCCTGTTTCTTTTTCGAAAAGATTTGTTCACATTACCCCCTTCATTATGGGCTAGGGCCTATATGAATAAAACATCCCGTATCCGTACCGTATCTCTCTCTCTCTCTCTCTCTCTTCTGAGAAAAATGTGGAGAAGAGAGTGAGAGAGAAAAGGGAGAGAGATGAGAAAGCAGCCATTCTGCTAGAAGTTGGGCAAGGTAATAGTAGGACAAAAGTAAACGAGAAAGAAGAAGAAAGAAAGAATGAAAAAGAGTAAGATCCCCTGGATAGATGAAATCGCGTTTCGTTTGCAAACTGTGATTTGTACAGCCATGCACTTGTGTACTTATTGCATAAAGCACACTCATGTATATGTCTGATCAAAAAGTCAGTGACGAGGCAAGGGCGTATTTACAGATAGGAGAGAGGAGGGGCGCGGATTGAGTCTCACCGTATTACAAACATGTCGTCACTAGCCATCCAATTCTTTCAAAAAGGTCAACGTGACTTTGGGATTCCGTTCCATATTTTCCAACCCACGCCAAAGGCCACTCCTGTCCCCGTTAGACAGCTTAGGTAAAAACAAGTCAGTGACTGAGTGTGGTGTTTTGGGACTTTAATCTCCGAGCGAAGCACTCGGACTCTCATGTCTGGCATTCCGTAATGTGGCAGGAGTGGCCATACTATAATAACGTGCATGAACAGCAGATTCTCAGCTTCCAGTTTGAGATCGAAGTTTGGACTTTTTCGTCTCAAGCAGATAGATAAACTGACCTCTGTTTAGGGTGAGCTGTGGTGGGTGTCTACTCGTCATTATTCAATTCAATTCAATTCAATCAACTTTATTGTCCATCGGAATTTTTTTCTTCTGCTCCACATCATTTCACAAATACATAAGACATTTACAAAAAGACATTATAAATCGTTACATAAAAGCCTGTGTTAGTATATGTATTTGCATATACATCAACACTCATAACCCCCCCCCCCACCACAACACACACACACACACACACACACACACACATGCACACACACACACACACACACACACACACACACACACACACACACACACACACACACACACACACACACATACACACACACACACACACACGCGCGCACACACACACGCGCGCATGCGCGCGTGCGCGCGCGCGCGTGCGCATACACACATGAAATAAACATTAAGTCCATAAGACATAAAACATTACATAGATTAAAAAACAATATATAAAAACACAAACTCACCCGCACCAACGTCCAAACACACACACCACACACACACACACACACACACACACACACACACCACACACACACACACACACACACACACACAGTTATAGTCACAGTTAAAGCATAAAAATGCAAACTGATTGTTCATGTATGAGAGACAAGGGTCATGCCGTCAATCACAGGCTTTTGAGTTTGAAATGCTAATGGCACTTGGTATAAAAGACTTCTTGAAGATATTCTTCTGTGCTCTGGGCATTCTGTAGCGTCTTCCTGATGGAGATTTTCAAAGTGGCAGTGGAGTGGGTGCGAGGGGTCAGAGGTATATTTACAGAAACAGTAAAGACTCCATCTGAGAGCAGATTGCTTTTCCCCTATAACCTTACTTATATAGTGATACAGTCGTGCGAATATTTTGCTACATCTGTCTGCTCAGCACCAATCTGCAAGCTTCGCTGGAGTTGTAGAAGACTCAGAAGCAGATCGCTGCAGTCCTCGGTGAACAAGGTAAGAGGCTGGGCTGGTTACACAGAAAACTTCTACCGTGTTGCCGGAATGACGGAAGTCAGAGAGCTATGGAGACCTCTGCCCAGGCCTTCATCACAGAAAACTTCTACCGTGTTGCCAGATTGACGGGAGTCAGAGAGCTATGGAGACCTCTGTCTGCCCAGGCCTTCATCACAGCATCTCCTCTCCTGTTGTCAGTTAAGGAACAACGTGATAAAGTGGGGTGGGAAGCCGTTATGGGTTGCACGCACAGTGTACCCATTAATATATTGACGACTGATGAACTAAAGCATTCCCTCGCTAATACGGGAAAATTCCACATTCCCGTCTCTATGTTCGAGCACTAGACGTTTATCCCGTTAGGAAGAGCCTTACCTAGATGATCTAGGTTCGTGCACAAGAAGTTTATCCAGTGAAGAAAAGCCTTACCTAGATGATCTAGGTTCGTGCACAAGAAGTTTATCCAGTGAAGACAAGCCTTACCTAGATGATCTGGACTCGTGTACTAGAACATAATCCATGTAAAAACAGTCTTAATTAGATGATCGTGAATTAGAAATTCATCCAATCGACAATGACCTTAATTACCGTAGACGGTCTAAGGGAGTGAGCTACTAGTTAATCCAGTTAAGAGCGATTTTAAGTAGCCAAGCTAGTTTCGTGAACCAGAAGTTTAAAGGGACCTAAACGAGAGCATCTTGGTTCATGAACTAACAATTCATCCAGCCAAGAACGGCCTTAATTAACGATCTGCATCTGAGAGCTTAAAGATCATCCTTTGCGTTTAAGAAGTCCCTTAGCTGGACGAACTATCAATTCGTGAACAAAGAGTCCTTCCAATTCATGTTACGTAGATGATTTAGGTTAAAAAAAATGTCATCCAGTTAAGAAGGATTTAAACTAAACTATTTATGATCGAACACCAAAATTGAATCCAAGTCAGGAGGACCTCAACCAGACGGTCCAGGCTTCTGAAATGAAAGTCCACCCCATAAAGAATGACCTTAACTAGATAATCTAGGTTTGTAAATCAATAGTCCATCTAATTAAGAAGGGCCTTAACTAGACGGGTTAGATACATCACGTGAAATAAAGTTCACCGAAATAAGAAAGGTTTTGACTTCGTAAAGTAGAAGTTACTCTAATCAAGAAGGAGAACGTTCTACTGGGATGTTGCAGATCATGTAGCAAGTTTTTCAGGCAG
This sequence comes from Conus ventricosus, assembly GCA_018398815.1. Taxonomy (NCBI): domain Eukaryota; kingdom Metazoa; phylum Mollusca; class Gastropoda; order Neogastropoda; family Conidae; genus Conus; species Conus ventricosus. The sequence continues at coordinate 222,968 of CM031600.1, forward strand.
AAAGGTAAATTATAAGCCATCTTTGTTTACAAGACTTTTCCAACTGAACCTAAAGTGTTATGTTGCTTGTGGTTTATCTGCAATCAGTGTTATGGTGCTTGTGGTTTATCTGGCAATCAGTGTTATGGTGCTTGTGGTTTATCTGGCAATCAGTGTTATGGTGCTTGTGGTTTATCTGGCAATCAGTGTTATGGTGCTTGTGGTTTATCTGGCAATCAGTGTTATGGTGCTTGTGGTTTATCTGGCAATCAGTGTTATGGTGCTTGTGGTTTATCTGGCAATCAGTATTATGGTGGTGCTTGTGGTTTATCTGGCAATCAGTGTTATGGTGCTTGTGGTTTATCTGGCAATCAGTATTATGGTGCTTGTGGTTTATCTGGCAATCAGTGTTATGTTGCTTGTTTTTTTTTTAATCTGGCAATCAGTGTTATGTTACTTGTGCTTTATCTGGCAATCAGTGTTATGTTACTTGTGCTTTATCTGGCAATCAGTGTTATGTTACTTGTGCTTTATCTGGCAATCAGTGTCATTCATTTATGTGCTTAATGCCATACAGCTTAAATTCAACTTTTCAATTTTTGTTTTTATTTCATGAAAATATTGTATTTAAAGAGCATAACGTGTACAGTAACATTTTTTGCTGTTGCACCAAGGCTTTGCTTAATGAATCAAGTGTTTGCAGACAAGCACAATCAGATTGATCTGAGAGTTCGCCTGGTTTAAGGCTGATATAGGCTAAAACACCAAGGCTACATCAAAATGTTGTTATGTTTAGCATAGTTATGCGGGGATTGTCTCCAGTCGTGACAAGCTCATAGCATAACACCATCAGTCTCCAAAATCCCTCGAAGTCGAAGTGTGGCTGCCCACGTGGCGGGGTAATCAAAAACGGTCACACACGTAATGTTTTCATCCCTAGCTGATGCATTTGTACCATAGTGTTCAAGTGCTTCGGATGATCCCTGGAGTCTTTTAGCCAGGGTACGACAACAAACAATCGATCAGAGAGTGTTCATGTCATTCGAAAACTGTCACCTCCTTTTCTGTCATCGGCACATCAAGATGCGCGCTCGGTGGTTCCAAGCAGACACTAAAATGAAGTGGTTCCAAGCAGACATTAAAATGAAGGTGGTTCCAAGCAGACATTAAAATGAAGGTGGTTTAAAGGAGACAGATTAAAATGAAGGTGGTTCTAAGCAGACACTAAAATGAAGGTGGTTCCAAGCAGACACTAAAATGAAGGTGGTTCCAAGCAGACATTAAAATGAAGGTGGTTCCAAGCAGACATTAAAATGAAGGTGGTTCCAAGCAGACATTAAAATGAAGGGTTCCAAGCAGACATTAAGATGAAGGTGGTTTTAAAGGAGACAGATTAAAATGAAGGTGGTTCTAAGCAGACACTAAAATGAAGGTGGTTCCAAGCAGACACTAAAATGAAGGTGGTTCCAAGCAGACATTAAAATGAAGGTGGTTCCAAGCAGACATTAAAATGAAGGTGGTTCCAAGCAGACATTAAAATGAAGGTGGTTCCAAGCAGACATTAAATGAAGGTGGTTCCAAGCAGACATTAAGATGAAGGTGGTTTAAAGGAGACAGATTAAAATGAAGGTGGTTCCAAGCAGACACATTAAAATGAAGGTGGTTCCGAGCAGACATTAAAATGAAGGTAGTTCCAAGCAGACATTAAGATGAAGGTGGTTTAAAGGAGACAGATCAAAATGAAGGTGGTTCCAAGCAGACAGATTAAAATGAAGGTGGTTCCAAGCAGACATTAAAATGAAGGTGGTTCCAAGCAGACATTAAAATGAAGGTGGTACCGAGCAGACATTAAAATGAAGGTGGTTCCGAGCAGACAGATTAAAATGAAGGTGGTTCCAAGCAGACATTAAAATGAAGGTGGTTCCAAGCAGACATTAAAATGAAGGTGGTTCCAAGCAGACATTAAAAAAGAAGGTAGTTCCAAGCAGACATTAAAATGAAGGTGGTTCCAAGGAGACATTAAAATGAGTGTGGTTCCAAGCAGACATTAAAATGAAGGTGGTTCCAAGGAGACATTAAAATGAAGGTGGTTCCAAGGAGACATTAAAATGAGTGTGGTTCCAAGCAGACATTAAAATGAAGGTGGTTCCAAGGAGACAGATTAAAATGAAGGTGGTTCCAAGCAGACATTAAAATGAAGGTGGTTCCAAGCAGACATTAAAATGAAGGTGGTTCCAAGCAGACATTAAAATGAAGGTGGTTCCAAGGAGACAGATTAAAATGAAGGTGGTTCCAAGGAGACATTAAAATGAAGGTGGTTCCAAGCAGACATTAAGATGAAGGTGGTTTAAAGGAGACAGATCAAAATGAAGGTGGTTCCAAGCAGACATTAAAATGAAGGTGGTTCCAAGCAGACATTAAAATGAAGGTGGTTCCATGCAGACATTAAGCTGAAGGTGGTTCCAAGGAGACAGATTAAAATGAAGGTGGTTCCAAGCAGACATTAAGATGAAGGTGGTTCCAAGCAGACAGATTAAAATGAAGGTAATGTGACGATTTGGGGAAGGGCAGCTAGTGGAGAGAGAGAGTCAAGGATAAGCTCAAATGCCTGAAATGTGACGTCATCCGAGGGGTAGTTCGTGTAGTTCGAGATTGTTAATAGTTTTATCCCCACCTTCCGTGTATTCTGTGCTAACAATTCGTTTTCAGTTGCTCAGTATTCAGACATCCTCGCCCGCAACCCATTAGGTTTTCTAACATACCAGTTTCTCTATTCATAATCTGGAGACTGCATAGGAAGTGAAACTGTAATAACTCAACACACACACACACACACACACACACACACACACACACACACACACACACACACACACACACACACACACACACTCTCTCTCTCTCTCTCTCTCTCTCTCTCTCTCTCTCTCACACACACACACACACACACCACACACACACACACACACACACACAAACACACACACACACACACACACACACCCCTGCCTCAGGCCAGTCTAAAACCCCATGCATGGGCCGAACACCTAGAACCGGGATCCATTCCACAGTCAAGCGACCTGCGATAACTGGACTCAACACAGACAAACCACTCCACACTCAGGCCGGGAGGTCAGACCCCAACCATTCGGTCAGCTGCCAGTTCTCACGAGTCTTGGGTCAACATTTGCACTGGTCACGACTGAGTGGACACTTGCCTGACGGGGGCAGAGACCCGGCCTACAGTCGCCGGCTCGCAGTAGCGTAGTGGAGGATTGTCGCACCCGGTCGCTATCTTGCGGCAAGAAACATTTTTGGTTCTCAAATACTGCCGCTGCAGACGAGCGCGTATTCTGAGCGGAGGTGTGTGTTTGAACTAAGCGAGTCACTTCAACTAGCGAGGCTAGTTCAGCTTAGAGAAGTGGACGTTCGTGTTGGACAGAGGACGAGTTGGTTCTCCGGAAGCAAGGATACCCTGTGAGCCTCAAAAAGCGTCTGCTGACTGTGAAGTTTCTTTCTCTCAACTTGTGATAATTGACTGGTGTACCTGAAACGTTTGAAACATCTCATCGAGTCAGGCGAGTGAACAGTCTATATATTGTAAGTAAAAAGAATAGAAGCTACTTAATGTTTGTGTTTGTGATTCGTTTGCAAATGCAGTATGTTTTATGTGTGTGTGTGTGTGTGTGTGTGTGTGTGTGTGTGTGTGTGTGTGTGTGTGTGTGTGTGTGTGTGTGTGTGTCCCACATTATTTTGTCTTCTTTTTCTTCTGTGTTTCAGTCTTTTATTCAGTCTTTCATTCGGTCTGTCATTCAGTCTGTCATTCAGTCTGTCGGTCTCGGTTTTGATGGTGGCCGGTCAATACTTTTGTCTTTACTCCGACTGTGGTACAAGTATGAATGCCGTGACTAGGCGGCCTGCCTGCCAGTTTGACTGTGGTACTGGTATTAATGTCGTGACTAGGCGGCCTGCCTGCCAGTTTTGCTTTCGTTTGTGTTGATTTGTAAGTCTAAATGACCTGAATTGAAATTGATGCGTACATTACAGTAAAAAGGACAGCTTGTGGGACAAGGCCTCGGCCAGAAATCTTCATCCTCGAGTATAAAAGATAAATCAGTCAGTTCTCGCTCCTCTCCTCTCATCTCTCCCTCTCTCACTCTCCTCTCTCTCTCTCCTCTCTCTCTCTCTCTCTCACTCTCCTCTCTCCCTCTCTCTCCATCACTCTCTCTCCTCTCTCTCTCCTCTCCACTCTCTCCTCTCTCTCCTCCCCTCCTCTCTCTCTCTCTCTCTCTCTCTGTGTGTTCATTAATGCTTACATTTTTTTTCTTTTTATGATTGATGTACATACCATCATGTTGGCATCTTGCAAGAGGAACCAATGCCTATTAAATGTGAGCCCCCTCCCGCCCCCGCCCCCCCCCCTCTCTCTGTCTCTCTCTCTCTTTCTCTCACTGTCTCAGACATTTTTTTTATACGAAGCGATTGTTATTCTATGCATTTATTTAAGTAGTAGGCTTCCACAATTTAAAACTTGTATGTTATGCGATTCAGACATCAGGGAAGAACGTGTGGTTTCAAAATTTATAGAATACCTGTGTGGATTTGGGTTTTGGTAGGCACGGACATAACAAGGAGTAAAAAATGACAAACTCATAGACCAATTTTTTGTGTGCTGAAGATTGACTGTCGGTAGGAAATTTTGAACATGCATATTCAAGTAACAAATTTGGTATACAGTTTATACTTCCGATGCATGTTGTTACAGCATTACAAAAGTGAAATTATGTGTTGCGCTTTTTAAAAATCCAGGTATTTATCTTCATGAAGTACTACAGTATGTGCCTATTTTTCATGTAAAAGCATGAAGATGGATAGGACCCCATAACATCATCTGGCAGTGGAGATCCAACGGGAACTGAGAATGAACTATGACGTCGATTTCATGCAACTAAATGCATCAAGTCTGAGAGTGATTCGCAGATTTCCGAACACTCAGGTATCTGCATCTCACCGGGTCCTGATTGAGGCCTAGACGAATTATGAAAGGAGATTTTACAGAAGAGCCCTTTGGTGTTGTCTCAGACCGGAATGAATCCCCCAGCATCATTGTCCCGTCATATCCTCATCTACATAACCGGCCGCATTTTAGGAGGGGGGGCCTTAACAAAAGTTTCAGATTATGTGGCCCCTTCAATGCCTTCTGTCGTTGTGGCCGCCTTCCTTGTCCACGTCCAATGCCTATGCAGGTTCCGGGCCAGTCTCACCGGAATCGGCAAATTGATTGGGAAGATGTCGTTGGACTGAGGTGTGGTCACCGTCGGAGGGCTCTCACCCAACCCTCGTGCTTCGGTATGCATTTATTGTCCCCAGTAGGGGGTTATAAGCTGGGTGTCCCTTCGTATGTTAGATAAGCACAGGATCGACTGAACACCATCGAAGTGAGGTGGGCACGTGTGCAGTGTTTTCTTTTGTTTGTTGACCAGTTTGTTTGTTTTGTTTTTAATCTATGAGACTACTTTATGAGAAATGATAGAACAGTCTGATGGGCTGTGATGCCGGGGGCCGGGATGGGGGGGGGAGGCGGGACCCCCATAGCGTGAAGAGCAATGCCACCGGAGCGCGGAAAGATGAGACAGAATCTTAAAAAAAAAAAAAAAAAAAAAATCGGAATGAAATGAGGTTAGGGACAGTAAACGATAAACAAGTGGGGTAAGTTTTGCTCCATAAGGAAACCTAACACAGAGGTAACTTTTATTCAAGACCGGGGCATAGGGACAGCCTTAAATCTTGAATAAAGTCCGACAAATACATAACGAACAATCCTGATAGTGGGGGAAAAAACAAGCGCAGGCCAACAACTGTAACTGTCTGGCAAAGATTAGGACTTGAGGGAAAGGGAGGGGGAGGGAGGGGAGTTTGAAGATGGAGAAACTGGGAAAAGAAATTTAAAAAAAAACAAAAAACATATGAAAACTCATCTCTAGCTGCATAAAGGGAACCATCGCAATCCCTTTTCAGCAGATATTTTTGTATTGCCTGCTCCCGAGGCCTTCGCCCGCTGGGATCGGGACTCATCAGGGAGACACGCTGTTGCGTCTGCGCTCCCCGGCGTCAAATAGAGACACACCACAGTCCCATAATACTGTGGTGTTCTCACCAACATGGTGCAAAAAAAGAATCCAAGAGCACCCCCAGACAGCCAGCGAAGAGAAGTAAATGCCAACCAAACGAAAGTGTGGGGAGGAAAAAAAGTTGCTGTAGAAACTAAAAACATTATGCAAATAATATAAAATGTGGGGGGCAGTCTTTGAGCCTACCCCTGAGGATCCCCCCAAAGATGCAAGGGAAAAATAAAAAGACAAAAACACAGCAGACGAAAAAAAAATACCCCTAAATTTAATCAAAGCAAAATGGGAAAATTAAAAAAGAGGGGGGAACAGTAAACGTAACAAGTGGGGTATGTTTTTGCCCCAAAAGGGAAAACCCTAACACGATAACTTTTATTTAGACTGGCACAGCCTTTTAATCTTGAAAAAGTCAAACAAAAACATAGACGAAAATCTAATAGGGGGGGGGGAAAAAACAAGCGCGGGCCAAAAACTGAATGTCGGGAAAAAGTTTGGACTTGGGGGGAAGGGGAGAGGGGGGGGGGTTTTTTGAAGAGGGGAGAAACTGGGAAAAGAAATTTGAAAAAAAACAAAAAACAAATAAAAAACTTTCTCTAGCTGCAAAGGGAACCACGAAAATCCCTTTTGAAGGAGTAATTTGTATTGCCTCCCCCCCCCCCCCCCCCCCCCCCCGGGCCTTTCGCCCGCCTGGATCGGGACTCATCGGGGAGACACGGCGGTTGTGTCTGCGCTCCCGGCGTCAAATAGGAACACACATCCAAAACTGTTGTTCTCACCACCAGGGGTGAAAAAAAAAGAACCCTACCCCCCCGAGCAGCCAGGAAGAGTAGAAAATGAAACCAAACGAAAGTGGGGGGGGAAAAAAAGTTGCTGTAAAACTAAAGACTTTATGCAAAAATATAAAATGTAGGGGACAGTTTTTGGCCTACGCCTGAGGATCCCCCCAAAGTGAAAGGGGAAAAAGATCAAAAGACAAAACACAGACAGACAGAAACAAAATCCCCTCAATTTTTAAAATCAAAGAAAAAAAAATGGGGAAATGAAAGGGAGGTGGGAACAGTAAACAAAATAAACAAGTGGGGTATGTTTTGTATAAGGGGGGGGGGGGGGAAACCTAAAAGGAACACAAGAGGAAGAAGAAAAAGAGAAAAAAGAAAAAAAGGGGGAAAAAAAAAAGCAAAAAAGGGGGAAAAAAGGGGGAAACCCCCCCAAAAAAAAAAAAAAAAAAAAAAAAAAAAAAAAAAAGAAAGGGGGAGGGGGGGGGAGAGAGAGAGAAAGGGGGGGAGAGGGGAGGGAGAGAGAGAGGAAGAGACAGAGAGAAGGGGGGGAGGGAGGGAGGGAGAGAAACAGTGAGATAGATTCCCCTCTCTCACTGATCTGTTTTGTCTTGTCATCTGCTGTCGTCTCTTTTCCCTTCTCCTCCCTCTCCCCAACCCCCCCCACCCCCCAAAACGCTCTCTTCTCTGTTTTTCCCCCGGGGGGGGTTCAGTTTTTTTGAAGCCTTAAGGGCAAACACAGAAAGCAAACAACGGGGCCTTCTTAAAGGGCGAAAGTTCGTTAAAAAGAGCTTGAAACGTCAAAGTGATCTGGTAAGGGCTCCCCCCCGACTGCAAGGGGGCAAAGTTAATACAAATGCTTAAAACGTCGAAGGAGTGCTCTTGGTTTTCCCCCAACTGAAAACGAACACCCCCCCAACCCTTCTCTCTCCTCTCTCTCTCTCTCTCTCCCTCTCTCTCTCCCCTTCTCTCCCCTCTCTCTTCTCTCTCTCTCTTTTATTTGATTTTGAAGTCACATATTGTTATTATTTTTTTGCTTCTCGGGGGAAAGATGTAAAAAAGCCGTATTGTGTTATTCTTTACCCTCAAAAAAAAAGATTCGTTTCTTCGTCGTTCTCTCTCTCTTCTCTCTCTCCTTTCTCTCTTCCCCTCTCTCTCTCTCTCCTCTCCCCTTCTCTCTTCTCCCCCTCTCTCTCTCTCTCTTCTCTCTCTTTTTTTTTCTGGGGTTTAACGCACACACACAACAGCGTTTTCCCATCAGATCCACATGAGTCAGAGTGACGTGGAAAACAGGGGATAAAATACTCTGTGAGAAAGGTCTCGGGCCGGAAAATGGGGTTTTAAAAGCACAATAAGATTGCGTGAATTGGGTGTTGGAAACATGGAATGTTTAAAATGGACAATTTCCCAACGCAGCATGAAACGGCCGTCGAAACAAATGCAGATGCGTATTGGACTTGTTTTTTGCGGTCTGGGGGTGCGGGAAAAAATCACTATCACTATTAGAAAAATTTTGGGCGGTTAGTAGAAAAAACGGGAAAATGGACAATTTCAACGGCATTCTAAAGGAGGGGCGTTGAAGTAATTTGGCCACCAGAACTGTCGGCGATAAAAAACACGGACAAAACGTGTCATAGAAATTTTAATTAGGTATGAACAAATGGTGCGTTTGAATGCAGCAAAAACGTGATTATAGAAATGTAATGTTTGTATAAAAAATGGGTGATTGAAATGACAGCACAAACGTATTATAAAAAGAATGATTGTTGAAAATGGTGTGGAAGGGGACGACGGGAAATTACAACTGGTTTTCAAAATTGTGTTCTTTTTCCGCGTTAGGGTTTTTTTTAGCGCCGGAAATATTTTGAAAATGTATTGCAATAGTTCGATTTTCGACATTCTTATGTAATCCCAAAGCCTCCTCCCTCCCAAACTTACCCCATCCCACCTTCTTGAGAATGAGCTTTGAAATCTTGACACAGTAAACGATTTTCTCTCTCTCTCTCTCTCTCTCTCTCTCTCTCTCTTCTCTCTCTCTCTCTCTCTCTCTCTCTCTCTCTCTCTCTCTCTCTCTCTCTCTCTGTGTGTGTGTCTCTGTCTCTCGTCTCAGTCTCTCTCTCTCTCTCTCTCTCTCTCTCTCTCTCTCTCTCTCTCTCTCTCTCTCTCTCTCTCTCTCTCTCGCTCTGTCTCTCGCACACACACGACACGACACGCGCGCGCGCGCGCACACACACACACACACACACACACACACACACACACACACCACACACACACACACACACACACACACACAAGAACACAGCTCAGACAGATCTCACGCACATTTTAGTTTTTATGTCTTCTTTCGTTACAGTAAGTCTAATATGTCGTATGAAATCATCTACAGTAAGTCTAGTCTGTAGCATGGAATCATCTACAGTAAGTGTAGTCTGTCGGAAGAAGTCTACAGTAAGTGTAGTCTGTCGGAAGAAATCTACAGTAAGTGTAGTCAGTCGGAAGAAGTCTACAGTAAGTGTAGTCTGTCGGAAGAAGTCTACAGTAAGTCTTGTTTGTCGGAAGAAATATACAGTAAGTCAAGTCTGTCGGAAGAAGTCAACAGTAAGTCAAGTCTGTTGGAATAAGTCTACAGTAAGTCAAGTCTGTCGGAAGAAATATACAGTAAGTCAAGTGTGTCGGAAGAAATATACAGTAAGTGTAGTCTGTCGGAAGAAATATACAGTAAGTCAAGTCTGTCGGAAGAAATCTACAGTAAGTCAAGTCTGTCGGAAGAAGTCTACAGTAAGTCAAGTCTGTCGGAAGAAATCTACAGTAAGTCTAGTCTGTCGGAAGAAATATATACAGTAAGTCAAGTCTGTCGGAAGAAGTCTACAGTAAGTCTAGTCTGTCGGAAGAAATATATAGTAAGTCAAGTCTGTCGGAAGAAATCATCTACAGTAAGTCAAGTCTGTCGGAAGAAGTCTACAGTAAGTGTAGTCTGTCGGAAGAAATATACAGTAAGTCAGTCTGTCGGAAGAAATATACAGTAAGTCAAGTCTGTCAGAAGAAATATACAGTAATGTAGTCTGTCGGAAGAAATATATAGTAAGTCAAGTCTGTCGGAAGAAATCTACAGTAAGTCAAGTCTGTCGGAAGAAATATACAGTAAGTCAGTCTGTCGGAAGAAATATACAGTAAGTGTAGTCTGTTGGAAGAAATATACAGTAAGTCAAGTCTGTCGGAAGAAATCTACAGTAAGTCAAGTCTGTCGGAAGAAGTCTACAGTAAGTCAAGTCTGTCGGAAAAAATCTACAGTAGTCTAGTCTGTCGGAAGAAATATATACAGTAAGTCAAGTCTGTCGGAAGAAGTCTACAGTAATGTCTAGTCTGTCGGAAGAAATATACAGTAAGTCAAGTCTGTCGGAAGAAATATATACAGTAAGTCAAGTCTGTCGGAAGAAGTCTACAGTAAGTGTAGTCTGTCGGAAGAAATATACAGTAAGTCTAGTCTGTCAGAAGAAGTCTACAGTAAGTCAAGTCTGTCGGAAGAAGTCTAACAGTAAGTGTATGTCTGTCGGAAGAAATATACAGTAAGTCAAGTCTGTCGGAAGAAATATACAGTAAGTCAAGTCTGTCGGAAGAAATATACAGTAAGTGTAGTTGTCGGAAGAAATCTACAGTAAGTCAAGTCTGTCGGAAGAAATCTACAGTAAGTCAAGTCTGTCGGAAGAAATATACAGTAAGTATAGTCTGTCGGAAGAATCTACAGTAAGTCAAGTCTGTTGGAAGAAATATACAGTAAGTCAAGTCTGTTGGAAGAAATATATACAGTAAGTCAAGTCTGTCGGAAGAAGTCTACAGTAAGTCAAGTCTTTTGGAAGAAATATACAGTAAGTCTAGTCTGTCGGAAGAAATATACAGTAAGTCAAGTCTGTCGGAAGAAGTCTACAGTAAGTCAAGTCTATCGGAAGAAGTCTACAGTAAGTGTAGTCTGTCGAAAGAAATATACAGTAAGTCAAGTCTGTCAGAAGAAATATACAGTAAGTGTAGTCTGTCGGAAGAATCTGCAGTAAGTCAGTCTGTCGAAGAAGTCTACAGTAAGTGTAATCTGTCAGAAGAAATATACAGTAAGTCAAGTCTGTCGGAAGAAATATACAGTAAGTCAAGTCTGTCGGAAGAAATATACAGTAAGTCAAGTCTGTCGGAAGAAATATGCAGTAAGTCTAGTCTGTCGGAAAAAATATACAGTAAGTCAAGTCTGTCGGAAGAAATCATCTACAGTAAGTCAAGTCTGTCGGAAGAAATACACCGTAAGTCAAGTCTGTCGGAAGAAATATACAGTAAGTCAAGTCTGTCAGAAGAAGTCTACAGTAAGTCAAGTCTGTCGGAAGAAATATACAGTAAGTCTAGTCTGTCGGAAGAAATATACAGTAAGTCAAGTCTGTCGGAAGAAATATACAGTAAGTCTAGTCTGTCGGAAGAAGTCTACAGTAAGTCAAGTCTGTCGGAAGAAATATACAGTAAGTCTGTCTGTCGGAAGAAATATACAGTAAGTCAAGTCTGTCGGAAGAAGTTTACAGTAAGTCAAGTCTGTTGGAAGAAATATACAGTAGTGTAGTTTGTCGGAAGAAATCTTCTACAGTAAGTCAAGTCTGTCGGAAGAAGTCTACAGTAAGTGTAGTCTGTCGGAAGAAAATATACAGTAAGTCAAGCCTGTCAGAAGAAATCTACAGTAAGTCAAGTCTGTCGGAAGAAATATACAGTAAGTCAAGTCTGTCGGAAGAAATATACAGTAAGTCAAGTCTATCGGAAGAAATCATCTACAGTAAGTCAAGTCTGTCGGAAGAAATATACAGTAAGTCAAGTCTGTCGGAAGAAATATACAGTAAGTCAAGTCTGTCGGAAGAAGTCTACAGTAAGTCAAGTCTGTCGGAAGAAATATACAGTAAGTCTAGTCTGTCGGAAGAAATATGCAGTAAGTCAAGTCTGTCGGAAGAAATATACAGTAAGTCAAGTCTGTCAGAAGAAGTACTACAGTAAGTCAAGTCTGTCGGAAGAAATATACAGTAAGTCTAGTCTGTCGGAAGAAATATACAGTAAGTCAAGTCTGTCGGAAGAAGTTTACAGTAAGTCAAGTCTGTCGGAAGAAATATACAGTAAGTGTAGTCTGTCGGAAGAAAATACAGTAAGTCAAGTCTGTCAGAAGAAATATACAGTAAGTCAAGTCTGTCGGAAGAAATATACAGTAAGTCAAGTCTGTCGGAAGAAATATACAGTAAGTCAAGTCTGTCGGAAGAAATCATCTACAGTAAGTCAAGTCTTTGGAAGAAATATACAGTAAGTCAAGTCTGTCAGAAGAAATATACAGTAAGTCTAGTCTGTCGGAAGAAATCTACAGTAAGTCAAGTCTGTCGGAAGAATTCTACAGTAAGTCAAGTCTGTCAGAAGAAATATACAGTAAGTCAAGTCTGTCGGAAGAAATATACAGTAAGTCAAGTCTGTCGGAATAAATCTACAGTAAGTCAAGTCTGTCGGAAGAAATATACAGTAAGTTCTTTATATCATGATGTGTGAAAACATGAGCTACCTTTCAGCCGTTTACAATCTTTATATTCATGATGTGTGTTTTATACACTATTTGACTGTGTGTTATGGTGTGTGTGTGTGTGTGTGTGTGTGTGTGTGTGTGTGTGTGTGTGTGTGTGTGTGTGTGTGTGTGCGCGCGCACGTTCGTGCGCATGCGTGTGTGCGTGCATGCGTGTATGCGTGCATGCGTGTGTGTGTATGTGTGTATGCGCGTGCGAAATAGCACGATGCCACAGTACTTTAGTCATTTTTTCAAGTGAAATTGTTTTGCGTGTTGATTGCTTTGGTGGAAAAAGTGGTCGGGGTGTCTTGATCAAGAGAAGGGGCGTGGGTAGGGCCAAAGTGGTCGGGGTGTCTTGATCAACAGAAAGGGCGTGGGTAGGGCCAAAGTGGTCGGGGTGTCTTGATCAACAGAAAGGGCGTGGGTAGGGCCAAAGTGGTCAGGGTGTCTTGATCAACAGAAAGGGCGTGGGTAGGGCCAAAGTGGTCGGGGTGTCTTGTTCAACAGAAAGGCGTGGGTAGGGCCAAAGTGGTCGGGTGTCTTGTTCAACAGAAAGGGCGTGGGTAGGGCCAAAGTGTCGGGGTGTCTTGATCAACAGAAAGGGCGTGGGTAGGGCCAAAGTGGTCGGGGTGTCTTGATCAACAGAAAGGGCGTGGGTAGGGCCAAAGTGGTCGGGGTGTCTTGATCAACAGAAAGGGCGTGGGTAGGGCCATAGTGGTCGGGGTGTCTTGATCAACAGAAAGGGCGTGGGTAGGGCCAAAGTGGTCGGGGTGTCTTGATCAACAGAAAGGGCGTTGGTAGGGCCAAAGTGGTCGGGGTGTCTGATCAACAGAAAGGGCGTGGGTAGGGCCAAAGTGGTCGGGGTGTCTTGATCACAGAAAGGGCGTGGGTAGGGCCAAAGTGGTCGGGGTG
>CM031600.1:241328-261328 GCA_018398815.1 Conus ventricosus
TCAAGAGAGGGTTTCTTCAAAGAGGTCGGACAACAGCAGCTTTCAGTGCAGGTGGAAACAACCAGAAGTGAGAGATTCATTTACCACACTAGTGATATATGGCAACAAAACATCCATGCATGCAGATAATAAAGTAGATGGAAGAGGATCCAGTACACATGTTTTGATAACAGTCTTGTCGATGACATCTTTGACAACAGCCACTGTCACAGGTTCAAAGTCAGTCAATGAAATGCGGAAAAAGAGTAGTATGGAATATCAGTTCAGATACTGACTGAGCATCCAGACTTTCACGGATAAGTCTAATTTTGCTAGTGAAAAAGTCACAAAATTTCTGTGGAATGTCAGAGGGACAGACAGATGAAGGAAGGGGAGATGATTTTGTTCTCCCCAATGAGTGTATCAGTGACCTTAAACAATTGCTTGGTTGTTGTGCATGCTAATATTTTAGCATTGTAGAAGGCTGATTTTGCTTTTTGAACAATTTCATTCACAGCATTACTAGCAATTCGCAAAATTTGTTTGTGAATCTCGAGTTTGTCTTTAGCCACTGCCTTTCGGCCCTACGTCTAACACGTTTAGCATCAAGAACTTCAGGGCCAACTGCTGGGAACCAGGGTGAGGGTGGACGGCTGGAAATCTTGCGTCTAAGTACTGGGCATGGTGATCAAGGACATCTTGAAGTAGGCCATGGAATTGCTCCGCAGACAGTGAAGTACAGATTGAAGGGAGGACAGCAGGTCAGCTCGGAAGATGTCAAGGTCGATGGAAGCAAGGTCCTGGACTCGACGTACCTGGGAGGCTTAATAGGAGCAGATGTGTTCAGATTAGCCAGGACCGCATGGTGGTCAGAAGTCAGGGCAGAGCATACTACATTACGGTAATGTAGTATGCTCTGGTCAGGGTCAGACTGGTGGTGGTGGCTCGACCAGGTCATCATCAGAATGGACAACCCAGTCAAGGATGTGACCTGAACGGTGAGTTGGGGAGGTGACGGACTGGTTCAGACCAAAGGACTGAAACAGATCCATCAGTTTTGCTGTGTTGCAATTAGTTGGATTGTCCCAGTGGAAGTTGAAGTCGCCGACCAGTACAGAACGGCCTTTTAGACAGTTCATGTACTCCAGCAGATCTGGAAACTCTTCCAGAAAGATGGAGTCTTTCAGTTGGTTTTTCTTGCTGGGAGGGGGGCGGTAAAGGCAGAAGACGTGAAGAGAGGATTTGGGGAAGATACAGTTAGTTGTACTAGTTCAAAAGAGGAGTGGACAAAGGAGAAGTTGGAGGTAGTGGAAACAGAGGGGGATATAGTGTCAGACACCACAAAAGCGATGCCTCCACCACGGGTTGGCCTGGGAAAGCTGAGGGTGGTGTAGCCAGGAGGGGAAAGGTCACAGCACTTCGCTTCGTCACCGCTTGGTAGAAGCCACGTCTCCGTGATGCACATAATGTTGACGTGATTGTCAGCGATAAAATCGTTGATTGTAGTCCTTTTCTCCTTCGCACCAACTGATTGGGCATTAAATAATGCCAGAGCCAGTTTGCTGTGACGACTTGAGACAGGAGATTTGAGAAGGGGCACAGTTATCAGGTTGGAAACAACAGCAGAACGGGGTGGTTTTTTGTTTAGGGAGGAACGAGGACGGCTGACGACGGCAATCTTTTCTGCTTTCTCCTCCCTCCCCTGCACCCTCGAACACGCGGCAAATCTACACCAATGCGTAACTGGCGCAACTTCAAGTTGCTTTGTTGTTGTTGTTTTTGTAGCTGTCCAATTTTCTTTTACTCCTCTTCTCAGTGGTATTAGAACACAACTACACTGCTTTTGCTTTGATGTGCCAACTCAGTGAACAGACACATTGCAGGGACTTAAAGCATGTGAAACACACACACACGCACGCACGCACGCACGCACGCACGCACGCACGCACGCACGCACACGCAACACACACACACACACACACACACACACACACACACACACACACACACACTGTGTGTGTCTGTAAGTCACTCCGTTTGTCTTCACGTGTCGCGGTTCACTTTGTGTGGTATATGTGTAGGCATGCACGCTTACTTGTGTGCAGATGTGCACAACATGCAGCATACAAACATACACGAACGCAACGCACGCACGCGCGCGCGCGCGCACACACACACACACACACACACACACACACACACACACACACACACACACACACACACACACACACACACACACAAAGAGTCACACACGCACGCACGCACGCGCTCGCGCGCGCACACACACACACACTGATTGAAACCAATTTTATTGTCAGGTTAACCCATAGTTGTACTCGCACACGCACGCACGCACGCACGCACGTAGGCACACGCGCGCGCGCGCGCACACACACACACACACACACACACACACACACACACACACACACACACCACACACACACACACACACACACACACAGATCCAAATCATTCCGCTCATTTCTTTCTTCAAACTGAAGTGTAGAGTTGTGCGAGCGTCAGGCCACGCATTCCGTTGTCCTTTCAGCCGGTGTGTGGCTGTCGCTGTAGATCGCGCAGGAACCATCCGGTTTTGTCAGAAAGGAGAGAAACCGTCCGCTCTTGTCATACCCATGGTCGAACATGGCAAACAATGTACGGGCTAGTTTGGCCAGTTGGGGGGTGGGGGGTGGGGGTGGGGGGTGGGTGGGGGGGAGTTTGGAGTCTTACTTCATTGCCCATGACCAGCTGTATACGAGAAAAAGAGGGGGGGGGGGGGGGGGGCTCAGAAGAAAGGGGGAATATGGAGGGGTACGGGTGGGGTTGGATGTCGGGGGTCGGAGGGTGCATGAGTGTAGAAGTCGGGATGTAGTGGGCGGGGGAATGAACTTTCACCTCCTGGACTTCCAGCCTACGGACTTCCGCCCCGCGGTCACACTTTTTCACAGGGGTACAAATTTAAACGTGCATTGTTCTATTATTCCACATGTGAGTTTTGGAAAAGGAAAAAAAAAAAAAAACTGGGGGGAAAAAAGCTTTTCTTTCCCAGTAATACGACTGAAAGAGATTTGAAATCCAAGCACATTCTGTGTCCTAAGAGTGTCAAATTTACTGCACAGTCAGCAGCTGTTTCTGAAGCCTCCTCCATTTCTCCGAGTTGCTGTCTTTGCTAGTGCTTCTAGATACTGAGTCAGATCTGTAGTCTTGTTTGCAGGCCGTCCTTGGAAATGGTAGTTCGTTTGTTCTGATAGCGTATTCTTACATTTTGGTCCCTTCGTTTGTTCTGACTGCGTATTCTTACATTTTGGTCCCTTTGTTTGTTCTGACTGCGTATTCTTACATTTTGGTCCCTCCCCGGTGTTGAGCTGCGTGACAACTCTTGGTTTTTAGCTCCCTCGGGAAGTCCAAAATCACGATGTTTGATCGTGCTTTTCCAGTCTTTTAGATAACCATGCCATATTTCTAAGCAGTCATTGGTTCTCCTGACAGTTCCTAGACATTTCTCGATGTAGAGGGAGAAAAATTACTCCATTTAAAAGATTTTTTTTCCTCGTTCAAGTGATGCGGTGCCAGAGTCATAAACATCGACGTTTTCACGAGGTGGATCTCCCCGTGATGAAAGGCCACGGGGCACAAGGTTACAGGGTCGTCGATCTCCTCTCTTGTTCATTCCTCGTTGCGACGTGACATGGCGCGAGGAGGCAGGAGTAGGGTGTGAGACTACTTCTGAACGTCGTCAGCAGATTGACGACATGGACGGCGCAACTGTGCTTGAAAACAGCCTGGCGGGACTGGGACCAAGTGCCGAATGTCGACGAGGACACAGAGAGACAGAGATAATGATGTGGTCTTACGCTTATGTCCCACTACATTGTTTCCAAGTGAATCCACTTCAGGAAAGCCCCACCCTACAGAGCAGTGGGTATTTCTAAAGGACAGACAGACGGGAAATGCATGAAACACCGTGCTTCACGCTTATCTGGGCACGAAGATTGCAAAGCTGTCTTTCAGAGGGAAGGAATCTTGTTGAATTTTAAATAGGAGCAGCCTCGGTATTGAAACCCCAATTAGATAGCCTCCCTTGATAAGGGTTTTTGGTCCGGTAGTGTTTTGGCGGGCTGACGACACGTTAATCAGGTTTACAGCCTACAGCTTTGACATGTTCTTGCTGACGAGACGTTAATCAGGTTTACAGTCTACAGCTTTGACATGTTCTTGCTGACGAGACGTTAATCAGGTTTACAGTCTACAGCTTTTACATGTTCTTTCTGACGAGACGTTAATCAGGTTTACAGTCTACAGCTTTGACATGTTCTTGCTGACGAGACGTTAATCAGGTTTACAGTCCACAACTTTGACATGTTCTTTCTGACGAGACGTTAATCAGGTTTACAGCCTACAGCTTTGACATATTCTTGCTGACGAGACGTTAATCAGGTTTACAGCCTACAGCTTTGACATGTTCTTTCTGACGAGACGTTAATCAGGTTTACAGTATACAGCTTTGGCATGTTCTTGCTGACAGGCAAACAAGCAGGCACGTGGGTGACAACATAACCTCTAATAGTGAAGTAACAGTTATTACCAAGGCCCCCTCCCTCATGTGTCTAACGTGGGTGACAACATAACCTCTAATAGTGAAGTAACAGTTATTACCAAGGCCCCCTCCCTCACTTGTGTCTCTTCAGGATTAGCCCATGACACCACAAGCGCATACATCGGTGTTGGTTGTGGGTCAGGTCTTCTATCTGGCGCGCTCGTTTGCCTTGAAGCATGTGAACACGTACATCTGTCATTCAAAGACACTCGTGACACATTTTTGTCCATAAATAAATGAAATAATAAAACAACGAGAACTTTGGCTTCAGCATGTTTTTTACATGCCCAGTCCTCCTCTCTCTCTCTCTCTCTTCCCCCTTCAACTTCCTATCCTTCAAAGGGTTGGGGATGGGACGGGGGGGGGGGGGGGGGGGTTCTCTTGAGGGAGGGGGGGGGGGGGGGGGGGGGGGGGGGGGGGAGGGGGGGTGGAGGAGACAAAGAAGAGTGGACAACCATATTTGCGTCTCCGATTTACAGCAGAAAATTTGACTCCTTGTAAATCGTAACGATTGACAAAAACAAACAAACATAAACCAAACAAAAAACAGACTTTCTTTAACAACGAAAACAGACTTCATGAACAACGAAACAAGTGAGGTACACAAGGACAAGGATACAAAAAAACAGGTTTACCTAAATAGTGTATGAGCACTACTTGTTCTAAACGCTCTGTGTTCATGTTACAGCCTTGACCATAGGAATGCGAAATTTACCTAAATAGTGCATGTAGCCTACTTTGTTCTAAACGCTCTGTGTTCATGTTTACAGCCTTGACCATAGGAATGCGAAATTTACCTAAATAGTGCATGTAGCCTACTTTGTTCTAAACGCTCTGTGTTCATTTTACAGCCTTGGCCATAGGAATGCGAAATTTACCTAAATAGTGCATGTAGCCTACTTTGTTCTAAACGCTCTGTGTTCATGTTTTACAGCCTTGGCCATAGGAATGCGAAATTTACCTAAATAGTGCATGTAGCCTCTTGTTCTAAACGCTCTGTGTTCATGTTTACAGCCTTGACATAGGAATTTCGAAATTTACCTAAATAGTGCATGTAGCCTACTTTGTTCTAAACGCTCTGTGTTCATGTTTACAGCCTTGACCATAGGAATGCGAAATTTACCTAAATAGTGCATTGTAGCCTACTTTGTTCTAAACGCTCTGTGTTCATGTTTACAGCCTTGACCATAGGAATGCGAAATTTACCTAAATAGTGCATGTAGCCTACTTTGTTCTAAACGCTCTGTGTTCATGTTTACAGCCTTGACCATAGGAATGCGAAATTTACCTAAATAGTGCATGTAGCCTACTTTGTTCTAAACGCTCTGTGTTCATGTTTACAGCCTTGACCACAGGAATGCGAAATTTACCTAAATAGTGCATGTAGCCTACTTTGTTCTAAACGCTCTGTGTTCATGTTTACAGCCTTGACCATAGGAATGCGAAATTTACCTAAATAGTGTATGTAGCCTACTTTGTTCTAAACGCTCTGTGTTCATGTTTACAGCCTTGACCATAGGAATGCGAAATTTACCTAAATAGTGTATGTAGCCTACTTTGTTCTAAACGCTCTGTGTTCATGTTTACAGCCTTGACCATAGGAATGCGAAATTTACCTAAATAGTCTATGTAGCCTACTTTGTTCTAAAACGCTCTGTGTTCATGTTTACAGCCTTGACCATAGGAATGCGAAATTTACCTAAATAGTGTATGTAGCCTACTTGTTCTAACGCTCTGTGTTCTGTTTACAGCCTTGACCATAGAAATGCGAAATTTACCAAAATGGTGTATGTAGCCTACTTTGTTCTAAACGCTCTGTGTTCATGTTTACAGCCTTGACCATAGGAATGCAAAAACATGCAGGTACGGGAAGACAATTTCGGCTGAGCAAAAACAAAACAAAACAAACAAACAAAACATGTGCCACGCAGTCCGCTGAATCACCTGTTTACGATTCGTGTGTTAGAGAAAGTTTTTTTTTTATGTGAAACTAACCTAACCCAGTGACCACAGGGCCCTCTTGAAAAAACAACAACAAAAAACTATCGTGAAAAACTAACAAAGAAGACAAAAACACAACGTGCATGTCAGTTGATGTCATGAGCGGACAGCTAGTCCAGTGCTCCTGATAGCCGTCAGACTGAGCTGTCAAACTGGGCGGCTCATGGTGAGGTGCCAACTGTTCTGGTTGATTTCACACCCACAGCTTCACAAATGGAGGGGGGAGGGGAGGGGGGGGGGGGGGGTAAACAGAAATTAATGCAACAAAATAGGCGTAAGAATGTCACTGGAGAGCGGGCCACTAGCACGCATTCCGGTGGTTCCAGTCTGTGTACCTACAGTTGTCGGATTAGTCACACACACACACACACACACACACCACACACACACACACACACACACACACACACACACACACACACACACGTGCGTGTTATGAAACTGCAATAAAAAACTGTATGAAGATAATAAAAGACGTACACACATGAGCATGTCATGAAATTGCAATAAGAAACCGTAAAGGTGAAAAAAAAAGAATATGTTAAGAATTGCAACCAGAGAAAAAATCATAAAAACCGTTTTAGAAAAGCAGGAGAATGGAGCAAATAGAGGAAAACAGTGGACAGCATGACAGAGAAACACAGTGGACAGCATGACAGAGAAACACAGTGGACAGCATGACGGAGAAACACAATCACCAACTGGCTGTAATGCTAATGAATGAAACTGCTTGGAAAGAAACCATGAGCTACAAGAGAGGTTGACAGATGGAAAAATTACAAACTTGCTGTACTGCCAGTGAACGAGACTGCGTGGAAAGAAACCGAAAGATACAAAAGAGGTAGACAGATGGATTGCTGAGAAGAAAAAGAAATTGGGCAGGATGGCGTCAGTGGTTCGTCGGGAGAGGCCCGAAAACCTCTCCCGAACCAACGATAAAGACGACGACGACGACGACGTGTAGTGTAGATCATCTCGTAACGCAGTGGCACGGGGCGGCGTGCGTCTCCTGAACCATACCTCAACAGTAAGGAAGTCATGCAATGCCTTTGAGCGAAGTAACCACACGACTGTAGCCTGCCCCGGCAAGCCTTAGCCAACTTACAACATATAAGGGCCAGTTAGCGGTGGTGCAATGTGCAGACATGGTGGTGGTGCAATGCACGCCGCGAGGCTCTGCGGCACACAGGCGCTTGAAATCATACTTATTGATCGGAATTATTCACAAATAATCGCTTTAATGGTACAGCCTGCCGCCGCTTTTTAACAAACCATAATGGTGGACTGGTCTACTTGTCGTTCACACACACTCTTGTGAGATACGTTTTCATAGGCATGACACGGATTCTTTTTCATGAGAATAGAAAAATTTAGAAAGAGAAGGGGGGGGGGGGGGGGGGGGGGGGGGGGGGGGGGGGGGGGGGGGGGGGGGGGGGGGGGGGCGGGGGCCCTCTCTTTCTAAACTTTGCTTCATTTTCCGCCCACAGTCACCCCATTTCGAAAAATGAAAATAGAAATTAAGTGTCACTCGTATAATCATTACTCGTTTGTTTAAGGCGATTATTGAAATTATAGATTGTCACGTTTCGCTGGATATGAAGAGAGAGTCACTCCCGTTCGATCGTTTGAAAATTGAAGGCGTTTATGACAATGGGGGCAGTAAAAACAGAAATAGCAGTGAATCCGTGGGCTCAAACCTTGACCACGATCCAAGGCGTTCAGTAAGAATTTCAACCCCATCAAAAATTGGAAATGGAGCTGTTGCTATGCCAGTCGTCGTGACAGATCACAGGTGTTAATGGGAAATCCAGCTGTTGGTATGCCAGTCGTCGTGAGAGATCACAGGTGTTAATGGGAAATCCAGCTGTTGGTATGCCAGTCGTCGTGAGAGATCACAGGTGTTAATCAGTCGAGTTCTCACGGCAGGGTGCACTCGATGTTTCTACGTATGCACGCCAGTCGCCACAGACGTGATATATTGTAGCAGCAGTGTTAGGACAGGGGGTGTGGGTTCTCGCACATCCTTTGTCATGGTTCCCATTTGCAGGTATGGAGCACTGTTGGTTGACAGTACACACATCATAGCCACACCAGTTTTGTCAGTTAATGCTCAGGCTCACAACCAACAATTCACTCAATAAAAATTCCGACCGAAGGTCATTTTTAATACCGCATCCCCCTTCTAAAAAATTATAGCTCTACATTCGGAAATGTTGGGGTTAAAATTTTGCTTTTTTGGGCCAATTTAAACTGGGTTTTTTTTTCTTTCTTTTTTGTCGTTCGCTGTTGCCCGTCGGTGTGACCCGAGATTTCCCCTTCTGTTCCATAAAAAGAATGTTTAAAATGTCCCCCCCCCCCCTTCCACCCTTTTTACCACCATCTTCCTTGTCCTCCTTTCCCCCCCCGTTTCCCAAACCGGGAAAATTTTGCCCCTCCTCCCCTTCCATCCAGTTTACCCCCCAATCATTTTTGGGTCCTCCCCCTTCCCTCCATTTACCCCCAAACCAGCTTTTTTCCTCCCCTTTCCATCCATTTTCCCAAAACCAAAGTCACCCTTTGCCCCTCCCCTTCCATCCATTTTAACCACCATAAAGTTTGGGGTCCTCCCCCCCTTTCCCAAACCCAGTTTACCACAAGTCATCCTTTTCCTCCCCTTCCACCATTTTTTCCCAAACAATCCCCTTTTTTGTCCCCCCCTTTCCATCCATTTTACCACCAAAACCCCTTTTGCCCTTTTCCCTTCCACCCAGTTTTACACCACCATCAGCTTTGCCCCTCCTCTTTCCACCCCGTTTAAACCAAAAATTTTTGACCCCCCCCTTCCATCCATTTACCCCCAAGTCCATTTTTGTCCTCCCTTTCCCCATCCCATTTACCACCAGTCAGTTTTTGGTCCTCCCCTTCCATCCATTTTCCACCAGTACTCTTTGTCCCCCCCCTTCCATCCATTTAAACCACCATGAGCTTTCTCCCCCCTTCCATCCATTTCCCCACCACCCACCCTTGCCCCTTCCCCTTTTCCATCCATTTAACCCACCATCACTTTTCCCCCCTTCCACCCCATTTTAAACCCCCCTCAGCTTTGTCCCCCCCCTTCCCCACCAGTTTACCCACCATCAGCCTTGTCCCCCCCCCTTCCATCCAGTTTACCCACCGGGCACTTTGCCCTTTCCCCTTCCATCCATTTTTTAACCCCACCGGGGATTTGTCCTCCCCTCCCCCCCTTTTCCCAAACCATTCAGCTTTGTCCCCCCCGTCCATCCATTTTAAACCACCAGTAAACCCTTGGGCCCCCCTTCCACCATTTTTACCCCCCATCATCTTTGTCCCCCCCCTTTCCCCATCCATTTTACCACCAGTCAGTTTTGCCCCTCCCCCTTCCACCAGTTTCCCCACCAGTCAGCCTTGTCCCCCCCCTTTCCCACCATTTTTAACCCCACATTTTTGTCCTCCCCCCCCCATCCATTACACCAAATCACCCTTTGCCCCACCCCCCCCTTCCATCCATTTTTACCACCAGTCAGTTTTCCCCCCTCCCCTTCAAAACCTTTTTTCCACCATCTTTCCTTTTGGCCCCTTTTCCCCCCTTCCACCATTTTAACCCCCAGTCACTTTGTCCTCCCCTTTCCCCCCAATTTTTAAAAACCTTCAGCTTTTTTCCTCCCCCCCTTCCTTTCCAGTTTACCACCAGTCAGCTTTTTCCTCCCCTTTCCCCCCCCCTTTTACCCACCAGCCCTTTTTTACCCCCCCCCCTTCCTCCTTTTTAAACCACCAGTCAGCTTTGTCCCCCCCCCTTCCATCCATTTTACCACCAGTCAGCTTTGCCCCCCCGCCCAAACCCCATTTCCCACCATCATCCTTGTCCTCCCCCTTCCTTTCCATTTTACCCCCCGGGTCATCTTTGTCCTCCCTTTCCAATCCATTTCCCCACCATTCAGAATTGTCCCCCCTTCCATCCATTTCCCCACCTTTCAGCTTTGGTCCTCCCCCTTTCCCAACCTTTTTTTAAAACCACCATAAACCCTTGGGCCCCTCCCCCCCTTTCCATCCCATTTAAAACCACCAGTCAGTTTTGCCCTCCCCTTCCATCCAGTTTCCCCACCAGCCCTTTTTGGGTCCCCCCCTTCCACCAGTTTCCCCCAAAAGCCCGCTTTGTCCCCCCCTTTTCCATCCATTTTTACCACCAGTCATCCTTGTCCCCCCCTTCCCAACCATTTTCCCCACCATCAGTTTTGTCCCCCCCCCTTTTCCATCCTTTTTTAACCACCAGTCACCCTTGCCCCCCCCCTTTCCATCCATTTTTCCCCACCAGCCCACCCTTGTCCTTCCCTTCCACCAGTTTACCACAAGTCAGTTTTGTCCCCCCCTTTCCCATCCATTTTAAACCAAAACCATCACTTTGTCCCCCCCTTTCCCCTTCCATTTAAAACCCAAAATCAGCCTTTTTTCCCCCCCTTCCATCCATTTTCCCAAACCATCAGCTTTGCCCTCCCCTTCCAACCATTTTTACCACCCTCAGCTTTGTCTTTTTCCCCTTCCATCCAGTTTCCCCCACCTTTCATCCTTTTTCCCCCCCCTTCCATCCATTTAAACAACCATCCCTTTGTCCCCCTCCCCTTCCACCCAGTTTTACCACAAGTCAGCTTTTTTTCCCCCCTTTCCCAAACCAGTTTCCCCACCATTCAAGCTTTGCCCTTTCCCCTTCCATCCATTTTACCACCACCCTCCTTGTCCTCCCCTTTCCCATCCATTTAAACCACCATCCCTTTGTCCTCCCCTTCCATTCATTTCCCACCAGTCCTTTTCCCCCCCCCTTCCACCTTTTTACCACCAGTCATCCTTGCCCCCCCTTTTCCCCCCTTTTTTAAAACCACCATCAGCTTTTTCCCCCCTTAAACCCCATTTTCCCCACCAGTCAGTTTCGTCCTCCTCCCCTTCCATAAGTTTACCACCATCAGCTTTGTCCCTCCCCTTCCACCCCATTTTAAACCACCAGCCCACCCTTTCCCCCCCCTTTCATACAGTTTCCACAAGCACTTTGTCCTCCCCTTCCATTTTTTTAAACCCAACCAGTCACCCTTTGGGTTCCCCCCTTTCCATGAAATTTCCCCACCAGCCCCAGTTTTTCCCCCCCCTTTCCACCTTTTTTACCACCAAATCAGCTTTTTTTCCTCCCCCAAAAATTTCCAGTTTTCCACCACCCATCCTTTCCCCCCTTTTCCATCCGGGTTTACCACCAGTCAGCTGGGGTCCTCCCCTTTTATCCAGTTTACCACCAGCCCGGCTTTTTTCCTCCCCTTCCATCCATTTGCCACCGGGCCTTTTTTGTCCTCCCCCCTTCCAAACAGTTTACCACTATCACCTTGCCCCCCCTCCCCTTCCATCCATTTTAAACCCAACAGTCACCCTTGTCCCCCCCTTTCCCACCCCATTTTTCCCAAACCCCAAGTCAGCCTTGCCTCCCCTTTCCCCCAACCTTTTTACCACCAAAAACCACCTTGCCTCCCCTTTCCCCAATCCATTTAACCACCATCAGTTTTGGGTCCCCCCCTCCTTTTTCCTCCAGTTTACCATACCCAGTTTTTGTCCCCCCCCTTTTCCACCCCATTTTTTACCACCATCAGTTTTGGCCTCCCCTTCCATCCAAAACCCACCAGTAAACTTTGTCCCCCCCTTTTCCATCCTTTTACCACCATAAAATTTGCCCCCCCTTCCATCCATTTACCCCCACCCCAGCTTTGTTCCCCCCTTTCCCCATCCATTTTTCCCCACCATTTCACTTGTCCCCCCCTTTCCCCACCCATTTACCACCAGCCCATCCTTGTCCTCCCCTTCCATCCATTTTAACCCCCCAATCACTTTGCCCCTCCCCTTCCATCCAGTTTTCCCACCAGCAGTTTTGTCCCCCCCTTTCCACCCTTTTTTAAACCACCAGCCCAGCTTTTCCCCTCCCTTCCATCCAGTTTACCCCCAATTGCTTTTTTTCCCCCCCCTTTCCATCCATTTTAAACCCCCCCCAAGTCAGCTTTTGCCCCCCCTTCCACCCGGGTTTTACCACCACCCGTTTTGGCCCCTCCCCTTACTCCTTTTTAAACGACCATCAGCTTTTTCCTCCTCTTCCACCCCATTTACCCCCCCATCACTTTGCCCCTCCCCTTCCACCCTTTTAAACCACCTTTCAGTTTTGGGGTCCCCCCCTTTACTTTCCATTTTATTTTCCGGGCAGCTTTGCCCCTCCCCTTCCATTCTTTTAACCACCATCAGCTTTTCCCCCCCTTCCACCCAGTTTACCACCAGTCACTTTGTCCTCCCCTTCCTTCCATTTTTACCACCATCAGCCTTGTCCCCCTTTTTAAAATCCATTTTACCCCCCCAAGTCACCTTTGCCCCTTCCCCTTCCATCCATTTTAACCACCAGTCAGCTTTGTCCTCCCCTTCCCCCCAATTTAAACCACCATCAGCTTGTCCCCCTCCCCTTCCATCCAGTTTCCCAACCATTCAGCTTTGTCCCCCCCTTCCATCCTTTTCCACCATCAGCTTTGTCCTCCCCTTCCTCCCGTTTACCACCAGTCAGCTTTGTCCCCCCCTTCCACTAGTTTCCCCCCAAATAAATTTGGGTCCCCCCCCTTCCCCTCCAGTTTACCCCCAAACCCCCAGTTTTTGCCCCCCCTTTTCCAAATCCATTTTAAAACCCACCAGTCAGCTTTGTCCCCCCCCCTTCCATCCAGTTTACCCCCAGCCCCACCCTTCCCCCCCTTTTCCCATCCTTTTTAACCACGTCAGTTTTGCCCCCCCCTTTTCCATCCATTTTACCACCAGCCCTTTTTGGGTCCCTCCCCTTTCCCCATCCATTTAAAACCAAACCGTCACTTTTCCTCCCCCCCTTGAAATCCATTTTAAACCACCATTCATTTTTGGGTCCCCCCCCTTCCTTTCCTTTTTTAAAACCACCAGTCACCCTTTTGCCCCTCACCCCATCCATTTAAACCCACCAGTCCCCTTTGGCCCCTCACCTTCCACCCCTTTCACCAGTCAGTTTTGGGGTCCCCCCCCTTTTCCCCCCAGTTTACCCCACCAGCCTTGTCCCCCCCCCTTCCCCATCCTTTTACCACCAGTCATTTTTGTCCCCCCTTTCCCACCAGTTTCCCCACCATTCAGTTTTTGTCTCCCCTTCCATCCATTTTTAAACCCCCCCGTCATTTTGGGGTCCCCCCCTTTCCCCACCCAGTTTACCACCAGTCAGTTTTGGGTTCCTCCCCTTCCATCCTTTTACCACCATCACTTTTCCTCCCCCTTCCCATCCATTTTAAAACCACCAGTCATTTTTGACCCCCCCCTTTCCCAAACCATCCAGTTTTCCACCTTTCACTTTGTCCTAAACCTTTTCCATCCATTTCCCCCACCATCAGCTTTGTCCCCCCCTTTCCTCCAGTTTACCACTAGTCGGGCCTTGCCCCCCCTTTTCCATCCTTTTAGGGCCCAAATCAGTTTGGGTCCCCTTTCCCCCTTCCATCCATTTTCCCCACCATTCACCCTTTGTCCTCCCCTTTCCATCCTTTTACCCCCCAAGTCAGTTTTTGGTCCGGCCCCCCTTTTCCTCCCATTTTTCCCCACCATCATTTTTTTGTCCCCCCCCCTCCCCTTCCACCCCAGTTTCCCAAACCATCAGCTTTGTCCCCCCCCCCCTTTCCCATCCTTTTTACCAACACCCCAGCTTTGCGCCCCCTTTCCATCGGTTTACCCCCCAGCCCCTCCTTGCCCCTCCCCCCTTCCACCCAGTTTCCCCCACCAGCCCAGCTTTGTCCCCTCCCCCCTTCCACCCCATTTTAAACCACCATCAGTTTTGTCCCCCCTTTCCAGCTTTTAAACCACCGTCAGTTTTGGGTCCCCCCCTTCCATCCATTTTTACCCCCATCGCTTTGGCCTCCTCCCCTTCCACCATTTACCACCATCAGCTTTGTCCCCCCCTTTTCCCCATCCATTTTCCCACCATCACCCTTTTTCCCCCCCTTCCATCCAGTTTACCCCCAAGTCACTTTGTCCCCCCCCCTTCCCCCAAATTTTAAACCCCACCACCCCCCCATCCTTGTCCTCCCCTTCCCATCCATTTTAAAACCCCCCCACCCTTTTTGGGTTCCCCCCCCTTTTCCATCCATTTTTTACCCACCATTTCCATCCTTGTCCTCCCCTTTCCCACCCCAATTTTAAACCACCGTCTTTCCTTTGTCCTCACCTTCCACCCAGTTCCCCTCATCAGTTTGGGTCCTCCCCTTCCATCCATTTTTCCCCCAAATAAAGGCCTTGCCCCCCCTTCCTCCATTTTACCACCAGTCACCTTTCCCCCCTTCCATCCATTTTACCACTAAAAAACCCTTGGGGTCCCCCCCTTACCATCCAATTTCCCCACCAGTCAGCTTTGTCCCCCCCTTCCATCCATTTACCACCAGTCAGCTTTGTTCCCCCTTTTTTCCAAACCATTTCCCCACCATCATTTTGGGCCTCCTCCCCTTTCCATCCTTTTTACCACCAGCCCAGTTTTTTCCCTCCCCCCCTTTCCATCCAGTTTACCACCAGCCGCTTTGTCCTCCCCCCCCTTCCCACCCTTTTTTTCCCCCACCGTCAGCTTTGTCCCCCCCTTCCATCCTTTTAACCACCCCCCCAGTTTTGGGTCCTCCCCCCCTTTCCACCCCATTTACCACCGTCGGGCTTTTTCCCCCCCCCCCCCCCTTCCCCCCAAACCCTTTTTAAAACCAAACCATCAGCTTTGCCCTCCCCTTTTCCAAATCCAGTTACCACCAGTCTCCCTTTTTCCCTTTCCGGGGCGACTACATGGGAAACGGGGGACACTCCCCCCCAAAAGTGAATCCCAGTTTCCCATAACCGCTCTGTCGGGCCGTGGGCGTTAGTAAAACCCCCAGCTGCCAAACCGCTCGTCTCCCGAAGGCCTATATAAAAACCCGTTTGTCCATATCGCTGTGCCTGCCGTCCCCAAATATAAAACCCCCAGCTGCCCAAAAACCGCAGTTCTAGCCGTGGGGCCTATAGTGAAAACCACTGCCCCAACCGGGGTGCCCTGGCCGTAGGCCTAGGTAAAAACACTGTCCATAGCGCTGTGTCTTTCGTAGGCCAATATTTGAAAACCAGCTGTCCATTCCGCTCTGTCTTGCCGTAGGCCTATAGTGAAAACCAGCTGTCCATACCGATGTGTCTGGCCGTAGCCCTATAGTGAAAACCAGCTGTCTATATCGCTGTGTCTGGTCGTAGGCCTATATGAAAACCAGCTGTCCATACTGCTGTGTCTGGCCGTAGGCGTATAGTGAAAACCAGCTGTCTATACCGGTCTGTCTGGCCGTAGGCCTATAGTGAAAACAAGCTGTCCCTAGGGCTGTGTCTGGCCGTAGGCCTATAGTGAAAACCAGCTGTCCATAGTGCTCTGTCTGGCCGTAGGCCTATAGTGAAAACCAACTGTCTATACCGGACTGTCTGGCCGTAGACCTTTAGTGAAAACCAGCTCTCCATACCGCTCTGTCTGGTCGTAGGCCTATAGTGAAAACCAACTGTCTATACCGACTGTCTGGCCGTAGACCTTTAGTGAAAACCAGCTGTCCATACCGTTATGTCCGGCCCAAGGCCTATAGTAAATACCAGCTGTCCATACCGCTTTGTCTGGCCGTCGGCCTATAGTTAATACCAGCTGTCTGTAGCGCTGTGTCTGGCCGTAGGCCTATAGTGAAAACCAGCTGTCCATAGCGCTCTGTCTGCCGTAGGCCTATAGTGAAAACCAGCTGTCCATACCGCTGTGTCTGGCCGTAGGCCTATAGTGAAAACCAGCTGTCCATAGCGCTGTGTCTGGCCGTAGGCCTGTTGTGAAAACCAGCTGTCCATACCGCTGTGTCTGGCCGTAGGCCTATAGTGAAAACCAGCTGTCCATAGCGCTGTGTCTGGCCGTAGGCCTGTTGTGAAAACCAGCTGTCCATACCGCTGTGTCTGGCCGTAGGCCTATAGTGAAAACCAGCTGTCCATAGCGCTCTGTCTGGCCGTAGGCCTGTTGTGAAAACCAGCTGTCCATACCGCTGTGTCTGGCCGTAGGCCTATAGTGAAAACCAGCTGTCCACAGCGCTGTGTCTGGCCGTAGCCTATAGTGAAAACCAGCTGTCCATACCGCTCTGTCTTGCCGTAGGCCTATAGTGAAAACCAACTGTCTATACGGACTGTCTGGCCGTAGACCTTTTTTTAAAACCAGCTGTTCATAGCGCTGTGTCTGGCCGTAGGCCTATAGTGAAAACCAGCTGTCCATAGCGCTGTGTTTGGCCGTAGCCCTATAGTGAAACGAGCTGTCCATAGCCCTGTTTCTGGCCGTAGGCCTTTTGTGAAAACCAGCTGTCCATACCGCTGTGTCTGGCCGTAGGCCTATAGTGAAAACCAGCTGTCCATACCGCTGTGTCTGGCCGTAGCCTATAGTGAAAACCAACTGTCTATACCGGACTGTCTGGCCGTAGACCTTTAGTGAAAACCAGCTGTCCATACCGCTCTGTCTGGCCGTAGCCTATAGTGAAAACGAACTGTCTATACCGGACTGTCTGGCGTAGACCTTTAGTGAAAACCAGCTGTCCATACCGCTCTGTCTGGCCGTAGGCCTATAGTGAAAACCAACTGTCTATACCGGACTGTCTGGCCGTAGACCTTTAGTGAAAACCAGCTGTCCATACCGTTATGTCCGGCCCAAGGCCTATAGTAAATACCATCTGTCCATACCGCTCTGTCTTGCCGTCGGCCTATAGTTAATACCAGCTGTCTATAGCGCTGTGTCTGGCCGTAGGCCTATAGTGAAAACCAGCTGTCCATGGCGCTGTGTCTGGCCGTAGGCCTATAGTGAAAACCAGCTGTCCATACCGCTCTGTCTGGCCGTAGGCCTATAGTGAAAACCAGCTGTCCATACCGCTGTGTCTGGCCGTAGGCCTATAATGAAAACCAGCTGTCCTAGCGCTCTGTCTGGCCGTGGGCCTATAGTGAAAGCCAGCTGTCCATAGCGCTGTGGCTGGCCGTAGGCCTATAGTGAAAACCAGCTGTCCATAGCGCTATGTCTGGCCGTAGGCCTGTTGTGAAAACCAGCTGTCCATACCGCTGTGTCTGGCCGTAGGCCTATAGTGAAAACCAGCTGTCCATATCGCTGTGTCTGGCCGTAGGCCTATAGTGAAAACCAGCTGTCCATAGCGCTGTGTCTAGCCGTAGGCCTATAGTGAAAACCACTGTCCATACCGCTCTGTCTTGCCGTAGGCCTATAGTGAAAACCAACTGTCTATACCGGACTGTCTGGCCGTAGACCTTTTTTTAAGACCAGCTGTCCATAGCGCTGTGTCTGGCCGTAGGCCTATAGTGAAAACCAGCTGTCCATACAGCTGTGTTTGGCCGTAGGCCTATAGTGAAACGAGCTGTCCTTTAGCCCTGTGTCTGGCCGTAGGCCTATTGTGAAAACCAGCTGTCCATACCGCTGTGTCTGGCCGTAGGCCTATAGTGAAAACCAGCTGTCCATACCGCTCTGTCTTGCCGTAGGCCTATAGTGAAAACCAACTGTCTATACCGGACTGTCTGGCCGTAGACCTTTAGTGAAAACCAGCTGTCCATACCGCTCTGTCTGGCCGTAGGCCTATAGTGAAAACCAACTGTCTATACCGGACTGTCTGGCCGTAGACCTTTAGTGAAAACCAGCTGTCCATACCGCTCTGTCTGGCCGTAGGCGTATAGTGAAAACCAGCTGTCTATACCGGACTGTCTGGCCGTAACCTTTAGTGAAAACAGCTGTCCATACCGTTATGTCCGGCCCAAGGCCTATAGTAAATACTATCTGTCCATACCGCTCTGTCTGGCCGTCGGCCTATAGTTAATGCCAGCTGTCTGTAGCGCTGTGTCTGGCCGTAGGCCTATAGTGAAAACCAGCTGTCCATAGCGCTCTGTCTGGCCGTAGGCCTATAGTGAAAACCAGCTGTCCATACCGCTGTGTCTGGCCGTAGGCCTATAGTGAAAACCAGCTGTCCATGGCGCTGTGTCTGGCCGTAGGCCTATAGTGAAAACCAGCTGTCCATACCGCTCTGTCTGGCCGTAGGCCTATAGTGAAAACCAGCTGTCCATACCGCTGTGTCTGGCCGTAGGCCAATAATGAAAACCAGCTGTCCATAGCGCTGTGTCTAGCCGTAGGCCTATAGTGAAAGCCAGCTGTCCATAGCGCTGTGGCTGGCCGTAGGCCTATAGTGAAAACGAGCTGTCCATGCCGATGTGTCTGGCCGTGGGCCTATAGTGAAAACAAGCTGTCCATAGCGCTGTGTCTGGCCATTGGCCTATAGTGAAAACCAGCTGTCCATGCCGCTCTGTCTGGCCGTGGGTCTATAGTGAAAACTAGCTGTCTATAGCACTCTGTCTGGCCGTAGGCCTATAGTGGAAACCAGCTGTCCATAGCACTCTCTCTGGCCATAGGCCTTTAGTGAAAACCAGCTGTCCATGCCGCTCTGTCTGGCCGTAGGCCTATAGTGAAAACCAGCTGTGCATACCGCTGTCTGGCCGAGGGCCAATAGTGAAAACTAGCTGTCCATAGTGCTCGTCTGGCCGTAGGCCTATAGTGAAAACCAGCTGTCTATGCCGCTCTGTCTGGCCGTAGACCTATAGTGAAAACCAGCTGTTCATAGCGCTGTTTCTGGCCGTAGGCTTATAGTGAAAACCAGCTGTCCATACTGCTCTGTCTGGCCGTAGGCCTATAGTGAAAACCAGCTGTCCATAGTGCTCTGTCTGGCCGTAGGCCTATAGGGAATACCAGCTGTCCATAGCGCTGTGTCTGGCCGTAGGCCTATAGTGAAAACCAGCTGTCCATAGCGCTGTGTCTGGCCGTAGGCCTATAGTGAAAACCAGCTGTCCATAGCGCTGTGTCTGGCCGTATGCCTATAGTGAAAACCAGCTGTCCACGCCGCTCTGTCTGGCCGTAGGCCTATAGTGAAAACCAGCTGTCCATGCTGCTCTGTCTGGCCGTAGGCCCCGATGTTCTGCTCTAATGTGCTCTTTCTCTCTGTTACAGATGATCGCATGATTTTTGCTCCTTTACTTTCCGTAAGTATTTGATTTCAGGTAGACTCTCAGCTTGTTCTCAGTGGTCCACGGTTTGTTTTAATAGTAGTAATGATAATGTGATGATGGGGATGATGATGATGGTAATGAAAATAATAATGATAATGTAAATGGTAATAATAATAGTAACAATAATAATAATAATAATAATAATAATAATAATATAATAATAATAATAATAATAAATAATGATAAAAGAAATAATAATGATAATACCATTTATAATTTCCCGGGAAACAAGGTTGACACAGGAACAACAGAGGGACCAGCCGAAGGGCCCGAAGGCAACAAACAAGCAAACCAT
>CM031600.1:263828-311328 GCA_018398815.1 Conus ventricosus
GAGCAGAAAATCACCACCCTGGCGTCCACTTCAAGTCCAGAAGAAAGAAAAGAAAAAGGCGAAAACAACCAGCGATTTGCCACGGTCCTCGAGCTATGTTAACAAAGAGGGCATTTTGTAATTACACCCTGACGATCTGAGTTCCCCT
The DNA here is from genome assembly GCA_018398815.1 of Conus ventricosus. Lineage (NCBI taxonomy): Eukaryota > Metazoa > Mollusca > Gastropoda > Neogastropoda > Conidae > Conus > Conus ventricosus. The sequence continues at coordinate 263,977 of CM031600.1, forward strand.
GCCCCGAGACAGGGGGTGACTTCCCCCTGAACTGCCGAGTTGTTGACTCCATGGGTCAAGGTCGGTTACTGTAGTGTGTGCGTGTGCGTGTGTGTGTGTGTGTGTGTGTGTGTGTGTGTGGCCTGGTGGATAAAGTATTATTCTCCTGATCGTGAGTTCCTTGGTTCAAATCCCGCTTGAGACAACCACTTCAGAAGAGTTCTGTTCTTCGGAGACAGTGTCTGTGCAGAATCCACCCCCTTCCAGGTCTAAGGGAGACAACAGTGGTTCCGTGTGTGATCGCATGCATTACAACAACACTTACCGTGCACAGACGTTAAATCATGATTCATCCTTCATAAAGAGTGCTGTTTTCAAAAATCGGCTTCTTAAGGGTGCTCTTCTCCAAGGTCGGCCTCCAAAGAACGCTCTTTTCAAAGGTCGGCTTTTAGAGAGTGCTCTTCTCCAAGGTCGGTCTCTGAAGAGTGCTCTTTTCAAAGGTCGGTCTCTGAAGAGTGCTCTTTTTAAAGGTCGGGCACAAACAAGTTTTCTTTTCAAAGGTCGGCCTTTACAAAGCGCTTAAAAAAAATCGGCCTGTAAAGAGTGCTCATTTTAAAGGTCGGTCTCTGAAGAGTGCTCTTTTTAAAAGTCGGCCTCTAAAGAGTGTTCTTTTCAAAGTTCGGTCTCTGAAGAGTGCTCTTTTTCAAGGTCGGACTCAAACAAGTTTTCTTTTCAAAGGTCGGCCTTTACAGAGCGCTTAAAAAAAAAAAAAAATGTCGGCCTGTAAAGAGTGCTCTTTTTCAAGGTCGGCGTGTAAAGAGTGCTCATTTGTAAGGTCGGCCTGTAAAGAGTGCTCATTTCAAAGGTCGGCCTGTAAAGAGTGCTTTTTTTTAAAGGTTGGACTGTAAAGAGTGCTCTTTTACAAGGTCGGCCTGTAAAGAGTGCTCTTTTTCAAGGTCGGCATGTAAAGAGTGCTCATTTGTAAGGTCGGCCTGTAAACAGTGCTCATTTCAAAAGTTGGCCTGTAAAGAGTGCTCTTTTTAAAGGTTGGACTGTAAGAGTGCTCTTTTCAAAGGTCGGCCTGTAAAGAGTGCTCATTTGAAAGGTCGGCCTGTAAAGAGTGCTCGACATTTCAGAGGTCGGCCTGTAAAGAGTGCTCTTTTTAAAGGTTGGACTGTAAAGAGTGCTCTTTTCAAAGGTCGGCCTGTAAAGAGTGCTCATTTGAAAGGTCGGCCTGTAAAGAGTGCTCGACATTTCAGAGGTCGGCCTGTAAAGAGTGCTCATTTCAAAGGTCGGCATGTAAAGGGTGCTCTTTTCAAAGATCGGCCTGTTAAGAGTGCTCATTTTAAAGGTCGGTCTGCAAAGAGTACTCATTGCAAAGGTCGGGCTGTAAAGAGTGCTCTTTTCAAAGGTCGGCCTGTTGAGAGTGCTGTTTTCAAAGGTCGGCCTGTTAAGAGTGCTCTTTTCAAAGGTCGGCCTGTTGCGAGTGCTGTTTTCAAAGGTCGGCCTGTTAAGAGTGCTGTTTTCAAAGGTCGGCCTGTTGAGAGTGCTGTTTTCAAAGGTCGGCCTGTTGAGAGTGCTCTTTTCAAAGGTCGGGCTGTAAAGAGTGCTCTTTTCAAAGGTCGGTCTGTTGAGAGTGCTGTTTTCAAAGGTCGGCCTGTTGAGAGTGCTGTTTTTAAAGGTCGGCCTGTTGAGAGTGCTGTTTTCAAAGGTCGGCCTGTTGAGAGTGCTGTTTTCAAAGGTCGGCCTGTTAAAGAGTGCTCTTGCGAGTGCTCTTTTCATAGGTCGGCGTGTTGCGAGTGCTCTTTTCAAAGGTCGGCCTCTTGCGAGTGCTCTTTTCAAAGGTCGGCCTGTTGCGAGTGCTGTTTTCAAAGGTCAGCCTGTTAAGAGTGCTGTTTTCAAAGGTCGGCCTGTTGAGAGTGCTGTTTTCAAAGGTCGACCTGTTGAGAGTGCTGTTTTCAAAGGTCGGCCTGTTGAGAGTGCTCTTTTCAAAGGTCGGCCTGTTAAGAGTGCTGTTTTCAAAGGTCGGCCTGTTGAGAGTGCTGTTTTCAAAGGTCGGCCTGTTGAGAGTGCTGTTTTCAAAGGTCGGCCTGTTAAGAGTGCTGTTTTCAAAGGTCGGCCTGTTGAGAGTGCTGTTTTCAAAGGTCGGCCTGTTGCGAGTGCTCTTTTCAAAGGTCGGCCTGTTGCGAGTGCTGTTTTCAAAGGTCGGCCTGTTGCGAGTGCTCTTTTCAAAGGTCGGTCTGTTGAGAGTGCTGTTTTCAAAGGTCGGCATCTCAAGAGTGCTCATTTCAAAACCTCAGCCCATGAAGAATGTAAAGGCCACGACATCTTTATTTTTAAAAATGCACTCTCTAGAAGACCTGCCTCTCCATAGGGCTCTGATGGCGTAAAGACTGCCTGCATTTGTGTGTGTGTTGTTTTCTCTCTCTCTCTCTCTCTCTCTCTCTCTCTCTCTCTCTCTCTCTCTCTCTCTCTCTCTCTCTCTCTCTCTCTCTCTCGCACACGCACATACACACACACACACACACACACACACACACACACACACACACACACACACACACACACACACACACACACAAAACATACACACGCTCGCGCACGCATGAATTTATGCACATACGTACACAACAAACACACACACACACACACACACACACACACACACACACACACACACACACACACACACACACACACACACACACACACACACGCATACACACACACGCACACGTACGCACACACATACACGCACACCTGCCCCTTCCCCTCCCCCTCCCCCTCCCCCCTCCCCCCACCCCACACATGTTCAGCTACTATCGGCGCACCCCTTCCTGACTGCCTGCACCCCACCATACTGACCATCTCCTGCCCTTCCCCATCACCCAGCTGAGGGTCAGTCCTGTTCTGCTCTGTTTCCACTGCCTGCACCCCACCATACTGACCATCTCCTGCCCTTCCCCAGCACCCAGCTGAGGGTCAGTCCTGTTCTGCTCTGCTTCCACTGCCTGCACCCCACCATACTGACCATCTCCTGCCCTTCCCCAGCACCCAGCTGAGGGTCAGTCCTGTTCTGCTGTGCTTCCACTGCCTACACCCCACCATACTGACCATCTCCTGCCCTTCCCCAGCACCCAGCTGAGGGTCAGTCCTGTTCTGCTGTGCTTCCACTGCCTACACCCCACCATACTGACCATCTCCTGCCCTTCCCCAGCACCCAGCTGAGGGTCAGTCCTGTTCTGCTCTGTCTGCTTCCTGTTCTGTTATTTTCTGTCCTGTCTGCTTCCTGTTCTGTTCTGTTCTGTCTGCTTCCTGTTCTGCCCTGTTCTGCTCTGTCTGCTTCCTGTTCTGCCCTGTTCTGCTCTGTCTGCTTCCTGTTCTGTCCTGTTCTGCTCTGTCTGCTTCCTGTTCTGTTATTTTCTGTCCTGTCTGCTTCCTGTTCTGTTCTGCTCTGTCTGCTTCCTGTTCTGTCCTGTTCTGCTCTGTCTGCTTCCTGTTCTGTTCTGTTCTGTTTCCTGTTCTGTTCTGTTCTGTTCTGTTCTGCTCTGTCTGCTTCCTGTTCTGTCCTGTTCTGCTCTGTCTGCTTCCTGTTCTGTCCTGTTCTGCTCTGTCTGCTTCCTGTTCTGTTCTGTTCTGCTTCCTGTTCTGTTCTGTTCTGTTCTGTTCTGCTCTGTCTGCTTCCTGTTCTGTCCTGTTCTGCTCTGTCTGCTTCCTGTTCTGTCCTGTTCTGCTCTGTCTGCTTCCTGTTCTGTCCTGTTCTGCTCTGTCTGCTTCCTGTTCTGTCCTGTTCTGCTCTGTCTGCTTCCTGTTCTGTCCTGTTCTGCTCTGTCTGCTTCCTGTTCTGTCCTGTTCTGCTCTGTCTGCTTCCTGTTCTGTCCTGTTCTGCTCTGTCTGCTTCCTGTTCTGTCCTGTTCTGCTCTGTCTGCTTCCTGTTCTGTCCTGTTCTGCTCTGTCTGCTTCCTGTTCTGTTCTGTTCTGCTCTGTCTGCTTCCTGTTCTGCTCTGTCTGCGTCATGTCGCCTGGGCTGACTGAAACGAGCCGCCAGGATCGCCGTAGGAAAGACAGCCAGCTTGATAGGCTCTTTATGTCGTTAAGGACCTCTGACTGAAACCAGCCGCCAGGGTCGCCGTAGGAAAGACAGCCAGCTTGATAGGCTCTTTATGTCGTTAATGACCTCTGACTGAAACCAGCCGCCAGGGTCGCCGTAGGAAAGACAGCCAGCTTGATAGGCTCTTTATGTCGTTAAGAACCTCTGGCCGACAGAACGTTAATCTGGCCTTTACATCTATTGTTTCTTTTAGTCTGCGGCTTCTTCTTATACAGCCATGAATCTCACCCCAAGACATCATCTTCTCCTGGAATGTCTTGTGGTGTGTGTGTGTGTGTGTGTGTGTGTGTGTGTGTGTGTGTGTGTGTGTGTGTGTGTGTCTGTGTCTGTGTTTCTCTGTGTGTGTGTGTGTGTGTGTGTGTGTGTGTGTGTGTGTGTGTGTGTGTGTGTGTGTGTGTGTGAGTGAGTGACGGATGAAAGGTGTAATGGGCGCTCTTAAGGTGGGTTTGAAAAAACAGGGCCTTGTTGGGGATCTCGGCCATGCCGCCTGATTTGTCATCCGCAGACTACATAATAAGTGAAAAGGAAAGATTCGGAACTATGATTCAGTGTAAGGGGAGAAAATCCATTTCGAAAAACTACACGGACAAACTGACAGTGTAGACTGGAGACTGAAGAGCACGGAGAGGGACGGAGACCGTTGTGCAGACTCAGACACGGAGGACAAACCTCCCCTAGCCTACTCCAGCGGGAGCTGAACCCCAGACCCAAGAATCAACGAGTGTGGGGGGGGGGGGGCTTATCTGCCAGGCCAGCCTAGGTCACCGGGTAAGATGGCGTCAGCTGGACCCGGTGGACACTGAAGAGCGCGGGGTTCCTGGTTAGCATGGTCGTCAGAGCACTGGGGGGTTGTGGGTTCAGGAGTCCGATGTCATAAAAGAAAACCCCTCAACTTCATCACGCGCCGTCATTCTGGGCCTCGCAACGCACTGTTAGACGGGTCTGCTCGCCCTCATGAGAGCACCGAGAACATGGACCGTGAATCTCGCCACTGACTCGTAGTTAGTTGGTGGTTCCACATCGGCCTGGTCACCTGAGTGGAGTATTATGAGCTGAAAAGATAAGGAGATGATTGAAGAGCTACAGGTACTCAGAAATAGGTATAGAAGAGTGGGGGTGGGGGGACGAAGGGTAGTGTGTGTGTTTGGGGGGAGGGGGGAGAAGGGGTGTGAGTGAGAGGTCGAGGTGTGTGGGAGGAGATGATAAGGGCCCTATGTTCTCACTTTTGTTGACAATCCATATGGGCAAGGTGATTATAGTTGGCTGAGTCATCACATCCCTCCAGATTGTCCTTCTCTCTCTCTCTCTCTCTCTCTCTCTCTCTCTCTCTCTCTCTCCTCTCTCTCTCTCTCTCTCTCTCTCTCTGTGTGTGTGTGTGTGTGTGTGTGTGTGTGTGTGTGTGTACACACATTCACACGCGCGCGCGCGTACACACACACACACACACACACACACATATATATATATATATATATATATATATATATATATATATATATATATTGTTAAAATAAGGTTTTAAAAGATTACTTCTTTTAAAATCTTTAAAACCTTATATTAACAAATGTTGCTCCCCAAGGGGTTGAGCAGTCTAAAAATCGTTTTGGGTATTTTAATCACATTGATATATATATATATATATATATATATATATATATATATATATATACAGAGAGAGAGAGAGAGAGAGAGAGAGAGAGAGAGAATGGTACTGAGGATCAGCGCAATCTTAAAAACAGTGCTCAACCACACTGGGAGCGACATTTGTTATATTAAAAGCAAGTTAAAATCAAGCTGCTAAAAACATCTACAAATTTGTTTCACGCTGTGCGGTCGTCAGGATGTGATGACCTTGTATTGCCAGTGCCACGTATATATATATATATATATATATATATATATATATATATATATATATACAACAAACTAATAAATTCCAAGGATAAGTACCGAGCACCGTTCCAGCAACTTACAGAGCAGCTTGGTGTTGCAATGACTGCAAGAAATATTGAATTATAAACAAAGCTTGCTCTTATGTCTTAGATTGAAGAAGTAGGGGGAGATACGCATTCATATCTGCAGTGGTAGATGATTCTGCCTAACTAACAGTATGTGCTTGAGTGGGTGAATGGGGAAAAATAAAATAAATGCTTCTCAAAATGAGCCTTCAGCAAGCTTATATTCTCCAAGGGGGAGACATCCTCCAATAGGGAGGGAAACTCACTAACATATAACTCCTGGTCATGTACCGATATTTCGAAACTTGGTTGTTTCTCCTCAGTGACCGCGGAAAGTGGCAATTTGACTCCTCTGCCTTTTCAGTTTTAAGAAGAATGCAATTCCAAAAAAGGCTGGTGTGCAATACCGTAGTATGTTTGTTGATATTTCAAAAATCCAACCAAAGGTGCCATCTAAGAAGCAAAAGAAAATCATGAAAGAGCAAAACAAGCTACATTTTCTTGTGAAAAATAGAAAATATAAAAACATATCCTCTAAGACACAAGTGCTGGGGGCCAGTTCTTGGAATGAATCCGCAAGGGACTAAAATACAACAAACTAATAAATTCCAAGGATAAGTACCGAGCACCGTTCCAGCAACTTAAAAGCAGCTGGTGTTGCAATGACTGCCCAGAAATATTGAATTATAAACAAAGCTTCTCGTAATCGTTATTGTTGAAGAAGTAGGGGAGATACGCATTCATCTGCATTGGTAATGATTCTGCGCTAACTGACGATATGTGCTTGAGTGGGTGAATGGGGAAAAATAAAATAAACTTCTCAAATGACCTCAGCAAGCTTATATTTCCAGGGTGAAATCCTCCAATAGGAGAGGAAACTCACTAACATATAACTCCTGTCATATACCGATATTTCGAAACTTGGTTTTTCTCCTCAGTGACCGCGAAAGTGGCAATTGACTCCTCTGCCTTTTCAGTTTTAAGAAGAATGCAATTCCAAAAAAGGCTGGTGTGCAATACCGTAGTATGTTTTGTTGATATTTCAAAAATCCAACCAAAGGTCCATCTAAGAAGCAAAAGAAAATCATGAAAGAGCAAAACAAGCTACATTTTCTTGTGAAAAATAGAAATATAAAAACATATCCTCTAAGACACAAGTGCTGAGGGCCAGTTCTTGGATGAATCCACAAGGGACTAAAATTACAACAAACTAATAAATTCCAAGGATAAGTACCGAGCACCGTTCCAGCAACTAAAAAGGCAGAGGAGTCAAATTGCCACTTTCCGCGGTCACTGAGGAGAAACAACCAAGTTTCGAAATATCGGTATATGACCAGGAGTTATATGTTAGTGAGTTTCCCTCCTATTGGAGGATGTCTCCCCCTTGGAGAATATAAGCTTGCTGAAGGGCTCATTTTTGAGAAGCATTTATTTTATTTTTCCCCATTCACCCACTCAAGCACATACTGTTAGTTAGGCAGAATCATCTACCACTGCAGATATGAATGCGTATCTCCCCTACTTCTTCAATCTAAGACATAAGAGCAAGCTTTGTTTATAATTCAATATATATATATATATATATATATATATATATATATATATATATATATATATATATATATTCACACGTAAAATTCTCACTAAAACTCACACCGCGCCTCAACAAAACGACGTCAACAGGTAGATTTGAATAAAATGAATACTAAAACAAGTTGAACGTCTTTTCCCACAGGGACAACTTTAATTTTCTAGCTTTCGCCACGAAGGCTTCTTCAGGAAAGCTAGAAATCATCTACCACTGCAGATATGAATGCGTATCTCCCCCTACTTCTTCAATCTAAGACATAAGTGCAAGATTTGTTTATAATTCAATATGATTCCTGAAGAACCTTTTCGTGGCGAAAGCTAGAAAATTAAAGTTGTCCCTGTGGGAAAAGACGTTCAACTTGTTTTAGTATTCATTTTATATATATATATAATATATATATATATATATATATATATATATAATATATTATATATACATACATACATAATTATATATATATATATATATATATATATATTATATATATATTATATATATATATATATTTTTATATATAGCTAGCTGGCTTGCTGTTGTTTTTTTCCCGTGCTACATGTGTTTCTACATGTGTTTCTCGCTGATAGGAACAAAACCCATTGTTCCTATCAGCGAATATCTTAATATCTTATTTTAAACTGATATGTCGCTCCCAACTCGGTTTGAGCACTTTTAGTGTTCTGAGTGGCGTTTTAACTCTAATTTTATTGATTGCTCCTCACGTTGAGCACTGTGGCCTAGCAGAATCTAAATTTAAAATGGAGAAGATTAACTTGGGCAGTCCACCAAAAATATACCTTTTTCTAATCCTCAACTCAACATTAAAAAACTCATAGAGCAGACTGAAATATTTGTGCGCCCAAAATGAGATGGAAAGCGTTTTTCTTTTGAATCCAGATGCTAAAAGGAAGATAAAAAAACTTATGGGTTTAAGTCATGGAGATCTCCACCTGTAATAGAGGAAATGAAACCTTTTGAAGAAAGCATGAAAAAACTAATAGCTAATATTGAATTTAGAAAACCACATAATAACTTCCAAACAAGATTGAATAATAACATAAAACAAATCCAAAATGACAAAAAAATATTCATAAAGGCTGACAAGACCAGCAATTTCTATAAAATGGAACCTAATGAGTACTCTCAACTCCTCAACAAAATATTCAGAAAAACTATTAAATTTTTTTTAAGCTGATAAAACTACATATGACAACATCTGCAAAAAAGAAAAAGAACTTGTGCACCAGATGGATTTAGGTGATAGGATAGAAGCAACAGCAATAAAAGAAGCTTTTATAACCCTTAAAGACCACAAACCTAACTTCCACAACAACCTACATGTAGACTAATAACCCATCAAAATCTGAATTAGGCAAAATTAGCAAAACAAATCCTGGAAAAAGCAACAGAGGACATAAAAACAAACACCGAATACAATCTCTGGAAAAATAGTTATGAAGTTATCCAATGGTTTAAAGAATTGAACAAACAGAAAAAAATAGTGTTCATTACTTTTGACATAGTGGATTTCTATCCCTCTATCGATGAGGAATTACTTGCTAAAGCACTAAGATTCGCCAACAAATATACAAACATAACAGACTCTGAGATGGAAATCATTTTCCACACTAAGAAAACCCTTCTCCATAGCAACAATGAAACTTGGATTAAAAAAAAACAGCAGAAATTCCACATTCGATGTCACGATGGATCTTATGATGGAGCTGAAACTTGTGAATTAGTTGGACTTTTCATGTTGTCTCATATACAGAAAAATACTTGGTAACAGGTTGGCTTATACAGAAATGATGGCTTGCCACGTTAAACAATAAACCAAAAATCATTGAAAACAAGAAAAAAGAACTTTGTAAAATTTTTCAAAGCCACAACCTAAAATTACAGTTGAAGCCAACAAAAATAGTAAATTATTTTGACATAACATTAGACCTTAAGGATCATACATACAAACCATACAAAAAAGCTCATGACACACCTGTCTACGTCGACATCAAAAGTAACCATCCACCTCCATTTTAAAAAACCATACATAATGGTATAAACAAAAGATTATCTAAACTATCATGCAATGAGAAAGAATTTAACAGTGCAGCAGCCGAATACCAAGAGGCGCTGAAAAAAAGTGGCTACAACTACAAATTACAATATAACCCAGATAATAACATGAACAGCAATAAGAAAACCAGGAAAAGAAAAATTATATGGTATAACCCTCCATATGATGGAAGAACAAAAACTAACGTAGGAAAAGAATTCCTCATAATCCTTAAAACATCATTCCCAAAGAACATGTACTATCTAAAATATTCAATAAAAACACCATCAAGCTATCGTACTCATGTATGCCCAACCTTAAAAAATATAATTGATTCTTCCAATAAAACCAGAATAATACAACCAAAGAGGGTGACGAAAGGAAATCTTGTAATTGCACAAAAAAAAGACCAGTGCCCTCTGATACCAAATGCCTCTACAACAACATTGTGTACCAAGCTACGGTAACAACAGACAGTGATAAAGAAACATACATAGGGATCACGGCAAACCACTTTAAAACCAGATATGCAAACCATAAACAGTCCTTCAAAAACGAAAAATATAAAAACCAAACAGAATTAGTAAACATATTTGGAAGCTTAAAGATAAGAAAATAAATTACAACATATGGAAAATTATAAAAAGAGCAACACCATACAACAACATTTCTTAAAAAATGCAACTTATGTACTACGAAAAGTGGCTGATATTATGTAAACCCCATCTAGCATCCTGAACTCTAAAGTAGAAATGGTAAACAATTGCAGGCATAAATGGAAATCCTTGTCGGTTGCACCATTCCTTGGCACGTCCCCCTGAACGCGCCCCAAAAAAGATTTTTTTTTAAAAATCTACAGGCCACGTGCCACACGCGCAGAGCTCACGCGCCCACACACCACACTATGTAATACCGGTGGCGTGCCTGATTGTACACCCTGAGGAGAGCATTCAGCTCAAACAATTTTTGTTGGTTTTCCCTTTTCTTTTCCATTTTAATATCTTATTTTAAGCTGGTATATATATATTATATATATATATATATATATATATTATATATATATATATATATATATATATACCAGTTTAAAATAGGATTTTTAACTCTGATTCTATATATATATATATATATATATATATATATATATATATATATATAATATATATATATATATATATATATATATATATATCAATGATGTTAAAAAGGAAGGTTAAAACTCAAGGTTAAAACTCGACAAATTTGTTTCTAGCGGCGTTGCGCTGTCATCAACGCCGCTAGAAACAAATTTGTCGAGTTTTAACCTTGAGTTTTAACCTTCCTTTTTAACATCATTGACAAATGTTGCTCCCCAAGGGGTCGAGCACTTTTAAAATCATTTTAGGCTCTTTGGTTATATTCATCTATATATTATATATATATATATATATATATATATATATATATATAATATATATATATATATATATATATATATATACACCTTTGGTTGGTTTTTTGAAAACTCAACAAACATACTACGGTATTACACACCAGCTTTTTCTGGGTTAGCATTCTTTTTAAAACCGAAAAGGCAGAGGAGTCAAAGTACCACTTTCCGCGGTCACTGAGGAGAAACAATCAGGTTTCGAAATACCGGTATCTGACCAGGAGTTACATGTTTGTGAGTTTCCCTCCCTATTGGAGAGTGTCTCCCCCTTGGAGACTATAAGTTTGCTGAAGGATCATTTTGAGAACCATTTATTTTATTTTTCCCCATTCACCCACTCAAGCACATACTGTTGGTTAGGCAGAAGAGAACTAATAAATGTCTGTTCTAGACCATCCGCCCTCAACCAGTTTCGGGTGGATGGCTCTAGAACAGACATTTATTAGTTCTCTGCCAAGTAACACTTCAACAATGAATTAAAAATGATAATCCATCACACATTCTCTTTCAATAACCAAAAAATAACGATTTTTTACAAACAAACATACTGTGTAGGATTATCCGTTTTCAATACTAATTTACTAAACTTTTCAGATTTCAATAACATCATTTTCACGCGCCTCTGTGTTTCATGTGGAATAAACCGACTGTGTGTCTCCAGCACGAGTAATATGAGAAAGGTAAATGATGAGGGCAACACCCCTAATTGCTAGTGCTGATAGAAGAACTTGTAAAGGGTGGAGATAATAGCCGGGGCTTGCCGCACGCACGCAACCAAGCTTCCTCTACCTGTGCTATCTTGTCATTTTTCATTTGGAGGTGGTGCTGTGTGGTCTGCGTGGTTTTCAGTGAGAAAAGTTTTTACCTGTAAAGCTTTTGCTTGTGCTGGTTGATTTTTATTTAAATCAAAACAGGATACATGTCGCAAGATAGCATCTTAGAGAGAGAGCTTCTTGATTCCCAAAACCGTTCATCAAGAATTGTTAGATTTCTCAAAGCAAACTAGTAGTTTAATTTTCCGAGGATATGGAGCGGCAAAGTAGATGGACTGAAGATCAACTTTCTCTTCTTGATGGGATACATCTCTTTTCTTAACAATAAAGCTGACATTTTGAAAAAATTAAAAAGTGAAGGGCCATCTGAAAGTAAAAAACTACCTTCTTTCCCCTGTGCACAAAAAGAAAACTTGAATCTTTGTATGAGGAGCAAGCAAAAAAACAAAAAATGACACCAGAAGAACTCCACAATACTTGAAATCAAAAGAGGTGGGTGTGAGCAAGACAGTTAGAAAAGAAGTTTTTGTGTTTGGTGCAGAGGATATAACGTCTTTAGATGTTGCTATTGACAAACTGAAGAAAGGGGTTTACAAACAGCTTCAAAGGCAGGAAGCGACAACCATGTGCTTTAACCTGCAATATGGTTGGCTTTTGGAAAATACTTTCAAAGCGTTTGTTCAAAAGAAAGAAAGTGGAGCGCACCCCCAAAAATGGGGCGAGTGGTTGGAGAGTAATGTGGGGATATCTCCTTCATATTCCCGCAAACTGAGGGATATTGCTCGCTTGCTGGGCCCCTATGTTAAAGGTTTTCAACAGTTGGTCTTTCTTTCTTGGAGGTCTACTCATGAGGAAGGATTTAAAAACAATGTTCTCAAGCAGGGAGAATATTAGAAAATATTGGTTAACTCCATACAAGAACCAATGCAGGTTGAAACACAATGTTCTCAATAACCTCATTCATGAACATTCAGCTGTTAAGGGAAGAAACCAATAAAGCGCCAACACCTCTGTTAGAGCAAAGGGGGCCAGTCGGCCAAGCAGTGAGGGGGAACTTGGCACTCTGTCAAGCCAGCGCTTAGTTAGGAGCGGGCAAAGGTCATCTGCCAGCCGATCGATGAAGGGATTATTTTAGGAGTTCTACGTCAGAAGGAACTGGTACTCTGCCAAGCCAGCGCTCCAGTAGGAGCGCCAATCTTTATTTAGCAATATGTAGAAAGGTAGATCAGAATCTTGATGAACAGGGGAGTGAAAAAACTTAAAAGCTGAGTTAAAAGTCAACTTGCAATCTTTTGTTACAACTTATAGAAACCTGCACACCTCCTTTGTACTTTGGCTGTCTTTCCAGACGGCCACAGAGTGTACTTTATTCAACTGTCTTGTTTATTAAATCAAGCTTTTGATAAATGCACTTGGTGGCCGCTTTGAATAATCTTCAGTTGACAGAGAGACCGACAGCCGTCTTGAATTTACGGCGCTCAAGCGCCAACCATAAAACCTTTTCACATTTCCCCATGCAAGCACCTCCCTATTTCTTAAATGTTTGTGTGTGTGGTGCGTGCGTTGTGTGCGTGCGATTGTGCTTGTATATATGCTGTTATTGTTGTTGTTGTTTTGTTGTTTTACTGATAATAAAATATTATATTCTGAACATCCGTTTCTTAAAAATAATCAAAGGCGCGCGCATGCACACCCCCTGCCCCACCCACCCCGCCCACCCCCACCCCACGCATGCACACACTCAAGTCACTTCTAAGTTCTTAACTCAAGTCACCCCAAGTCACTTTTAAGTTCTTACTCAAGTTGTCCCCAAGTTATCCTCAAGTCATCCACAAGTTGTTACTCAAGTCACTTCTACAAGTCATCTCAAGTTATCCCCAAGTCACTTCTAAGTTCTTACTCAAGTCACCCTAAGTAACTTCTAAGTTCTAACTAAGTTATTCTCTAAGTTCTACCAAGTTCTTATTCAAGTCAACTTATAATTATTTATTAGTTTTAAAGTGTTATTGCATCTGAAATGGATCAAATGATCTTTTGTTGTTGGCGGTTCTGGCATGCTGTTGTGTTCGGATTTTGTATTTAGTGGTTGGATTGTTTGGACTGCTTTGGTTTTCGCTGTCTTTGTTTATATATTTTATAAACCGTAATAACCACCCCAACAGCAATGCTGCCAAAAATGACAATTGCTTTAAGAAAATATGAAGACTTTGGCGGTGTAGGCAACCCTGTTGTTGTGGGCCCTCGAATCAACTTGTTCTGGCGTTTTTATAGCCGGCGTTGAAACAACTGGCTGCGGCTCTAGCACTTTTTCATTATGAGCCATAATTTGTGATTGTAACTGTAATTTTGTTTGTTTGTTCCACTCTGCTAATTTTTTCCTGCTGCAACGCGCCCAGGTTTTTTACTAACCACTTCCACCTGATTCAATGTTTTCTGATTCTGATGATTTTCTGGCTCGGTCATTTTGAAGGGAAATAAAATCTATATGATTAAAAGTAATTAATCCCATGATTAGCGGCGACAATAATATTCCAAATCTGTATACAGATCACATCCTAGAGACTCTAATGACTTTGTTAAAACTGGATCCTGTGTTAAATCATACAAAAAAATCTTGTTCAGAATCAATAGGCGCAAATCTACTGACTAGTTTAGTATACAAACTAAGAACCGTTTGTCCTACACTTTTTACCATTCTCGACCCTAGTTGTGCTTCATACCTGTTATGATACTTTACAATGTCTTGTGGCGACATCTGTTGAATCTGTTTTATGCTAAATTCATTTCCGAGGAACTGTTTTGTTTTTCCACATGCTGCCAAAGAATACAACCTTTCCTTTTTGGGCATAATAGCTTGCTCATCAACCTGGTCATTTGTAATCACAAGTTCAGGAAGGTTTAGGCTGCCCTGTAGCGTAGTAGATCATCGGTGTTCATGTTTTTATTAATTATAATTATTTTGTTTTTAAAAAATGAGCGCCAAAAAGACTGTTATCAATCTTGTTTACCATTCTGCTGTTATTGGCGGTCTAAGTATAGGATACACAATGCTTGGTAAAAGCTTGTTAAGAATTAAACCAGCGGATCTTGGCAAACTAGACTTTGAGGGTTCGGCAAAGCTGATTGCTATCATTGCAGCTTCATTCGCTACGAAAGATTTTTTAGTTAAGCAAGGATAATTCCAGACAGTATCAATATGTAAAATTTAAAAAATACATTTTATAAAAATGGCTTCACTCGTAATGATGATAGGCGGTGCTGTGGTTAATGCGCTTGCTTTTAGCGGAAGTAATTACGCGTTTAGTAAACTGCGGGATGACGGCGAGAGAAAAAGACATAACAAAAGCTATGGAGCAACTAGCCGCAGCACAAGACGCCTATGAAAAGCAGAGAATTGAGCAGTTAGATTTTATTAACGACAAACTGAAAAAACAGGGGCATGCGGCTTACACATTTAAAGATGTTGATCAAGCAATAAAGAATATTATCTTGTAACAGGCAAACCCAATCGAGACATTGCCCCCACCAAAATTCAGTGACTTTTATCAGCCATCAGAAAAACAAAAGATGCAAGAAATCGTTGTTTATTGTCTTTGGTATGACCGTTGTGTATTTTGTTGCACATAATATTGGCTGAATATAAAATGAACAAAATCTATTATTCGCCAAAAGGATATTGGAAGGGAATCACGGCAATTAAAAAGCTAAGCCAAGCAGCGGGAGTTAGTGAACAAACAGCAAAAGAATGGCTATCTTAAACAAGCGATTTGGCAAATTTATTTACCTGCACCTAGACGAATACAGAGACACACTTTGTGAACACAATACCGAACGACACCCATCAAATGGACCTTCTATATTTACCCATGATACGATTAGACGAAAAAGATTTAAGTACGCGCTCACAGTCATTGACATAGCTTCAAGATACAAAGATGCAGAACCATTAACACGTCAAGTCAAGTCAAGTCAAGTAAACTTTATTATCTCAGTTCGAGAATTAGTTTGTGGTCATACACATTCACAGCAAATAAACAATGATTTTGTCACATCACCCATTTTGTCACATATGGCATACATTCATATAAAAGAATTTGGATTTCAAGGTGACTAAATAATATAAGAATATTACTGTATAAAATTGCATTCCTACAACGCATTTGACAATAAATTCTAAGATGAGATTTTAAACTAAAAGAACACAACTATTTGTTATCTAAATGCAACAGTATGCTCAATCTGAGCTTAAATTATGTATCTTTATAAACAAAATGTAACAATAATCCATAGCTTAAAAGCAATTAAACATCACCTCTGTTAAGAAAATCAATGGACATGGGAATAAAACTGTGTTTAAATCTGACACTTCTGCATTTAATGACCGATATCTTCGTCCCGACTGAAGAAGGTCATTACTGACTTGCAAGAACGTGGGTCTGGTCACACGCAATCTTCTTCGCTTTACAGACAACACGGCATTTGTACAGCTCACTCAGACTTTTTTGTCTCACCATCAAATTTTTCCTCCCACGTTCACCACTTTCTCAAGCACATTCCTACTCTTCACAGTCAGCCCACCATACCAACACATAAATGAGAAAGTTAAAACAGATTCCAAGAAGCATGAATAAAATGTCCCAAGAATGTCAGTATTCACATGAATGATCGCAGCTTGCGAAGACAATATAATCTGGTTTGACATTTTTTGTGGACATAATCAACATGGGATTTAAAATTCAGCTTATTATCTATAAAAGTTCCTAAATATTTGTATGATTCAACACGTTCTACTTCAGCACCTTTGATAAAAAGCGGTGGTACAACTTTTGGATTCTTTCTAAAATCAATCAACATTTCTTTCGTTTTTGTTACATTCAGATCAAGATAGTTGTGATCGCACCAGTCAACAAATCTTTGAACTCCTTGAAGTAAACAGAGTCAGAGTTGGAAAGATCCTCAAGTGCTGAGTCATCTGAGTATTTAATGTACAAAGTTGAATCACTTCCTGAACAATCATTTGTGTTACAGAGTAAAAAGCACTGGAGATAAAACAGTACCCTGAGGTGCGCCAGTTGAAATGACTTCTGGAAGACGAAACACACTCTGATATCGAACAGACTGTGTCCTCTTTGTTAGAAAATCTATTATCCAAAGAATGAGCTTGTTACAGACATTCATGTTAGTGAGTTTCTTTGCCATCAGATGTGGTTGTATGGTGTTGAATGCTGATGAGAAATCAATGTAAAGAATGCGTTACAAAGGAGGCAGGGTTTTTTGAGGTGTGAAAACGCATGATGGAGAAGTGTGAGTGTGGCATCATCTGTTGATCTGTTCTGTTTGTATGCGAACTGAAACGGGTCTTGGTACTGCGTGGTATCTTTTTTAAAAAAGAACAGAGGACAATTCGCTCAAGACATTTCATTGCAACAGATGTGAGGGCAACTGGTCGGTAATCATTTAAACAGCTTGGGTTGCGTTTCTTGGGAAACAGGACATACAGTGGCATTTTTCCATAAACAGGAATGATACATTCTCTTAGTGACCAGGTAAACAAACGACTGTAAGCATAGGAGAGCTGAGATAGCACAACACCCTTTAACAATTTTCCACAGATATTAAACTGGGCCCATTGCCTTTCTCACATTTAAAACGTTTGAAAAAAGACTGAACATCATTTTCCTCAATCACAACAGAATCACTTTCATCAACGTCTTTTTTAACATTGCTTTGGAGTTCTTCCTTCACTTCCTTTAATTCTCTACTGAAATCTTTATCATCAAATTACAGTAAAAATCGTTTAGCCTTTCTGCAAATTGCTTCTGTTCTTTAGCTGTTTTTTTGTTACAATATCTTGATTTGAGTATTTTTTGAACCTGATAAAACCCTTTTTTCCTTTCCATGCATCTCGCATATTTCCCGTCTGGAACATGTTTTCTACTTTTCTCTTGTAAGCTCTCTTTGATTCTTCAATTCTGTTTGCAGTTTCTTTTGTACAACCTTACGATCGCTTTTATTGCCTGATTGAAAAGCTATTTTTTTCTCATTTAGAGTTACTTTCAGAGATTTTGTAACCCAAGGTTTGTTGTTGGGAAATATTTTGATAGTTTTAGTAGGTACAATCATGTGTTCACAGAAAGAAATGTAGTTGGAAATAACATCAGTGGCTTCGTTAATGTCAGAACTAGAATTTAAAAACAAATTCCAATCTGTACATTCAAAACAAGCCTGTATTCATCAATACTTTCTTGTGTCCAACACTGCACTTGCTTTTTAGTGACAGGTTGTGTTTTCACTTTTGGTCTGTAAGCTGGCAAGAGATGAATGGCATTGTGATCAGACTGACCAACAGGGGGGAGCTGAACAGACCCGTATGCAGATGGTATATTACAGTAAATAAATCAAGTACTTTATCCTTTCTTGTAAACATGACACATATTGTTTAAAAGAAGGCAGGTTTGAGTTGAGGTCACAGTCATTAAAATCTCCGAGGATAAAGCACGGTGCGTCAGGTGAAATAGCCTGCAGAGCGTGAACACAGTCCGTGATTTCTGCGGCTGCACGTGCAGTATTTGCGGAGGGTGGCACGTAAACAACAGTCATGAAGAGCTGTCCAAACTCGCGTGGCAGGTATTTCGGTCGCAGTGACACTGCTAAAAGTTCAATTTCACGCGTACACACTTGACGACGCACTTTAACGTTCTCACGGTTACACCACTTCTCGCTCACATACATTACACACCCCTCCCCCCTTGATTTCTCTGTCACGCATTGTCTCTGTCCATTCTCAGTGGCACACCAAATCCATCCAAAGCTAAAATGTCATCTGTTATTTCTTCACTCAGCCAGGTTTCTGAAAAACACAGCACATTTTGCATTTCTGAATTCGTTTAAATAAGTACGTTTGCTTGCAGTTCATCAAAGTTATTGTTCTGTGAAACTGGTCTGATCGATCGGACATTGGCTAGAATGATTGACGGGAGGGGGGTGTAAATACCGTTCTTCTTCAGTCTGTTTCTCACTCCCCTCTCTGTCCTCTCTTCCTCTTGATCGATTTGCTGTCTTCCGGTTGTCTTCACTTGATCGTTTCTTGAAACTTGTGATAAAATGTCTGGTGGAAATAAATGAAATGGGTGAGCGCTGCTGTCTGCAAAGTGTCTGAAATTTAAAAGTGTGTCACGGGTATAAACACATGCCTGCTTCTGCAGTGTGTCACGGGTATAACACATGCCTGCTTCTGCTGTTGTGTTGCCATACAACTGATATATCAACGAGGCCCATTAACTTATCCTCGCATGATTCAAATCGATGATGGAAAAGAATTTAAAGGCCGAGTGAATCAATTATTGTTTAAAACATAAGAGTTACCATTAAAAGAGGCATTCCGGGAGTTCACAGATCACAAGCTTTAGTTGAAAACTTTAACAAACAGTTATCTGAAAGACTTTTTTCCTACCAGTATCACAGAGAGCTGATTGACAATTCTCGCAACACAGAATGGGTTAGAAGACTGCCCTCAGTTCTACGTGCAATGAATAATGAAGAATTTAAAGGTCTAAAGCCAGTACAAGCAATCAAAAAACAAACAATTTAAATGTTGCTGAAGGAGAGTCTTCATCCGACAAACTATTGCCGTTTGGTTTAAAAGTAAGGTACCTTTATTTACCGGGAGAAGCAGAAGGGGACACTCGCATCAGGGCAACCGATCCAGTTTGGAGTGTTCATCCATATGAAATAAAAAGAATTGTAAAAATGAATCCGCCCGTGTATTATTTACGAGAAACTGACATGACAAAACAACCAGCTCCTCAAAGATCTTTTGTGAAGGAAAGAACTGCAGATAATCCCACCAGACACAGTTCCGCTTAATTAATTTACGTAAATTTTATTTTGGTTTAAAATGGAAGCCCAAAAGAAAGAACGTGGAACGGAAGCAAGAATGATAAATGAAGAGAACTTGAAATTAATACGAGAATCATTGATGCGTGTTCTGCTATTAAGGAATTAACGCGGAGAATTCATATGATACGTATTCTGCTGTTTAAGAAACAATTACGAGGATTCATCGACACATGGCACTGCATCCAGATCACTTACAGCCCAAAATCCAAATTTTGACGATCAAAAATGGGGAAAAAGAATATCTTGAAATAATAAAAAAAATTCGAGCACGTCAAGCAAACATGAGAAAAAATTTGAATGAATTGGAAGATGATATGATTGATTTTCTAGATAAATTTCAGGAAAAATATGAACCCAAATATAAATCTTCGGTGAAGAAAATATGAAATTATACTGTTCCCTGCCCAATTGCTATGAAAACTCGGGGATAAACAAATACCTTTTTTGTGTTTGTTCATCTAATGACTCTTTTTTAAACAGTTTGTTGATCTTTGTAGTTAGATCGTGTTTTCGTTGCAGATAAAAAGTATGTTTTTTGAAAATGTTCTTTGTATTGTATGTGATATTTTTGACTGACAACATGCGAGATATTCCTTGCTTTCTTAAGGTTTTTCCCCCTGGCTCGAAAGATGTACTTTTTCGCCCCTTAAACAATAAATCTTAATCCCCCCTCCAGATATTTCCCCTTTCATCTTTCCAAAACCTTCTTTTTAAGGGGCGAATGAAAAGGGCAATCTTTAGGGTAATCAGATTTTATTCCCCACCCCGCATCCCTTTAGCTACTTCTAATTCCAGCTTTGAAATTGTCTTCTGGGGATTCTTAACAAAACTATCTGTATCTGTGTAAAGTCTCTGGACTCTGGATCGAGGGTTTAAAGTAGTCATAAAGAAATTTAAACATCAAAAGCTTTTAAATTCTAAAAAAGTAAACCCCAAAAAAAACGGGGGTTTTCCCAAATTTGATTTTTTTTTTTTTCATATTTTGCCAAAAAGTGATCATGAAATCTTCTAAAATCCCATAATTGGGTTTTTTTTAAGTCGCTTAATTGTTCGTTTTTGGTGACCAAACTGAATCTTTCGCTTTTGGGGGGTTTTATAGTTTTCCAAAACAGCGTTTTTCATCGCTTTAAAAAGTCTTTTTCTGAAGCATCGTGGATTTTTGTTCTAAAATCGTGTTCTTCTGATGTTGGTTCATGAAAATGTTTTCAAAGCAAATTCACGATGAACTGCTCTCAAAATTTAACCCCTGTTTAAATAAAATTGTAGAAATCTGTAATGACAACTAATTTTTTTTTCCCAAGATCGACAAGTTTTGGTGGTTCTGTTTTTTTCCCTCTTTAGACTTTTGCTGTAATGGTGTCATTATGTGGGCATGGGGTTCGGGGGATTTCTAAATCAACTTTTGAATAAAGCCCCGATTTGACGGGGGTCCAAAAATGCTTAACCCCTTTAATGCCTTTTGAAAATTTTGTACTGCCGCCAGTGTCATTTTAAAATTACGTAACGGAAGTGATTGCGCATAGCCCAACCATAACGATGTTTGCATCTAAATACATGAGATAAGTTAGACCTTTTACTTGGGATTATTAATAATTAGTATTTGAGGTTTGCTTTACAGTAATGATGCGACGCATACTAATTCCTCCACGCAATCCGTTTTCAAGCTATCTGGAATCATTGGTAAATCTGACATAGATCAATCTGTTTCAGTATATTTTAGAAAGCATCCCAACTATATCGGCCGCAGAAATGTAATGCGCGTGGATCCAGGCTGAATGTTTCATGCAAGGTTCTTTCTGTAATTTTCAAAGTCGTCCGCAACAAATCATACATCGGCCTATCAATTATGAGTCATGATAGTCTCCCATCTGTTTTACAATCTACTTTGCCACGCATACTTGAGCATGTTGGTAATCAGATTCACTAATGCCTTTCCTCTAAGACTAGAAAAGAACGCGCCTTAGGAGGAAGTGTATCTTCATCAAACCTTTCCAACTGTTCATGTTACTCATAAGGGTAAACGCCTTTTAACAAGAGTTGGGTCAAAATATTCTTCTGTTATTGAGGCAGGATTAAGGACATAGCCAGTGGACTCTAATGAACCCTATGTGCTGCATTGAGTCGTAGAAAGACATGTTATTTAAAGTGAAAAAACACATGGACTGTTCTGATGACTGTGCAATGCATGTTACCTGAAGGCGTCATCTACTGCTTTCTTATAAGATGAGAGTCGGAACCTCGCAAGTTATGAAAGAAGATGGGCAGCTGCCATGTCTTAGGATCAAAACTGTAGTTGAAGATTGCATTTACTGTGCGCTGCTCCTTCTGAAACTTCCCACATTAATGTGATCATGGTTCTCTTACTGTTGGTTTGGCTTCCTCCGCTGTTAGACATTAGTTCTAAACACAAATTCCAACATTGTGTGGCTGAGCATACTGTTGTTGGTCTTCAGGCTCGTCAAATCATGATTTCAGATAAAAGTGTTAGATTATTAAACAGGCGTTACGCACTTGCTGCATGCGTTTTAAGAAGTTCTCTGCAGCATTAGGACCCTATATATAATTCTGGTTTGAATGGGGGCCACCATCCGACCTAACAATAACAAAAGCAAATGAGCAAATCTGATTGTTACTCAATAAGGCTGTTTTTAGGAAGTCTCTGTGGGGTTGGCCCCTCATAGGAACAATAAGCGACTCGAAGTCTGCGTAAACAACATATGGACTCGTTTGGCAGCCGTTTCTCCAGTTATTAAAAACTATACTTTAGATCCAGGTGGGGGCGTAATGAGTTCTGTAAATTACAGTCAACTGGACCGATACAATGTTTCTTATGTTCGCTCGCTGCGTTTACAGATGGGATTTCTTGTTAAACATTTCTTACAGAATTCTTGTTTGTTAGTGTTTTTTGCAAGTATGGCCCAAATAATCTACTCATGTCGTATCATGGGTAATGTGGTAGCCTGTGGTGAAAACATTAGGAGTAAGTCAACATGATTTTTTGTTGGTTTCGCAATCGCATGGACTGTTTTGGACACTCTGTTGGGCTGCAGATTTGTTTCCTCATCCCTGAGTATACATTAACAGTGCTTGGTTTGTTTTGTTTCTTCAAATGAATCAATTTTGATCTACGCTAAGGAAAGGATAGTCCATTGAAGGTTAAGATCATTGATGTAATCCCAATAGTAGTCACTCTATTGCGTGTTTGCGGACACGTAATGCCGCCTTGCAAGAAAAACACCACACAGAAACATTTGTTGGTCTTATTTTGTCATGTTTAGAACTGCTCTTTTCGCTACCAATGCTGGGGGAGGCCAGCGGGAATGTATGCCTTGCCTACAAATCGGTTGCAAACTTAGCGTTTTAAATTGATCTCCAGACTTCGCCCTCTGGACCAAACCAGAGCCTCTCATTTTGGCTTCTTCAGCCGGCCACATCATAACTGTGCAATGCAGTGGGCTGCCAACAGGTGTTAAGGCATTATGGTAAAGTAGAACCTGTTGTTTGTTGAGACACCAGAACTTCTAGATTTTCTTCATTATTGTTATATAGTCAATTAAAACAGCAAACATTACTTTAACTGGGTGGTCAATTGTTAGTTTACTTGGGACTTGAGAAATTGCATGTACAACGCTTGCCCGCACGTTTTCTGGATTAATAACTTCTAAATCAATTTCATTCTGTACTCTTGACAAATGTTCTTCCTCGAGGCATTCCCTTCAAACTATTCATCTGGCCTTCATATATCTTATGCCATGACTGTCTTTCTTTTCTAGCCAACATATTTATTTTAAATCAAAAAAAATACGACATCGTCTCCAAAGGCGTTTAATCAGAATCCAATATCAACGGTCTTTTTGTGCTTGGACTATAAACTAAAAGTATAAACGCCCTTTGATAGTTGTTTAATGGGAGCTGTTTTTAGAACAGATTAAGTTTCGTTTACTTTTTTTAAACATTCCTTTTTTTATCTGCTCGGGCGTCTGGGATTGAGAAAAACTTGCCCTTGCCTTTTTTTGAAGATTCAAACTTTTGTCTTTTTATTGTCATCAAAACTCGGCCCTGGTAAAACTCGACTAAATTCTTTCATCGTGATGTTTGAGGCAGCTAGCGCGTTATTTATTGTCAGTTGAACGAACTATGTTTAGCTGTTATTAGTGAACCATAGCTGTGTGCTTTTGGAGTTTAGTTTTTTATTTTTTTGCCAGCAGCGCTTACAGCTAATGAGCACAGGGCGAGAGCTAAAGACAAACCGCCCTAGAGTAAAGACTGCGGGTGCACCTACGCCTGTTGCTAAGAGGGCTACACTTCGTTCTGTGATAGAGACTAACAGTCGATGCTCCGTATTAACATATGTAACAGCAGTAGGCAGCAGAATACCTTCGTTTTGGTTTTGCTTTATTTTGAATGGTCTGCTCAGTTTTTGTTGCATTTGTGTAATGTTTGTTAATTCTGAAGGTTTTTATGTCAGGGCTTTCTAGATCCCTCGTTTTGGCGACTCCGGCGCAGTGGCAATTTGGATTAACCCTGAACAGACATGCTTTTTTTTTAAAAAATAAAAAACATAATTTTGTATTGTATATCTTTTAATTGTTATCTTGAATATTTAGCTGCGCATCTTATATTAAAAACAAATACACGTTAAGTGGTGTATCGGCCTCTTTTTCTTTATCAATTTGAATGTTTATTATGTCGCTAACAGTGCTCCGCTTCCATGTTAACTGATTATCTCCGTTGCCCTTAGGTCAATCCATAAACCGTATTTCGCTCTGTTAATAAATGATCAAGTTATACATGTGAAGATGTTGATTCTTTAGACACAAGGTCAACTGTTGGATTTCTACACCTCCCCACCATCCAATCAGTTTCTTATTTCATCAAAATGCTGATAAAGGTTTAAGCCGCTAGCGTAGATTGGGTTAGGGGATACCTCAATTGTACATTGACACTTTCGTTTATTTTGGGATTAACAAAATGTTTTCAGTTTGTCTTTTGAATGGTTCTTCATTTGCACACAGCAAAAAAATACCTGTAAGCCGATCTGGCTGCGGGCACTCTAAACTAAAAATTCCATATAGTGTCTTGCTGCTTTTAGGAATTTAAATGGAAAAATCACTCCTCTGTAATATATTGCTATTTTGGACTGATATTGTTTGGGTGCTGATCAGCTCGCTAAGTTAGGGTTGCTAAAACGTCAAAACTCTAACGAGAATGTCTGAAATTGCTTGTACTTTGGCGTCGGTGTCTGTAGATAGAATAACATATTTGTAGTCATTTATAAGTTAGTTCTTATGACATTTCTGTCTTTTAATGCTCCTTGAAAGTATGGCGCCTGCGCGCTTAACAACTCAAAATCCAAGGGGATGGAAAAGCGATTTTCCATACGCATAATTACGGCTTAAACCTTTTGCCGTCTTTGCATCTTCAGCGCCTATTCTATGTTTTAGTGCTTCTTCATTTTCAGATTCCTGAAATCCGCAAGATCCGCCCTTTCGTTCCCGGTTAGCATAGATCATAATAGGTTAAAAAATGTCTGGCATTTGTGTAAGAAAAATATTTCTTGCCCTCAAGTATTATAGAGATTTTCTTAACGATTGCCATCCCAGATTTGGCCAACTGTCCTGTTTAGGTCTGTTGCTGATTCGAGGTTCTATTTTGAATGTAAGTCGGCAGTGCTGGCACAATCACTTCATCTGCTCCTATGTCTGGAATTGACAGTAAGAATATTTGATCCCTGCATCAATAGTTGACGGATTATTTGGCAACAGTAATTATTCCGTTTATGTCTTCACGCCAAAAGGGCTCTTTCGTCTTCTCTGCGGGTCATGAATTGAACATATGTTTGCGACATTTTTATGAAACAAAATAAAAAAGTTAATTATAAAAACATGGCAGGAATTGAAGATGTAGATTATGATGTTTTTTGTTCCTGGAGACGACATGAGTGTAACGGCTTCCTTTGATGCAGCATCGCTCACGCTCTCATTGCGGCCGTGAATTTAACAGAAAGTACGGTCGGAGCATTTTACAAGAAGTTTAGGCTTATAACCCCCGAATTTATAGATCCTAATGATGTTGAAGTAAAAGATGATGGCCCATTTGTTTGTGAAAAAACGATCAAGGAAGAACTGTTCAGCTTAAGCTAAAACGAGACCCTTCAACAGTTTTATGCAATAGGTTACAATTAGGCCAAGGACTCCTTTGAGCGTTACAAAATCGCTGGCATTTGCTAAAACCAAAATTAGATAGGGATGTGGAGACATCGGCTAAACTTCAAACATACACACAAAAACTCCGACAGATAGCCGAATACAAGCATGGAACTTAAAGAATTAGATCTATCAACAGACTGTGTAATTAATAAATGCAATTAAATAGAAGCAGAAAACCAGTTCAGAAGAAAAACAGCATTAAAAAACTATACAACGACCCGCGCTACAGAAACAGAGATCTCCTACCCATACGAGAATTTATTAGCCCTTGATAGTGGCTTTAAAAACACCTGAGGAGAAATATTAGCCCTTGATCGTTCTTTAACAAACCACCAGAGGTTGAATTATTATGCCTTGATCGTACTTTAAGAACCGTTAGAGGTGAAGTATTAGCCCTGGATCGTACTTTAAGAACCGTTAGAAGGTGAATTATTAGCCCTTGATCGTACTTAGAACCGTTAGAGGTGAATTATTAGCCCTTGATGTAACTTAGACCCACCAGAGGTGAATTTATTAGCCTTGATCGTACTTTAAGAACGTTAGAGGTGAATTATTAGCCCTTGTTGTACTGTAAGACCTCAGTGGTGAATTATTTGCCCTTGATCGTACTTTTGAGAAACCGTTAGAGGTGAATTACGGTAGGCCCTTGGACCGTACTTTAAGAACTTTCCAGAGGTGACTTATTAGCCCTTGATCGTACTTGAGAAACGTTAGAGGTGATTTATTAGCCTTGATTCGTACTTTTAAGAACTTTCAGAGGGTGAATTATTAGCCCTTGATCGTACTTTAAGAAACTTTCAGAGGTGAATTATTAGCCCTTGATGCTACTTTTAAGAACTTTCAGAGGTGAATTTATTAGCCTTGGTCGTTACTTTAAGAACTTTCTGAGGTGATTTATTAGCCTTGATCGTACTTTGAGAAACGTTTAGAGGTGACTTATTAGCCCTTGATTCGTACTTTATGAACGCTTTCAGAGGTGAATTATTAGCCCTTGATCGTACTTTAAGAACTTTTCAGAGGTGAATTATAGTTAGCCATTGATCGTACTTTAAGAACTTTCAGAGGTGAAATTATTAGCCTGGATCGTACTGTAAGAACCGTTAGAGGAGAATTATTAGCCCTTGATCTCGTGCTTTAAGACTATTCAGAGGTGGAATTATTAGCCTTGATCGTGCGGTAGAACCACCAGAGGTGAATTATTAGCCCTTGATCGTGCTTTAAGAACTTTCAGAGGAGATTGATTGAGCCTTGATCGTACTTAGAACCTTTAGAGGTGAATTTTTTGCCCTGGATCGTACTTGAACAACCGTTAGAGCGTGAATATTAGCCCTTGATCGTACTTAAGAACCGTTAGAGGTGAATTATTAGATTATTTATCCTTGATGTACGTAAGGAACCAGTAGAGGTATAGTATTAGCCCGTGAATCGTACTTTAACCAACCGTTAGAGGTGAGTATTAGCCCTTGATCGTACTTGTAAGAACACCAGAGGTGATTATTAGCCCTTGACGTACTTTAAGAACGTTAGATGGTGAATTATTAGCCCTTGATGTATTTAAGAACCGTTGAGGTGGAATTATTAGCCCTTGATCGTACTTAGAACGTTAGAGCTGGTGAATTATTAGCCCTTGATCGTACTTTAAGAACGTTAGAGGTTGAATTATTAGCTTGATCGTACTTTAAGAACTTTTCAGAGGAAAATTATTAGCCTTGATCTTACTTTAAGAACTTTCAGAGGTGAATTATTAGCCCCAATGATCGTACTTCTAGAAAAACTTTCAGAGGTGAATTATTAGCCATTGATCGTACTTTAAGAACCCCCGTAGAGGTGAATTATTAGCTTGATCGTACTTTAAGAACCTTCAGAGGTGTATTATTAGCCCTTGATCGTAACTTTAAGAACCCGTTATAGAGGTGAATTATTAGCCTTGATCGTACTTTAACAACCGATTAGAGAGTGAATTTATTAGACCTGGATCGTACTTTAAGAACCTTCAGAGGTGAATTATTAGCCTTGATCGTACTTTAAGATACAAAACGTTAGAGGTGAATTATTCGCCCTTTTGATCGTACTTTAACAACCGTTAGAGAAGCGTGTTTATTAGCCTTGATCGTACTTTAAAACAACCGTTAGAGGTGAATTATTAGCCCTTGATGTACTTTAACAACGTTAGGAGGTGAATTATTAGCCCTTGATCGTACTGTAACACGTTAGAGGTGTAACTTACTTCGCTTGATCGTTCTTTATAGAACGTTTTAGAGGTGATTTATTAGCCACTTGAATCGTACTTGAAGAACCGTTTAGAGGAGAATGATTAGCCCTTGATCGTACTTTAAGACCGTTGAGAGGAGAATTATTAGCCTTTGATCGTACTTTATGAACCGTGCCCAGGTAGAGAGTGAATGATTAGCCTTGATCGTACTCTTTAAGAACCGTTTAGGGTGAAATTATTAGCCCTGATCGTACTTTAAGTAACCGTTAGAGGTGATTATTAGCCTTTGATCGTACGGTAATACAACGTTTTTAGCGGTGAATTATTAGCCTTGATCGTTACTTAAGAAACCGTTAGAGGAGAAGTATTCGCCCTGATCGTTACTTTAGAACGTTAGAGGTGGAATATAGCCCTTGTTCGTACTTTAAGAAAACGTTTGAGGAGAATGATTAGCCATTGATCGTACTTTAAGAACCGTTAGGGGTGAATTATTAGCCCTTGATCGTACTTTACAACCGGTAGAGGTGATTTATTAGCCCTTGATCGTACTTTAAACAACGTTAGAGGTGAATTATTAGCCCTTGGTCGTTCTTTAACAACCGTTAGAGGTGAATTATTAGCCTTATCGTACTTTATGAACCGTTAGAGGCTGAATTATTAGCCTTGATGTACTTTTAAGACGTTAGAGGGAGAATTATTAGCTCCAGATCTCGTACTTTACTGAAACCGTTTTTAGAGGTGAAATATTAGCCTTGTCGTACCTTCAACAACGTTAGAGGTTGATTTTATTGCCCTTGATTCTACTTTAAGACCGTTAGAAGGTGATTTATTAGCCCTTGATCGTACTTTAAGAAACGTTAGAGGTGAAATATTAGCCTTGATCGTACTTTAAGAACCGTTAGAGGTGAATTATTCGCCCCTGGATCGTACTTTAAGAACCGTTAGAGGTGAATGATTAGCCCTTGATCGTACTTTAAGAACGTTTAGAGGGTGAATTATTAGCCCTTGATGTAGACCTTAAGAAACGTTAGAGGAGGATTTATTAGCCCTTGATCGTACTTTAAGAACCGTAGTGGAGAAATTATTAGCCTTGATCGTACTTTAGAACCGTAGTGGTGAATTATTAGCCCCTTGATCGTACTTTAAGAACGTAGTTTTAGAGCGTGAATTTTTTAGCCTGGATCGTAACTTTAAGAACCGTTAGAGGAAGAATTAGTAGCCCTTGATCGTACTTTAAGAACCGTTAGAGGTGTATTAATTAGCCCTTGATCGTACTTTATAGAACTTAGAGGAGAATTATTCGCCCCTTGTTCGTACTTTAAGAACCGGTTAGACGGTGAATTATTAGCCCTTGTCGTACTTAGAAACCGTTAGAGGAGGAATTAATAGCCTTTGGATCGTACTTTAAGACCGTTAGAGGAGAATATTAGCCCTTGATCGTACTTTAAGACCCGTTAGAGAGGAGAATTATTAGCCCTTGATCGTACTTTAAGAAACCGTTAGAGGTGAATTATTAGCTTGATCGTGCTTTAAGGAACCGTTAGAGGGAGAATTATTAGCCTTGATCGTACTTTAAGAACCGTTTTAGGGTGAAGTATTAGCCCTTGATCGTGCTTTATGAACGTTTAGAGGAGAATTATTAGCCTTGATCGTACTTTAAGAACTTTCAGAGGTGAATTATTAGCCCTTGATCGTGCTTTAAGAACTTTAGAGGTGAATTATTAGCCCTTGATCGTGCTTTAAGAACTTTCAGAGGTGAATTATTAGCCCTTGATCGTACTTTAAGAAACGGGTTAGCGGTTGCATATTATTAGCCTTGATGTACTTTAAGAATCGTTAGAGAGGTGAATTATTAGCCATTGATCGTATTTAAGAACCATTAGAGGCGAAATTAATATAAACAAGCAGCAAAACTGAGGGTGACTAGTAGCATATAAAAAGAGAGAAAAAGAAAAAACTCGTTTGAGGTGACGACTCCCATCGTAGGGTGCGTGAGATTAAAGAAAGAATAATACAAAGACTAAAAGAACTTGAAGAACTAAGTCATCAAGTTTAGAAGTGAGTATTACTAACCGAGAAGAATTACGATCAAGTGAGCAGAATAAGAGGAAAACTATCCAAAGAATTTTATTGAAGACAACAACGCTAGACAGAACGAATTTCGAACGTTGTTTGAGAGCAGGAGTCACATAGCAAGAGTTTTATAACAGCCTTAGGATTTGCATTAAGTACACTGGTTGATGGATATTACGGGTGGTGGCGGTGCTGGGCTAGTGCCTCGCCGCCATCGCTCCATCGCCACATGATATTCATGGGGTAAAAAAAACCGATTGATCATCTTGCGGGTTTATTGAAAAAATTAGCGTAAAGCCGTGGATGCTTTTCCAGGTCATATTAGGGGGTGTTGTTAGCTGGCTTTTGTCTACTGCAAGCAGTAGTTGGCTTTTATGGCGAGAGCACTTATGGGCGTTAGTTCTCTTAATAGTGGGTTACTTTTTAGTAAAATAAAGACCAAGTAATCCTAGGCCAGTTAATCCAAAATAGCGCTGTCTTTTCTTATTCATGGCCATTATTATTTTTGTCGGTTTTTTTTTTGGCTTTGGGCCACGGGGATTGGATGACTTATTCTTGGAGGGTCATCTTGTTTGTTTACTGCTGGCAATATACTGGCTCGATTTATTTTCGTTTTTTCCGACTTTCTGTTCATGCCTGCCACAAGGATCTCATTAGTGTAGTTTATTATTGTTCCTATCTGGGCCTGAGGTCAGAAGGCATGCATGTATATAAAACCAGGTGCCAACAGGCAAAGTCTACTTTCGATCTTGCGTATTGTAAACCATTTTGGTATCTTTTAATACTTGAAGGTAATCGACAGTAGAATTAATGGCGTCCTCTAAATTTGCTAAGTATTGTTTTTGTGCATCAAACAACAGTAGAGGATCAGTTATGCTCGCTCTCGTTTGTTGCTGCGAACCTAGCAAACAACCAAACGTAAGTACGAACCAGAGTCGTTTATTCTTCATTCTTGCTTAGTTAGGCCTCCTTAAGAAGTGTCTAAGATAAATGTTGTCATGCTGTTTTATGCTCTTGCTCTAGGACCGAGGTGAACAGTTGTGCCTGGTAGAGCAAGGATAGTGTAAGGTGGATTCCAGTCTATAGTTATATTTCTGTGCGCCCCCCCAAAAATAAGGGGTGCCTAATACCATGATTAGATCCAACTTTTGTCTAACGTCTGTCTTGGCCTTAAATATTGAATTCGTTACTGATCCTTTAAAAGCCTTCATGTCTATTCTGTTGCTGATGGAATTAAACGGTTTGTCATGTGGAATGGCGCTTGCAGTTCATGGCAAACTACGTCTGAAGGTTGTATAGACAATGAAATCTGTACACTGACCTCACCAAAGGATCAGGATGATTTAATGTGATCGGCATAGACACTCCACACCCAGATGCTGCCACAAAACACAGCAAAGTTTAGACTGGTTCTGGTAAAACTGCATCGGATGACTAAACCACACTTTTTGGGTTGCGGTTCGTTTTTAATAGGAGGGTTAAGATAGCTGTTCAATGAGTACTAACCTTTACTTGAAAGGTGTCAGACTGAGTCACAGAAATGTCAAGAGTATCGGTTGTTATATTTTTAAGATTGTAGTGCGGCCCAACAGAATATTTTGCATCAGTATATTTGAATGCACTCATTTTTATTTCGTTTAAAAAATGTTTGTAACAATAACAACTCAAGACCGTCCTTCGTTTTTAGAACATGCTATTGATAACGGGTGCGGAACCAGAATGGTTGCACTTCATGAAATATTTTACAAAGTCGTATGGTTTAATATAACCGAATCCAAGGAGAATAATAAGATTAAAAAAGTTAATAATAGAGGACAATTAGTTAGCCAGTTAACCATACCTGATGGTTATTACGGGTTTTGCTCACTAAAAGAAGCAATGAGTAACTTTGACATTACTCTCAAACTTAACAATGCGAATATGAAAACAATGTTGACCTTTAAGCCTGAAGAAGAAGAAGTAGGGTACTATTTTGATAAAGAGCTAGCTAAAATGTTAGGCTTTACAACTGCCGATCGGTCCATTCATAGTTTTAGAGTTGCGCCAAACAAAACTACTTATGAGGGGGAAAATCCGCTCGACCTTGCATTACATTCATTACTCTATGTTCATTTAGACGAGCTGAGCACTGATGAAAACTTATATGATGGAAGGCCCTCAACTGTTTTAAGAGCTCTTCCATCAGGGAAAGCTGCATATTGCGATTATGAAATTATACAATTCCCTAATTTACAGTTTAAAAGATTAGTTTGTGGGAGGGTCGGATCATTTAATATAAAAAATTGCAGACAAAACAGGGAAAGTCGTGAAATGTGATAACCTGCACATTGTTTTGGAAATAAAATAATAAGTTCTTCTAAAAAATAATGTCGCGGGGCCAGAAGAACCAGGAGTTACATTAGCGCCTGTGAGGTGTATAACTTTAGAATTAAAAGACCTTGCAGACGTTGCGGACTTTGAACAGAACGGTGAGATAGGCGCTTTGTATGGTTTTGAGTACACTAAAGATGGTGATTATAAACGCAAAGAGGTTGGCAACAACAAAAAGTTTCCTAAACTAGAGCAACTGCGCAATGTAGAAGCAAATAATGCTGGCCAGTATGAATATAAAATAGTTCGAAAACCTGACAGCAAATGGCACTTAGAACCATATTTAGAATGGGACATAAAATTTGAATTCATAAGCCCATTTACATTTTTTAGCCGCCAAAAAGTTTCAGAAAAGCATTCAACTCTGGTCCTTTACATGTAAGTCTTATGCCAGAGGACAATAGTCGGAAAGAGATTGAAATAACGCCGTATGGGGAAAAAACAGTACATCCTCCACAGAAAAGAAACGGTTTTAAAGGAAGCTTCTACAAAATTACAGTTCATTCCACGCAGGAAATTAGGAGACACGTTCACAATGATATTTGAAATTTCTGTCTTTAAAGATGTGGAGAGGGATGGGGTTGTGGGCGTTAGTGACGTCCTTATAAAAGGAATTAATATTAGCTGGCAAAACTTAGACGTTAAACGTCTTAAAGTTACCATCGTCGTTCTTCACAATGGTGAGGATATTAAGGTCATAACAACAAGCAACAAAATCAATGTTGACTTAAATAGAAACAATCTTACAGAACTGAATTGGATTGATCTTACACATTTAGGCCTTATAGGATTTTATTATACTGAACAAGTTTTGACAGAGAGTATGATAAAAACAATAACTGGATTAGATTAAATTCTGTTATAAAACTATGGAGCAGTTAAACTTTATGACAAAAACCCCACATTGTTCATTGATTTGTGGCAGACTGGTTGCGGAAAAACAATATTTGTCCTAGACCTATTACAAACAGTTTATCGCTATAATTTTGATTATATTGTGATTTTCTGTCCAACACTTAAATGGAACAAAGCATATTATGATAGAAGGTTTATATGGACCGATGATGACATATTTTTAGTTGATCCTAGCAATAAACTGAGTGAGTGTTTAGAACAGTTTTATAAACTGTTTGAAGGAACGCAGACACTATTTATTATAGATGACTGTTCGGCAGAAAGAGACATAGTTAAAAAGAGAAACACTTTATCAAAACTAGCTTTTAGTGGAAGACATGCTGGGATAAGTGTGTGGATTTTATGTCAAAAATATAACTCAGTTTTAAAAGACTTTAGAGAACAGTTAAAGACTGTAGTTTTATTTCACATGAAAGACAGATACTCATTTGATGAATGTTTGCGCGAAAATGATGTTATTGAAAATGATCAGGAAAAACACAGGATTAAGCAAAAACTGAAATCTGAAAAGTTTAGTAAATTAGTATTGAAAACGGATAATCCTACACAGTATGTTTGTTTGTATAAAATCGTTATTTTTTGGTTATTGAAAGAGAATGTGTGATGGATTATCATTTTTAATTCATTGTTGAAGTGTTACTTGGCAGAGAACTAATAAATGTCTGTTCTAGATTCATCCGCCCGAAACTGGTTGAGGGCGGATGGTCTAGAACAGACATTTATTAGTTCTCTGCAGAATTATCTACCACTGCAGACATGAATGCTTATCTCCCCCTATTTCTTCAATCTAAGACATAAGAGCAAGCTTTGTTTATAATTCAATATTTCTTGCAGTCATTGCAACACCAAGTTGCTCTGTAAGTTGCTGGAATGGTGCTCGGTACTTATCCTTGGAATATATATATATATATATATATATATATATATATATATATATATATATATATATATATATATATATATATATATATATATCACATTGTGAATCAAGAGTAAGGCATACGTTTTTCACACAAAAGTTACAAAGGAAAAATGCTGACAAGGGCAAACGCATTTCAGGAAAACTGTATAGAGAAGGGAGGGGGAGGGTGTCCTTCCAACGAGAATTCAAGCTTGAATGATAAGTGGTTTTGACGGTTGAAGGAATCCTAGTATGGGTCACTTTTTGGTCACAGTTGGGACAGCATTATTCCACATTCCTTCAACCGTGACAGTTTTTTTTATGGTCAACCGTACAAAGAGGTTGAAGGCACACAAGCACGCGCGCGTGCGCGCGCGCACACACGTACACCACACACACACACACACACACACACACACACACACACACACACACACACACACTCGCACACACACACACACACACACACACACACACACACACACACACACACACACACGCGCACACGCACACACACGAACGCACGCACGAACGCACTCGCGCACACGCAGGGTGACGCCAGAGTAGATGCCATCTTGGCGTATAATGAAGGATGTGCTTCCTTTTGATAAAACCAGGTAGCTGAAAACAGCCAGAAGTCGAATTATAGTTGAGAAATTTAGACAGAAAAGGCACGATATAATGGCTACACTGTACAAGTTCAGGTGACAAGCACATCACTCGCTCTCTCTCTCTCTCTCTCTCTCTCTCTCTCTCTCTCTCTCTCTCTCTCTCTCTCCTCTCCTCTCACACACACACACACACTCACTCACACGCACACACACACACACACACACACACACACACACACACACTCACACTCACACACACACACACACACACACACACACACACACACACGCATGCGCGCGCGCACACACACTCCGATTAGTCATATAATGTGTCATATATCACGCCTGTATGCGTACACACAGACATGCGTGCGTGCCCATTTGCGTACATACAAACATACGTGCATGCCCATTTGGAAATCAAGTCAACGGCTTGAAAGGAACAACAAGATACACATATGAAAAGTGGAAGGATGATCATGTATCATGCGCGTACGTGTGCACAAGATAGATACAGGGAATGGGGGCGGGGGGAGGGTGAGAGAGGGAGAGAAATGGATTGATGGTCACATGTTGCGCGCGCATGTGTGAGTCTGAACTGTGTGCACGGCCATTCGGAAAGCACGTGGGTTGTTGGAAAAGAACGATGGCTGGATAAATGTATGAACTGTGTCACGACCATTCGGATAGCACGTGGGTTGTTGGAAAAGAAAGATAGCCAGATAAATGCATGCACTGAACAGTGACAAGGAATGTCCAGGTAGTCCCGTTTTTTGTTTGTTTTGTTTGTTGGTTTCCTTTCAGTTCTGTTACTTTTTAATTCATTCTTTCATTTTATTTTTTGAATCAGCGACACGAAATGTCCAGATGCGCCCATTTTTTGTTTGTTTGCTTTTGTTTACTTTTTTTTATAGGTGGGAGGGGTGGTGGTGGTGGCAGAAGGAAGGGATGTGTGTGTGTGTGTGTGTGTGTGTGTGTGTGTGTGTGTGTGTGTGTGTAGTGTTTGTTCTGAAGAGTCACCGCTGCTTTACTTACTATGTGACTGATTGGGCAACACGAAGGTAAACTCCCGCTACACCAGCGACCCAATTGAAGAGATCAAAGAGGGCAAGATTTGAGGGATTACCGTTTCTTCCATCACCCGAGATTACCAGGCTGAACGAGGGATTAAGGGGCCGTCATCTGTGGCCGTTCTCCATTCTTTGCATGAATGGCGGGATTAATTTCTTATTAAGTCAGGGTTACTGAGCGGGAGTGGACGCACAGAAAGATCGACAGACAGACAGACAAAGACACGCAGACACACGTACACACGCACGCAGACACACACACACACACACACACACACACACACACACACACACACACACACACACACACACACAAGCACGCGCGCGCGTGCACAAGCGCCCGTGCACACGCACACACGCGCGCGCACACACACACGTACGCATACACACGCACGCGCACACACACACACACACACACACACACACACACACACACACACACACACCACACACACACACACACACACACAAGA
This sequence comes from Conus ventricosus, assembly GCA_018398815.1. Taxonomy (NCBI): domain Eukaryota; kingdom Metazoa; phylum Mollusca; class Gastropoda; order Neogastropoda; family Conidae; genus Conus; species Conus ventricosus. Next base: position 300,601 of record CM031600.1, read on the forward strand.
TGGCGTGCGCGTGCGTGTGGAATCCTACGTGCATGTGTAGGTCTTGAGAACGGAGGTTTTGAGCTAGACATCATACACGTTCGCAATTGTGATGTATTTTCCTCTATCAAAGACGACCAGAGTTTGCAAAGCATAGTCAGATACAGGTGCGTCCTCCCAAGTTTCAAACTTAACCGTATAGCCCGGACTGACATATGGGCACAACAACTGCAACAACAACAACAGCAGAAGAAGTATATACCAGCAAACACAAATTAAGGTACGTTCGAGACTAGTGATCATGAGCGTGTTGATCATGAGCGTTGCCCAGCAAAACCAGCTGAAGTTTGGAAGGGGAGAACTGGCGGGGCTGGCATTTTCCACTGATCAAATTGTTTCCATGTCGCGGTCTCTGGGTTCAGCAGTGACGAAGCATCTAAGGGAAACCCGTTCGCAGTCGAGTAGCAACAGTGATCGAGAGGGGAAGGAATTCTAACCTGAACAGGGAATGGGTTAAGCGCGCAAGATATGCGTCATGTGGGAGGGGAAGGCGCGCTGGTTTCATACGCGGAACAGTGTGTATAGAACTTTCTTCTGTATTCTCATGATGTCCATACTTCCACACCCGCAGCCCACCCTCGTCTCTCCAAAGGGGAGAATAATTGTTCATTGTTATGGACATTTGTGTGTGGAGACTTCCTTGTGTGTGTGTGTGTGTGTGTGTCTGTAACCCCCCATCCCGCCCCCCCCCCTCTCTCTCTCTCTCACTGTGCATGTGTGTGTGTGTGTGTGTGTGTGTGTGTGTGTGTGTGTGTGTGTGTGTGTGTGTGTGTGCGCGTGCGTGCGTGCGTGCGTGCGTGCGTGTGTGCGAGCGTGTGTGTGTGTGTGTGTGTGTCCGCGGATGATCAGTTTTCGTCTGAGCAATACGCATTCAATTTTGCTTTTGATAGATTTGTAGAACGAATACCTCGGTGAAGAAACAAGCGCAGGCATTACTACTACTACTCCTACTCTTCCCCCCTCCTCCTCTTTCTCCTTCTACTACTACTTCTACTACTACTACTACTACTACTACTACTACTACTACTACTACTACTACTACTACTGCTGCTGTTGCTGCTGCTGCTATAATGATAATGATGATAGTGAAGAGTTGCAAGGGAATAGCTATTGGGCCACAGTGGTTTCTTTGCTTTCCTCCCCATTTTTGTAGTGATTAATCTGTGCTTACATTTTTTTATGCATTCTTTTGTGCAGTTCATATTGTTGCCTTTTTGTTTTGTTTGTTTTTTGCTTCTTCTTTTTTTTTTTTTTTTTTTTGCTCGTATATACCCGCGGTCTGTCGTCGACTGGCAACTCCTAGCGGCCCAACCGGTCGGACCTTCAGACTTTAGCGATTAAAGCCCCCACACTGACCCCGCACCCCCAACTCCCAACTCCCAACCCCCGACTCCGACCTTGTTCTCCCTTCCCGCCCACCCCTGCTTACTCTGCTTTTCAGCCGATTTCCTCTGCGGGGGAGAACATTAGCCCAGGAAGACGGCGGTAATGCGGACAAGACTGTGCTTGCCCACAGTGCCCGTCGGCCGTTCGTTCCACGCTGGACAGGTTCAGTGGGACGGCCAGTTTTCATTGTCTTTTGTGCACAGTGCCTGTCGGCCGTTCGTTCTTCGCTGGACAGGTCCAGTGGGACGGCCAGTTTTCATTGTCTTTTGTGCACAGTGCCCGTCGGCCGTTCGTTCTTCGCTGGACAGGTCCAGTGGGACGGCCAGTTTTCATTGTCTTTTGTGCACAGTGCCCGTCGGCCGTTCGTTCTTCGCTGGACAGGTCCAGTGGGACGGCCAGTTTTCATTGTCTTTTGTGCACAGTGCCCGTCGGCCGTTCGTTCTTCGCTGGACAGGTCCAGTGGGACGGCCAGTTTTCATTGTCTTTTGTGCACAGTGCCCGTCGGCCGTTCGTTCTTCGCTGGACAGGTCCAGTGGGACAGCCAGTTTTCATTGTCTTTTGTGCGCTTCCTTCCTTACCTTTCCCCCCTCTCCTTTGCAGTACCAGGAATAAATGATAATATATAGGGGGTTGTTTCCGTCGATGAGGATATCGATTTAATACTAGATGGAAAGAAGATTCACCCATTCCCCCCTTCTCCTCTCCCCCCCCCCCCCCCCCCCCCCCCCCGGTCAATTCATGTGCTTCAAAAAATACAATGCAAAATAAATGTTGGCACATTTTATAATATGTAAGTTACGATAAAGAGCCATATTTGTAGGCAACTGAACTAAACACATTTTATAATTTGTAAGTTTCGATAAAGAGCTCTATTTATAGGCAACTGAACTAAACACATTTTATGATTTGTAAGTTGCGATAAAGAGCTCTATTTATAGGCAACTGAACTAAACACAGCAAGGAACGAGAAAAAGTGTAATGATGAGAATCTGTGTGTGTGTGTGCGCGCGCGCGTGCGCATGTGCATGTGTGTGTGTGTGTGTGTGTGTGTTGTGTGTGTGTGTGTGTGTGTGTGTGTGTGTGTGTGTGTGTGTGTGTGTGCGTGCGCGTGCATGCATGCAGGCCACTGTTTCTGTCTGATATGTCCACCATGTGTCTTTCGTGTAGGTGTGTACGGGCCGCTTTCTGCGTCTCGTATTTTGATAATGTGTCTTTTTTGTATGTACAATCTAACAGTGTCTTTTTGTATGTACAATCTAACAGTGTCTTTTTGTATGTACAAACTAACAGTGTCTCGTATTTCCTTAATGTGTCTTTTTTGTATGTACAAACTGTCGCGTATTTCTCTAATGTGTCTTTTTGTATGTACAAACTAACAGTGTCTCGTATTTCCCTAATGTGTCTTTTTGTATGTACAAACTAACACTGTCTCGTATTTATCTAATGTTTTCTTTTTTGTATGTACAAACTAACAGTGTCTCGTATTTCCCTAGTGTGTCTTTTTTGTTTGTACAAACTAACAGTGTCTTTTTGTATGTACACTCTAACAGTGTCTTTTTTGTATGTACATACTAACAGTGTCTTTTTTGTATGAAAACACTAACAGTGTCTTTTTTTTTTTTTTAGTAAAAACTAACAGTGTCTCGTTTATCCACCATGTTTTCGTTGACTTTTCTACGTACAGATCGCTGTCTGTATCTTGTATATCCACAAGTGTTTGTTGTGTGTGTACAGACCACTCTCTGTGTCTCCTACATGTACCATGTCTGCTCTGTATATACAGGCCACTCTCTGTGTCTGTCATATCCACGACATGTCTGTTGTATGCGTGCAGACCCCTCTCTGTGTCTGCCATATCCACCATGTCTGGTCTATATGTACAGACCACTCTCTGTGTCTGCCATATCCACCATGTCTGGTCTGTATGTACAGACCACTCTGTGTCTGCCATATCCACCATGTCTGGTCCGTATGTACAGACCACTCTCTGTGTCTGTCATATCCACGACATGTCTGTTGTATGCATGCAGGCCACTCTCTGTGTCTGCCATATCCACCATGTCTGGTCTGTATGTACAGACCACTCTCTGTGTCTGCCTTATCCACCATATCTGGTCTGTATGTACAGACCACTCTCTGTGTCTGCCATATCCACCATGTCTGTTGTATGCGTGCAGACCACTCTCTGTGTCTGCCATATCCACCATGTCTGTTCTATGCGTGCAGACCACTCTCTGTGTCTGCCATATCCACCATGTCTGGTCTGTATGTACAGACCACTCTCTGTGTCTGTCTTATCCACCATGTCTGGTCTGTATGTACAGACCACTCTCTGTGTCTGCCATATCCACGAAATGTCTGTTGTATGCGTGCAGACCACTCTCTGTGTCTGCCATATCCACCATGTCTGGTCTGTATGTACAGACCACTCTCTGTGTCTGCCATATCCACGAAATGTCTGTTGTATGCGTGCAGACCACTCTCTGTGTCTGCCATATCCACGACATATCTGTTGTCTGCGTGCAGGCCACTCTCTGTGTATGTACAGGTCACTCTCTGTGTCTGTCATATCCACCATGTCTGTTGTCTGCGTGCAGGCCACTTCCTCTGTCTTAAATCGCGGACCGCCAAGGACCACACCGTCCACCGCTCCGTCGAGTCCCTGAGCATCCACAACGTCCCCGCCTTCGTCAACCTGACCCAGCTCACCACCTTCCAGCTGCCTTCGCCGAACGTCCCCAGCAACAACTACCCGCAGCTGGACTTCGCCCCGGGCAACGTCTTCCTGCCGGACCGCCCGGTGCGGGGCAGCACGCGCATCAAGAGCGGACTCCTCTTGCAGAGCAGCAAGCACGAGCTGCACTACCTGCGCTGCCGCGACGAGCGGGACGTCAACGTGCTGGTGCCCATGGGCCAGCCGGGCGAGTTCGTGGAGATCCTGCGCAATCCGCACGGCAACGGCAAGCTGAGCATGCTGAGCGAGGAGATCATCGCCATGCAGAAGTTCCCCATGGTGGTGAGTTACGTGTACGGGGGAGCCAAGCCCCGCCTGACGGCCTTCTCCGGCCTGATGACGCTGCTGGACTCGTACGAGGAGACCTCCCTGGTGGGCTGCGTCATCGACGGGTCCACCTTCACCCTGCTGGAGGTCCCGATGTCCTCGCCGCTGGTCTTCCAGATCGCGCTCAACAACACCGACCTCATGCAGCTGCCTCTGCTGAAGCAGGCGTCCCGGGTGTGCGAGGTACGCGCCGCCAGCTTCACCACCGACCTCAAATACAAGTTCAAGTTCGCCGTCAAGGTACCCGAGCTCAGCCGGGGCATGGAGCCTTCCTCGGACGATGAGGACCCGCTGAGCGCCACCAACAGCACGCACATGGGCATCACCCAGACCTACATCTACCTGTGAGGACTCGGGAGGCCAGACCTACATCCACCTGAGAGCACTCGGGAGGGGGGTGGAGGGTGTCCGACATATGGGCTTCACCCAGACCTACATCTACCTGTGAGGACTCGAGAGGGGGGAGGGGGGTGGAGGGTGTCCGGTTCGGGATCCGAGAGGCGGCAGGGCAGTTCAGGTCGCTGGAGAGTTGTGTGGTGAGTGTGTGTGTGTGTGTGTGTGTGTGTGTGTGTGTGTGTGTGTGTGTGTGTGTATGTGTGTGTGTGTGTGTGTGTGTGTGTGTGTGTGTGTGTGTGTGTGTGTGTGTGTGTGTGTGTGTGTGTGTGTGAGAAGGGTGGAGAGGGTGACGTTTGTTTGTACGGCGACAGCAAAGACAAACAGGCAGTACAAACTTACCTACCTCTCTGTACTGAGCGCAGAGTGAGGTGTCGGTGCAGCAGATGAGGAAACTTAGGAAACAGGATATTGTCTGTGCTTTTTTCTGAATGTAGCAAACATACAGGATATTCTTTTAAAATGGAATTTTAAACAAACAAACAAAATGTTCAGTTCACACACCCCACCGCCAGCCCTCAACATTTCCCGATTTTCTCTCTAACACAGCATACACGGGCACTCGTACATGCATTAGCACGCGCGCGCGCGCACGCACGCACGCACGCACGCACGCACGCACGCACGCACGCACACACACACACACACACACACACACACACACACACACACACACACACACACACGAAGCATGCATGGGCGTGCGTGATGGGATGTCTGATATGTTCCAGTTTGGCCACTTTTAGCATGAATTGACGGTGGACACTTTATCATTGTAAAATGAAGTAATCTACTGTCTGTCCCAATGTTGATGATAATGCTGATAGTTGTGGCGATTAGAATTGGTGGCAGTCGTGATGATGACCACAATGATGACAGTGATGACGAATATAAATGTGGCAATTGTGACAGTTGTATTGACAACGATTATGGCTATGATTACGGCGACTGTGATAATAATGATGGCGTGATGATTAGCGAGAACACACACATCCAACAAACCCAGTGTTTGGAAAGGTTTGTGATGACAAAAATAGTATCGATGATGGTGGTGATAATGATTGTGATTTAAAGACGAGTATGGAACAGCAAATAAAAGCCTTACAGTTCAAAAGAAAGAAACTGAAAATGTAATGTCCGATCTGTGCTAGCTCGTTGTATGGAATCAACAAATAAAAGCCTTACAGTTCAAAACAAAGAAACTGAAAATGTAATATCCGATCTGTGCTAGCTCGTTGTGTGGCTTTACTTGCAGCAATGAATGAAGAAAACTTTACTTCTTTAAGCATAGCCAAAGAAAAAAAGATGTTTGAATGGCATATCTTCAACTACACAGTATTACGCCCAAGACTGTAAAGAATTTTAAGTCATTTGTTTTCACATCTTTCAGAAATTATGCAACAACAATCACACGTCTTTATACACAAATCTGGCGTAAATGTTTCAACGAGTCTTTATACACTAATCTGCACGTGACCTGCACCAGTCGTTATCAACAAATCTGTAGTGAATCGCACGAGTCTTCAGCAACAAACATGCCATGATTTATCAACAAATCTGTAGTGATTCGCACGAGCCTTCAGCAACAAACATGCCATGGTTTATCCGCACCTTTATTAACTGATCTGTTGTGAATTTTCCCATGTTTCTCAACAAATCAGTTATCAATCGTACCAGACTTTGTGGACAGGTCCATTGTCCTACTAGAAATCAACTAAGGCCAAATGGACGTTCACTACGATGGAAGAGAGAGAATACGAACACGAATATTTTTAATGAGGGTAAAATGGATAAGCTTACAGCTTTTTTACACCATGCCCTCAAGAACAAAAACAGTAACAAACAATATCCAAATGAACGTATAAATGGTACACGAAAAGGAAACAATGAACAAGCTTATAACGACGAAACATGATTAACATCAATATTACCTAGTTAACAAGGGCTAGGTCACAATTTAGGAATAATGTACATTCAGGAAAAAAAAAAAAGCATGTGCGCAAGCGCATGGGCTCAAACAGAGAGAGAGAGAGAGAGAGAGAGAGAGAGAGAGAGAGAGAGAGAGAGAGAGAGAGAGAGAGAGAGAGAGAGAGAGAGATTGATTCAGAAAAACGAAAATGGAAGTCATGTCGAACCGTTTGGACTGACCTCTGAAAAGAAGATGATGTTTGAGCGCAGTCGCGGCTAAACAGATAATCGATTTATAGGTGTATTTGGTTTCAACAAATCTTTATTTACAGTTGCATACAATGCTTTAAAAGCAACATGCAGTTGCATACAACGCAGCAAGAGCAACATACAGTTGCATACAATGCAGTAAGAGCAACATACAGTTGCATACAATGCTTTAAGAGCAACATACAGTTGCATACAACACAGCAAGAGCAGCATACAGTTGCATACAATGCAGTAAGAGCAACATACAGTTGCATACAATGCAGTAAGAGCAACATACAGTTGCATACAATGCAGGAAGAGCAACATACAGTTGCATACAATGCTTTAAGAGCAACATACAGTTGCATACAACACAGCAAGAGCAACATACAGTTGCATACAACGCAGCAAGAGCAACATACAGTTGCATACAATGCTTTAAGAGCAACATACAGTTGCATACAACACAGCAAGAGCAGCATACAGTTGCATACAATGCAGTAAGAGCAACATACAGTTGCATACAACACAGCAAGAGCAACATACAGTTGCATACAATGCAGGAAGAGCAACATACAGTTGCATACAATGCTTTAAGAGCAACATACAGTTGCATACAACACAGCAAGAGCAACATACAGTTGCATACAACACAGCAAGAGCAACATACAGTTGCATACAATGCAGGAAGAGCAACATACTGTTGCATACAATGCTTTAAGAGCAACATACAGTTGCATACAACGCAGCAGGAGCAACATACAGTTGCATACAATGCTTTAAGAGCAACATACAGTTGCATACAACACAGCAAGAGCAACATACAGTTGCATACAACACAGCAAGAGCAACATACAGTTGCATACAATGCTTTAAGAGCAACGTACAGTTGCATACAACGCAGCAAGAGCAACATACAGTTGCATACAATGCTTTAAGAGCAACATACAGTTGCATACAACGCAGCAAGAGCAACATACAGTTGCATACAATGCTTTAAGAGCAACATACAGTTGCATACAACGCAGAAAGAGCAACATACAGTTGCATACAATGCTTTAAGAGCATACATACAGTTGCATACAATGCAGGAAGAGCAACATACAGTTGCATACAATGCAGTAAGAGCAACACACAGTTGCATACAATGCTTTAAGAGCAACACAGTTGCATACAGTGCAGCAAGAGCAACATATAGTTGCATACAATGCTTTAAGAGCAACATACAGTTGCATACAATGCAGCAATAGCAACACACAGTTGTATACAGTGCAGCAAGAGCAACATATAGTTGCATACAGTGCAGCAAGAGCAACAAGAAGATGCTGTTTGACGAGGACGAAGTTGCCAGATGTTCTGCAACTCTTACGTGGACATGTTAGCCAGTCGTATCTTTCATCATTTTCATTTGATCGTTTCTTCGGCACAACTTATGTGCGTATGCATATTCGCACCGATGCAACTGCGCGCACATGTGAGCGAACAAGCAAACACACACACACACACGCACGCACGCACGCACAGACACACACTCACGCACCCACTCACTTAGGTATCAATAGACTGATTCTTTTTCTCTCTCGAGTCTCATTACTACCACATGTATTCCTTATACAAATGCCACACGGAAGAGAACATGTCACGTGTTTTTGTTCGGATTACCCCCCCCCCCCCCCCCCCCCCCCCCCCCTCCGCCCTCGTCCAACCTGGCCTTTTTCTCTCTCGCCTCCCTTCCCCCGAACCCCTGCCTTGCTCCCTCCCCCCCCCCCCCCCCCAGTCGTTATCGTCACCCTCCCTCCCCACCACCATCACCCTTGTAGCAATATATTCAGACATGATAATCATCTAATCAATGACTTGAGTAATCAGTACAACCACTGATCATGTTATTTGTATTCAGTGTAGGGGTTGTAATATCTGACAACATATTGATGATGTAGAACAGTGAAAGAGTGCGTGCGAGGTCCGATAGTGTTTTGTGTGTACACTGGCCCTTTGAGCGTGTTCTCTTGTCAGTGGCGAACATATCGGCCTGTTCGTACGGTCACACCGTATACAACAAATGCATCTGATATATAACGACATGTAACGGCACTGTTGATATCGCCATTCACTGCTGTCCAGGCTGTTGTTCCTAACGGTCTGAATTGTGTCCAAACGGTCTGAATTGTCCTAACGGTCTAAATTGGTACTGTTGATACCGTTGTTGTTGTTGACGTGGTTGTTTTTAGCGCATGTTGTTCCTGCCAATATGCTGTCGGTGAAGTTGTTCCTCCGGAGTTAACATTGGTTCTGACTCCATTTCCCATACAGTCCTTCGAATGAGACAATAAACCTAGGTTCCGTGTGTGAACGCACGCATAACATCTTGCACACACGTCAAATCCCATCACCAACTTTCGGAAGAGAAGGCCAGTCTGGCCGTTGGTATGGATGACACGTTACACATAGCATGCACCCAGCGTGAGAAATTGAAAGAATGAAGGAAATAAGGAAAATGAGTGAACGATATTGACCGGATGACACGGGAAATGACTAAATGATGCGCCGGCAGGCAGCTCTTCAGTCGGCATTACCCAGGTAGGCAGCCCGTTGTGTAAACGAGTGTTTATTATATGTAAAGCGCTTAGAGCCCTAATCTTTAAAAATAGGCGCTATGAAAATTAACATTATTATTATTATTGCTATTATTCTTGGTGCACTTGTTAAGAGCAGGGTTAAGAGCAGGTCAGCTTCCGAGTTCCTGGGATCTTTAAGGGCTTTTCGTTGTTGTTGTTGTTGTTGTTGTTGTTGCCGAAGACGTAAATATGTCTTCAGCCGGCACGACCTGTCCTATTGTTTTCATTATAAGCGTCATTTCGCCAGTACTCCTTTTTCTTGCTTCCAGCCACATGTGTATCTATCACATTTCCTTTGTTTCTTTGTTGGTGCGTCACATGCCTTTCTTTACTGTTAAAAATCTGTTTCCTTCTGTCTTTTGTGGGTTTTTTCTGCTCTCTTTCTCTCTCTCTCTCTCTCTCTCTCTCTCTCTCTCTCTCTCTCTCTCTCTCTCTCTCTCTCTCTCTCTCTCTCTCTCATTCATCAAGACAGATGTAACTTCTGGAAGAAATAAAACGACTTCTTATATGTATTCACTCTAGCATGTGTGTAAATATAGATACATATTGTACATAATGTATTTTGTATTAAATGTCAACTTCACCCATTCTTTATGACACGTGAATGTAATTATTTAACAATATTAAACCATTGACGCATATCCAGGGCTTGCTATAGCTGGTGTTCTAGGTTTGTTGAGTGACGTTGTTTAGGAGAAACACTATGTGATGATTCGCCCTTCTTGACATCAGTGTAATACAAGCTGGGCTCGTTGCGTGAAAATTCGCTTGTGAAGGAAATTTTCACTGTATAATACAGTAGAGTCGTCACCTATTCAGTCTTGGATTTATTTCCTAGATCGAGAGGACTGCGATGTTTCTTTATCTGTGTGTGTGTGTGTGTGTGTGTGTGTGTTTGTGTGTGTGTGTGTGTGTGTGTGTGTGTGTGTGTGTGTGTGTGTGTGTGTGTGTTGTGTGTGTGTGTGCGTGCGCTCTCTCTCTCTCTCTCTCTCCTCTCTCTCTCTCTCTCTCTCTCTCTCTCTCTCTCTCTCTCTCTCTCTCTCTCTCTCTCTCTCTGTCTCTGGTATGTGTATG